>OY293421.1:17472632-17882632 GCA_958502065.1 Chrysolina americana | reverse complement strand
TTATTCACACCAAAGGTTCCAAATATTCATTTACTTACTAGTGACCCCAACACAGACTTTAAACGCAATATGAAGAACTTGTTGATTAATTAATACTTAAGTTTTTTGTGACTGTTACAAACTCAACATCACTATCCTAACTCATCTGCTTTTCGTGGCACCAGACACTAACTGAATAGGAAGAAAGTTAGAGGGATTAGGTATGTATATTACTGTACATGTATGCATAAAAACATAAAATGAAAATTGCATGATGAATAATTACCAAAAATGAAACATCTTATTTCATTGAGTATTTAAAATTTTTAGTGAAAAAGCAATATCTAATCTCTATGGGGTATCTAATGTTCAAGACATAGTTTTTGATATAGAGTTTTCTTCATATACTTTTGGTGTGTTTCCCTATGCATCACTAATTTCGTCATAATTCAGATCAGTGTTCATCAGTAGAAATGCTTCCAGTCCTTCCTGTCCTAATGATGACCTTAGTTTTTGAAAACCCGCTAGCAAGATACTTGAGTACATGACAGAGTCAAAAGATACTTGTAGGAAACTTATATATTTGAAATGTCGCAGATTATCTGTTTCTATAACAATAAACCAATATACAAAGCAACCAGAACATGAAGAATTATTGTGAACGATACTTTCAAGTTAATTTATTTCCACTTTTTGTTCACTGTAATTGTAATTTTAAAAAAAATTCGATTTCCTTATTAGATTGTATCGCTCCTGATAGGATAATTATATTATATATAATAATTATATGAGGCTATTAAAAAAACACTTGAGAAAAATACGCAAATATTTTATTATATAATGAAACAAGTATTTTCTTGGAAAAAAATAAAAAAAATTCCATTATAGCCATGATAACTCTTTAGGAGGCAGCAACGTGCCAACACAAGTACCGAATCCTATACTGAAACCATCTCCTAAACAAGAAGCTTTCATTGTCACTGTGTCGCCATCTAGTAGAAATTTCCTAGGAGATCCATCCAATAATTTCAAGGGTTTCGTCCCTTTCCAGGAAAGTTCCAGCATGGACCCAAAAGATTCTGATGTCTGAAAACAATTCAAATATTGGTTTTTCTCAAATTCGGGTCCACCAGTTACCGCAATAATCGATATATTAACATTATTATTCTATTAACATTTTTTAATATTGACTTCTTGATGGCTTTTTGAGTTTTATAACAGTTAACTGTTTGAATGTAAATCTTACTAAAATCCTATCTATACAGATTAGGAAATTAAAAGTCTTGACATATGTTTTACGCGATGGATAATCAATTATTCAACCAGACTTTCACCGTATCAATAAAAACTGTAAATATCAATAGACTTAGTCCTCCTCGTTGCCTTAATCTCTCTTGTGTTGAAAAAGCTTAAAATGTTTTGTTTCTGTATATTACACAATATATGTTGTTATAGTAGATATTTTTAATTATTCTTATTATTTTGTTGTCGACTTCCCTCTCTTCTATCAGTATTTTCTGTAGCTTCTGTTTTCTTACTGTATCTAAAGTCTTTTCTTTTTCTTGCTGTGAGAACTAAATTTTAAATTACTTGTTTCCCATTTGTAATTCTTCCTTTTCTAAACTCTCTTTATTGTTTGTCTTATCCTACTGTCTATAATTTATTCATATATTTTCATTGCTGTACTAAGGAGCGTTATTCCTCTATACTGCCGTGTTAACGGAAAACGCCTTATCTAACATTTTGTTCGAAATTGATATAAGGGTATCACATGAAAGATCGACCAATTCGTTATCTAAATTATTATTATTATTATTATACATAAATTAAGGCTGAGGACTAGGTCCTATAAATCATTAAAAACACTGTTTCGTCGATTTTATTCTTGAAAATGTTAACTGATGAGGTGTTGAAGACCATTCCAGATATCGAAGATTCGGTTGGTTAGGAAATGTTGAGGTTGTTTCGTCTTGAAATTTTCCTTTTTCAATTTGAATTGGTGTCCTCGTAGACGACTATCATAGTTTTGAATATACAAGCTGCTCAGTTTCCATAATCAAATTTCATAACTCGGAAAGTAGTTAAGTTTGCAGCCTATAGTCTTTCTTGGTATGTAGGTCTGGTGGTAGAAAAAGTCATACGTATAGCACGGCGCTGGACGTTTTCTATAAAATTTCGATCACGTATTAACACTGGGCTCCACACTGGTCCAGCATATTCGAGAATCGGACGAATGTAAGTTTTATATAGTTTTATAGATGTTTTGAACGATACTTGTGTGAAAGTTTTGCGAACTAGGTAAATTGGGGGAGTTTGCACGTTTACAAGATGCAAGGATGTGACCGGACCAGGTGAGGTCTGATGTGATAGACACATGAGATGAAACTGTTTTTAGAGGATTTCCTTGCAGTGTGTATGGGAGGCAAGGATTGTTTTAACCAACATGGAGAACGACACACTTTTCTATGTTCAGCGGAAGAAGCCACTGGCTGCACCATTCATGAATTGAGTTCAGGTTGTCTTGCAAAGTAAGATGATCAATCAGTGGGTTAGAGTAAATTTCCGTGTCGTCGGCATAGAATGACTTGTGGCTCTGTATGTGGTATGAAATGTCACTTGCATATATCAGAAACAGAAGTGGACCGAGAACAGATCCTTGGGGAGGAATAACACTTTCCAACCCTAACTCTGAAGGTTATGTTCGACATGTAATCTTCAATCAACGATTTGAGCTTTCCACGGATGCCAAAGTTGTCTAGTTTTTACATAAATCTTCTGACTGGAACTCTATCGAAGGCCTTGCAAAGTCTAGATAAATTATATCTGTTGGAATTTTATGGTCGATGGTGAGCGTCCAGTCGTTGATACATTGTAGCAGATTTGTTGTTGTCGATATTTCTTTAACAAAACCGTGTTGTTCTGGTGGGATGATGTGGTGGGTTGTTATAAATGTAGTCATTGCCTCGGTGATAATGGCTTCCATAACCTTTGTTGGAACGGACAGTAGACTGATTGGTCTGTAGTTTTGAGGACATAGCTTATCTCCCTTTTTAAAAATGGCTGTTACTGATGCAGTTTTCCAGGAATGTGGTAACCGTGACCTTTCAAAGGAAGCAGTCATAATGAGAGAGAGAGGGATACTTATGGTGTCGACGTTGCGTTTGAGAAGGTAGGGGCTCAATCCGTCAAGACCAGGTGAGGAGTGAATTTTTAGTTTCAGTTTATGTTGCTTAACAGTTTGGGATGAGAATAGCAACAACATTTGATAAAATTTCTTCCAATCGGGCGGCTGATAGTATGTTCATTTGATCATTTTCGGGTTCATGAGTAAACGAAGCAGAAAAAGCCTGAGCTATCATATCTGCAGTGTCAGAATCGGAAGAGCAAATAGTACCATCGTTTTTTCTGAGTAGCGGAATGGAGACTTTAGCATTTAAATTTGAACGTATATATTTGTACAAGCATCTATGGTTTTCGGAATTTGCAATTGATTCTTCATATTCTCGTCGCAAATAACGCAGGGAGTTCGATAAATAGTTCGAAAAATCGCGATGGATCTTCGAGGTGCCGCTACTGCAGCCGGGCAAATAGGCCTCCATGGACCCTTTTTGCCATCCCCTTGTGTCCTCATCCGTAACATGCTTTCAAAACGGTCCCTATGATATATTTGTGTGTAAGTGCTTGTTAAGGGAGCGAGTTCTTACAAGCTGCCCATTTCTGAAAGTCCTGGTAGGGCTGGTTCTCAGTCAGGCAGTGCGGCGGCCGCAGGTGATTTTATCACCGGCTACCAGACCCGTAGTATTCGATCCGAAGCCCCTTTTCGGCTTCTTTTGGAGACTAGTTCTCCAGTTCCCACCGCGAGTTCCTTCCATCCTCTCCCTCGTGAAAGTCCTGGTAGGGCTGGTTCTCGATCTGGTGGTGCAGCAGCTACAGGCAACCAGTCCCACAGCACCCGATTCAAGGCCCCTCCTTGGCCAGGCTCCCAGTGGAGACCAGAATTTTCAGTTCCCGCAGCGAGTTCCTTTGATTCACCTCTTCGTGAAAAACGTGGTAAGGCTGGTTTTCAATCGGGCGGAGCGGCAGCCGCGGGTGATTCATCACAGCCTACCAGTCTCGCAACACCCAGTCCGAGGCCCCTTCTTAGCTCCCACTGACGGCAGATTTTCAAGTTCTCGCATCCCTCTGTAATGTGCGAGTGTGTATGTGTTAAGTTTCTGGGGAACATGTGTGTTTTTGACGTTGGTATACGGTAACATAGGGCCCACGGGTCGCTACTCTCGCTGGCTGTAACGCCTCAGCCACCCTTGGTGTCAATAATACAGGTAAATTTGTTTGAGGTGTCACAGTTTTACTCTACTATAGTCGGATCCTCATTGAGAAGTCAGTGATGCAAGATAGGATAACATTATTGCCGGAGTTCATACATCAGAAACAGGCATTAATGACATATACGCAGGTACGCTAGACGGTAGGAGTATAACTGATTGTGAACATATTTTGAAATAACAGTAGCGTTTACGTTGAACAATTTCCCAAAGTTATATGTAGGTATGTAAATCATGCAGAGTAAAAATTAAACAGGGTATTCTCAGATTTGCGCCACAACGAAAAGGTGCAATATTTTTGAAAATAACCTAGATATTCTCCTATTGCCTATATAAGGAAAGTGAATTGAAAAGAACGGTCATTTGAAAGTATATTCTACAAAAGTCAAAATGTTGATTATAAGTTTCGAACTGACCCACGATTCGTCCATATAAATTATATTGGATCCTTCCTACCTGAATCTCCTCATTTCTTGAAGGAACTGATGACTTCAAAAGATTATTTCTGCTTTCTCAATCACGATGAAATTTCTATTTTGTTTTCCGTAAATGAAACCCGTATCGTATAGTAGCCTTCTTAAAGTAGGTACCCTATCTTAAACTTGGGAGATGTTCTAGGTATTCATCCCTTTCTAGATTCTGTTGAGAGTTGGAGGTAAGTTTTTCAGAATGCATTTAAAATTTTCCGTATTTGTGAACATGTACTCCCATCATATTGCAACGATTTCGAGGCCGGCCCTGATCGCCTAATTAATTATGTACCCTCGCCTTCTAAATAAACTAAATAAACAACTTGTGCTGGCTAGCGGATCTACAACTATGACTCATCGCCGAGAACTAGCTCGAATAAAATCGATCGCTTCTATCCGCTTCTAGAGCCATCTGTCTAATCTCGATAAATCTGCTTGTGGGTATATAAGGCGCTTGATGGGAGAGAGTCGCAAAGAGTTGCAGATATAGTTCCAGAGTCCGCAGATAGAGAGCGACAGTAGAAATAAATAATGAAATCAATATTTCAGTTGAATAATAAGTGTTTTTAATAAATTCGCAAAATTAGTTCAATGCATTTTTACTACAATATGTTTTCACACGGCTATTGGAAACTGGATCTTTTTCTTTGCCTTGTGGGGTTACGAATGGTACCATGAACATATTCGTTTCGATATCGATTCACAGATCGCTGACAAACTCCAATCATATCAGAAACTTTATTGACTATTTTTGATAAATTCATACCATTATTGTTATTTTTCAGATGATTGAATTCATTCATTACTATTTAAAAAAAATTAAGTTATTTCTCAAAACGTTTCAATAAATCAACTTGTTGAACCAAAAACATAAGGGACATATTTTATTGCTCGGCCGGACCTGTAAGCGACGTATAGGCAACATTGGCGTGAAATGTCCCATTTGAAATGCATTGACGTATGTCACGTTAACTAACTGACTTCTCAATGAGGATCAGACTATAGAGTCTTCGTCTACGCCTATTCTAGTAAATCCATAACGGATGGAAATTACGTATTTTCTTGCGCATTGCCAAGTGAAAAATACACACAATCCTATACATTATATATGTTTTAATTCCTTGAATTTATTTCATTTTCAAAGTTGGTGAAAAGTGAAGCAAATCACTCATTTTTAGCAAGGCCAATTTTTTGTTATACTCATTACCGCAAATAATTTTTTGCTTGCAATGGGACGTCGTTAACAAATCTCTTTCCTGAAAAGCTAGAAGCACACCTTCGTTCTAACATTTTGAAATTGAATTGATCTGAACTGGATGATGGTTGAATACGTCTATTGCTCGAAAAAATAAACAATATACTGATAAATAGAGAGGAAGTAATACCCTTAAATCTACAGTGGTCTAACTCAAGAAATGGAAATAACCCAAAAAACACCAAAACAACTTACTGAACTTTTTGAACTGCTGAGGATGCCAACTTTGTTGGCGAAACACGCGTCGAGTGATATTAACGTTGTTTTGGTGTTTTTTGGGTTATTTCCATTTCTTGAATTTTATTCACAACAAAGGTTCCCATCTTCATTTATTTGTACAGCGGTCTAGTGAAATACTTGATTCTGTGCAGATTAACTGACTGAACCTTTCGTGCTAGCCCATTGCAAAACCATTAGAACGACATTGTATTTCAGAATTTGTATTTTCAGAAAATAAAAAATTCGGATAGGTCTGAAAATTGGTAAAGACGGGAAAAAATAATGGAAATCTTCGTATAAAAAATAAAATAAAAAAATTAAAAACCAAACTTTTAATCCAAATTTGTGAATTCTTCGTGGTAATTATGAATAATGAGAATGATGATTTTGATCAAAGTAATCAATCAGATTAACTTAATTGATTAACTCTTCGAAAAAACAACGAATGATATGTCAAAGTTCTGTCCCTAGTTCCTTAGTTTATTTAATCTACCTTTTCTGAAAAAGAGAGAGGGAACCCAAATCATCCAATATGAAGAGTTATAATTCGACAAATTTTGTATATAAATGGAAATCTTAAACAAAACCTCACCTCTCCACTGATTGTTCCACTCGCCATCAAATCTCCAGGATTTACATTACAGCCGGTGATTGTGTGATGAGCAAGTTGCTGTTTTGCAGTCCAGTACAAGTTTTTGTAATTCGTACGGCATACTGCTGTCGATAAATTGGAACCTTTTGCTGAAAAAAATAAATACATTTTTTTAATAATGATATGGATATTTAGAGCAAGTACTCAGTGTACAAGACGACAATCCAAAAATATATTTCTTCGTGTGTTTTATATCAATGAAAAAATAGATGAGTAAACATAGGTGGAAGATGGACTTGAGCATTACCCGAAGATACCTATTGTAACGAATTCGAGACCGGCCTCGAGTCCGGCCTTGATCATCGTTAACTCGAAATGTAAACAAGTTCTCCGCTGACAAACAAATAAATCACGTGGAAGAATCGCGAACCCTCTGAACGAAGTTTATGGGGACATCTTAGAACTCGCCCGAAAGGCTCGAAAGGCCGAGAACTGTAAATACTAGTATATAAGCCACTGGGTATTAGATGGCGGGATAGTCAAAATCAGAGATAGCAACAGAGAGTTACGAATATAATAGTTCCAGAGTTCACAGATAGAGACTGACACAGTAATAAATAAATTAGTGAAGTAAATTTTTTTAGTTGAATAATTGTTTTAAATAGTGTTTTAAATAAATTAGGAAAATTAGTTAGTGCAGTTTTACTACATTATATTATAATGGGCGATTTCAATGTGCATAACTCTATTTGACTAAAAATTTTTTCAAGAAATAGAAACCACTCAAAACCCAAAATGTTGTCAATTTCACTCGACGCGCGTTTGGTAAAAGAAGTTGGTATATTCAGGAGCTTGAAGTTTACTGAACTAACTATGCATGATAATTTAATACCATTTATACTACTATTGTGAGTGGCTAGTTCCATCTATTATCCCCTGTACAATTGTGTACGTAATTATTCACGTATTCACTTCCTACTTTTCTGGACTTGATGACATACAATCTTGGAAATCAATGACTAATGACTTCTTCATATGGAACTGGACCCTCATCAGCTATTTTTATATGTTGAGACTCTCGAATGCATCTATAGTTATATAGTTATATACGTCTGTGAATCTCAAACTTATGTCATCAAATCGGTGGGCCACATTGATTATTCTGATCGAAAATCGGATATGAGCAATATGCTCTTCGAACCGTACCATCATGGCCCCTCTAGTTTAACCCACTTACTTCTTCTCATAGTCATAACAGCTAATTTCATGAATTTATGATTTTTCTTCTCCTTCTGTTTCATCTTTGGGTGTGTACCCAGAATCTGTTGGAGCTTATGAGGTTTTGTATGCCATATTCATATTGAGGGATTTGAAAATGCTGTCAAACCAACATGTGCTATATTGCGCTCTGCAATTCGAAGAAGTTAACTCTTGGTGACAATCAAATTCACTGTGTCTTTATGCTAAGAAAACCAATTCACTCACTTTTAAATTCGAATTTGGAAATAAACTAAATGGAAAATAAACCTTTCATCAAGTTTCTTGATATAACAATTGACAATAAACTGGAGTTTGGAAATCACCTCATATCTTTGAGAAAAATATTAGCATCAGGTTGCTACGCAATTGGAGTCAAATCAAATGATGTCTCAAATAAGTTTTGGGGTTTCTGTAGACAACACTGCAGTCTGTTTAGACTACAAAAAGGGTCATAAGATATATGTGCAAGGCAAAAGCGAGAGACCATTTCAGGCCTCTGTTTCCTCATCAAAAAATCCTAACTTTACCCTAAAAATAGTAATTTGAAAGTTATTAGCTGACCCTTTTTCTTCCTTCCTTATTCGTAAAGCCAATGACCTTGAAACAAATACTTTTTGCTTCTATAACCTGAGGTAAAAACTACTATAAACATCGTTGATTCGAAAAAAATATCTTAAAATGTAATCAAACTCACGTGTGATATCCACTTGCAGATCAATATCGAAATTGAATTTATCGGAATGTTTCAAATACGGGAACGGTTCTGGATCTTGAGGATAATTATCAGTTTTGAATGGTTCCAGTGCAAGTGTTGTGATGACCCATGGAGAAATTGTTGTTCCTAAGTTCTTAGCTAGGAATGGACCAAGTGGTACATACTCCCATTTCTGAATATCTCTTGCTGAAAAATAGAAAATATTTCGGATATATTCTATACCACGTTACAGAATTTCAGGAAACCCGAAACTAACAAAATACGCAAAAAGTGTGAAAGATGTTGTTCACGAGGGCGGGCCGAAATAACTGGCCTGTTGGGCAAGAAAACAACATAGCCTTTTTCAGACAGAGTTCATTCAAAGATTATTCAACTTCTCCATACTTTCCGAAAATAAGATTCCAAGAAGCACAAGTCTTTTTCACCGATGTCTCTCTCATTTGACGCAAATCTCTTAGTATCGAAGTATTTCTTCAGGTTTGCAAATGTAACAATGATAAATATAATGAAAATATTTAATGTAAACATTCATAATGGAAAAGCAGTCAAAGCAATGAGAATCTGAAAATCATACCGGCTTGCCGTAATGCGGCAGAAAACTTAGCCGAAAGAATGCAGAAGGCCGCAATTCTTGGTTCACCCCGTTTACTCAGGACACATGATTCTCGGACCCAGTAATCACTCACCCCATGGATATGGGGAGTGTTTACTGGGGTTAATAACACACTATTGCACCCTCCGGTTGTATCGGGGCTCCGGAGACAGGGCCTGACTGGGATATTCCTGATGGAGAAAAAAAAGTTTAATAAGAATACCCAATGGCATAACCAGTGCGGGTAAAGGACGACTATTATTATTATTTGCTCGCCATTTAAATTTACGCTCCCAATATCAGACTTCTTTTTTGTAGGGATAAGTTCAATTAATTTATATATCAGCTTTGTTGTGTATATTGGAGAGCATCAAGAAGTATTCACTAAAGAAATAAAAATTTATGAAATGTACGAAATGTAAATAAGACGTTCTCGAATTATACAGGGCTATTCAGATTCAAGTCTATGTATTGGGATCTTGGTAACTGTGAAAGAATAGAGGGATGGTTGAACGGGAATAAAGTTACGTATTTCTGAGGTCAATTACGTGAAACAAAAAAATCTGATCTAACTTCTTCAGTTTTGGAGTTTGATATTCTTCTTTTTTCCATATCTTTGACTATCCAGATATGCGAATGAAAACTGAATACAGAGTATCGTTCAAATTGGGTCTCCTTAAATTTTCATTTCCAAATTCTAGGAATCGCACGTTGAAAGGTAAGACCTCGTTAATCCTTAGCTCGCACAAGTTTCGACTTCTGAGGGCTGTCGTTCGTAGGGGGATAACAGCTGGTTAACGGAAAAAAAAATACGGACATGTAATTTTTATCGCATTTTTGTAAATGCTAAAAGTTATGTTTTATATTGCGGTATAATTTTTATCTGAACTGAGTGTTTTGGAAAAATTACTACCAGTAAAATTACGAAAAAATGTAAATTCCATAACAGTACTTATTGAAAAATATCAGGGAATAAAATGTGAAACAATGACAAGTTGACATTTTTCTATTACAGATGTTATGGAATTAAAAAAAATGTTGAAATTTAACTGCTAATAGTGCAATACTTCCAAAACACTGTAGTTCAGATGACAAAATATCAATATTAAACATGACTCATAGCATTTGAAAAAATATGATAAAAAATACAGGTCCGTATTTGAAAATTAGGAGTTGAGGATGCCCCCATTTGTACGATATTTTGTATCTATATCACTTTTATTCGCATATTTGACTAGTCCATGAAAATTTGCCATGGCAAAGTGCGAAAAGTTTTGAAAACATTTCACAGAATACAAAGATATACCGGCAGAATACTTAATGCAGTTAGATGCAAATTGCAATATGTTGTAAATTTGCATTTTAAAAAAATACTTATTTTCCAAAGGTCAGGTTCTACACAAAAATGTGACAGTAATATTCATCGCGAAAACTGGTAAAGATAGGCATAGGGAAGAAATTACCAGGAAAATTTATAAGTATCTTATGAATAGTTCAAAAATTATCTAATCTACGGGGTAAACCATTTGAAATAACAAAGTAGCTACTACTTTCGGATATAAGCGACAACACTATTAATAAATATATTCATGACGGAGAATGTTCGACTATCTATGCATACACATTTTTGAAATGATCTATCGTTCTTCAAATACTTCCAATGTTTTATCCAACGTGAAACACCTGGTATATCCATAGCCACCAATGAAACCTCGCATAACAAAGAACGAATATGATTTTGTATTTTCTTCTGATTTCAATTCAGCATAATTGAGACGTGTTGGTATCTGATATTAAATATTTGAGAGAATATTTTCAGAATAATTGTCCACTTTCAAATCAATTCTGCTTCGATTTGATTCTTCCGATAGTTTTCTGTACCTACCGCTCCAATCGTTTACAATGACGAATCCAAAAATGTGTTCATGTGCTTTTTCAACTGGGATTGGCTCTCCAAGTTTGTTCGAACCTCCTACGAAAAAGCCCATTTCCAGCTCGAAATCCATGAGTTTGCTTGTTCCAAACACAGGAGGGGCACCTAGAAATGGAAATTAAAGTAAATGGAAGAATGTGAAAAACAACAGACTGTTCGATATTTAAAAAAATGGAACTTCATGAAAAATTGAAGCAGACAATTTGAAGTAGCTCTCAACTGCAAAGCATAATAAGGTGCTCAAAGGAGTAACAAGAAATACTGAAAACTTTTGTATTGCAGGAGAGAAACAATGACTTGGTATTTGAAAAGTTGTTAGGTGAATAAAGGAAATGTCTAATCAAAAACTTTCATTGTGAATCGATTTCATAGTTCGCTACCATACAAAGAAATTGCTCAAACAAACAGAAAAGTCAGTGTCAAATTTTTATTGATTGAAAAAAGAAAACATAAAATCGATTTTTGGCAGAACTGCTTGTTCCATGTAGGTATTATAGTTGCCAGTATTATTCAACATGAAGATGGATATTTTGTTTAGACAAAATATTGAACCAAAAGTAAAATTTAATAAAATACAATTTTGTTGTTTCATTTTAAGTTCGTAGGAAATGTACGATATATACGTTCATAAATTCCTATAGAAACTCGTTTAATAAACCCTCGTCACTAAAAGGACGTTTATAAGACTTGTTGCATAATATACTATCACTCCACTAATTGGAAGTTATGCAATGTCCGAAGTCCTATGTAATATTGTTTCCTTACCTTCGACAATCAATGTTTGTCCATGAGGTCTATGAATTGGTGTCCCGGAAACTACGATGGAGCTAGCTCGTCCATGATAACCAACTGGTAAGTATTTCCTGAAAATATTGGAGTAGTAGAATCAGGTAGTAACAGGTCTTTTGTTCGATTTTTCCAGCTAGCATCTTTGAAAATCAAAAAGTTAAATAATGTTTCAAAGAAAATTCAACTGATGAACATATATAGGGTGAACTATGACGAATTATGGAAATGAAAAGGTATTGTAGTCTATCATGTGGAAATACAACTCTGAAATTTTACATTATTTTTTTTTTCGTCAACCTTCAAACCTTCCAAGATGCGCAACTCTATTCCAATTAGCTACGATCTCTTGATGTACAATTTTTATGGTTCCATGTAATTTTTAGTTCATTACTGTCTTACTGAGACATGATTCTGATGTATTCTCGTTAATCCATCTTTCGAAAGGCATTGATACTGTTACGATTTGCTAAATAATGATGCCGAGCACACTACTTAACTGTATATTTTCTGATTTCACTAAAAACATACAACTACTTCACTGACTTATAAAACACTTAGATCTATACAATAATACAACTAGCTAAATATTCCAAACACTTATATAGTTCTTCAAAAACTGTTTATCACTTCTTCAAAAACTTCTTCTTGATCTTAATCCCAGTGAAATCTCTTTCGCTGGATTTTTCGCGATATTTCCTAGAATACTCGGGACAGAAGGCCGTCCAAATAATCACTTCTTAGAACTGCTCGATTACCTTTTAAATACACGTGGCGCGGCGTCAACACATTTGTATGTAATTTTTTTATGGATCTCTCAGCGGCGTAGATAGGGATATTTTTATCAATCTCGTAACAATACATATGGATCGAATGTAATTTGTGATAAAAATACATTTTTCCTACAACTGCTATGAAGAGTAGCGTATTTCTCATAGCTTACTTAATTTCAAAACGGTGTATTGCTCATACTGTGAGAAATATTTTGTTCACAATCAACAAAAATCGACACAAACTAGTTGGCTAGGCTGCTGTTCATTTTTAGATTATAGAAGTTTTTTAAACTCTTCAGATAGTTTTCATTCGTGCTTTCATTACCTTCGCAATTTCTATTGAATATTATTTCAATAAGACATACCTACTCATAATAAATAATATGGATACTGACAAAATAGTGACGATTTTGATAATAATACTCCCCCAGAGATATTGAAAAAACAGCGAAAGTAAATTTGCGAAAAAATTTGATGCCAGAAATTTCAAAAAAAAATTGTTATTGTAGTTGTGCAGTTGTAGGAAAAAATAAATATTGAGGTATATGCCTCAACGAGTCTTTATGAGGGAGTATTTTCAATTTTTTCTCCATAAGGAATGTACCAGTCAGGCCCTTTCCCCGGAGCTCCGATACTACCGGAGGGCGCACTGGTGTATCATTAACCCCAGCAAACACTCCCCACGTCCGTGGGGTGAGTGATTACTGGGTCCGAGAATCATGTGCCCTGAGTAAACGGAGTGAACCAAGAATAACGGCCTTCTGCATTCTTCCGGCTAGGTTTTCTGTCGAATCACGGCATGCCGGTATGATTTTTAGATTCGAGAGCAGCGTGTCCATCATTCCACCAAGGACCCCTATTATCAGAACCACCATCTTGACAGAATGGTTTGGATAAAGCCTGCGGAGTTCAAAGAGTAGATCTCGATATTTAGTCCGTTTTTTCTCCTCTTTTCGGACGATATTCGTTTCGCCAGGAGCTGAAAACTCAATGACGAAAATCGTCCTACTTTGGTGGTCGAGAAGGACTACATCAGGCTTATTGGCTTGTATTTGCCTGAGGGTGGGGAATGAGTAGTTCCAATAGATTCGGCACTTCTCATTCTCCACAACGGACTCAATATCCCCCGGAGCATAAGGCAACACCGGTGTCTCGTCTACACCGTACGAGTGTCGTAGATGTTAGTACAACACTCGTAGGGCCGCGTTATGCCTGTGGATATAGGCTGAGACCGCATATGCTGGACAAGCTGACAGCAGAGGCATTATGGCCTCAGCTGCCCCACGACACGCTCTGCATCTAGTGTCAGGGACCTCTATACCCATCACGCGACTACGGTAGACGAGGGTGTTGAAGACAGGCCATTATGAATCCCTCGGTTTCCGACTTCAGCCCACCTGACCTGAGAAAAGCGAAGGTCAGGTTTTTGGATAAGCCAAGGTCTTCAATGTTCTTGAAGAAGACCTCATGCATTGGCTTATCCTTATGTAGCTGTAGGAGCCTGTCACACTCCGCAGCTTTCAACGTGGGCTTTTTGCTGAACGGGTTCCAACTCGGTGACAGAGTTTGGATTCGTCCGTTCAGTGTCGAATTTGAGACCGAGTTCATCGGCTGCACGGGTTGCTGCCTTGAAAAATAAAATGCTCTAATCCCTGCTTTTTCATGATCACATACCAAGCAGAGAAGGGGATCTGAACTCCTGATGACTTTACAGGCTCCATCCAGTACCATTCTGTTATGTAGACACTTTAAACTCAAAAGTCCACGGCATCTCATTTGTCTGGGGAAGTATAACCGTGGAACAGACGATTTAGGATGCAAGCTCCTATGAAGATGCATCATTTTCCGAGTTTTTGCGTCAAGTTGTCGCAGCTCTTCCTGAGTCCATTTCATTACTCCAAAGTAGAATCGGAACGGTAAGCATATTAGTTGCAGCAACTTTGTTCTTCCCCGACAGTTCTGAAGACCAGATCTGTCGGAGTTTGTGTTGATACTTGCCGCGGAGAGAGCTTTTGACAGTATCTACCTCTTGGGTGTGGCGTTGTTCCACCCCTAGGTAGGTATACGTCTCTCCGGCATCCAGATGATGTAGGATGCTTCCGTCTACGAGCTGAACGTCCTCTGTATTCCTCGCATCGTCCTCTTTTGAGATGAACCGTGGCACATTTGTCTATCCCAAACTCCAATCCGATAGCATGCATGTACTCTTGCACCACCCTTAAGGACTGGTGAAGATCCTTTTCTCCGGAGGCATCCAGTTTATAGTCATCCATGTAAATCAGATGGGTGACCTTCTGCCTCCGGTTGCTGGGGGTGCCGCAGTTGTATCCGCGGGTTTTCCGTAGTGCAACGTACAATGGCAGTAGTGAGATGCAGAAGAGAAGAGGGCTTTTTTTTTTTTTTCAGTGGGGTGGAAATCCTCATGGACTCTGATCGCTCGGTGTCCATCGCGTATCAGTAGTGTCAGACTCTTACTGACTAAAACCACCCCAGGTGTGCTGCACTTGCCAAGCCGTTAGGCCATAAAGCTGCACCTACATCCCATTCCAACGTCCACGTCACGATATCCCTCACTCCTCCGCCCCGCCACACCCCCCCACCACCGTTGGGTCGTGACCCACCGAATACCGGGCGGGCAATCAGCGGGGAAGATCCTTCCTTCTTTATTCCGCTCATCCTCCACATTCAAACAGCGCCCTCCCTGGTCGGCAGTCTTATTCTATCCGAGCGCCTGCTCTCCCGATTTACTTTCGTCGCTCGTTTATTTCGAAGCCAGGCCACTATTACCGTCGCATTGACACTATGTTGGTTCTCATACTTCTTCATCCTCGACCACAGCCCCCGCCCATTCATTCAATATCCTTACCCATTCATCCTTCACACCATTCGTATCCCTTAGCTGTAACGTTCCAAGTCTATCCTCCTCTTCCTCGATCCTCCTTCTCCATTCTACCCTTTCTCTCCGCATGCAATCGTTCCTGATGTGCTCCGCCGTGTCAGTCCCGCCAGTTCCACACTGGCATGGGGTCTCTTGTGCAATTCCGAACCTTGCCAGGTAACCCCGAAAGTTCCCATGCCCTTCCTTGCTAATGGTATACACCCCATCCCTACCCTGTTGCACATACCATGTACGCTTCTGCCGGTCCTGCCGCTGTCCCATTCACCCTGCCATTTTTCCATCACCATTCTCCTAATCCTTTCCCTCTCCTCCATTCTGCTATGTCCCAAGTCTATTTGCCATGTGATCTCTTGCAGTTCCGCACCTCTTCTACTCTCTTCATCTGCTCTTCTGTTACCCTCATTCTCCCTAACATGCCCTTTCCTCCACTCAATTTCCGTCACCAATCCCGCTACCCTTCTGTTTTCAAGCATTCTCCTAATACGAGCTGCCCTTTTGCTCTTCGATCTCGCATTCCTAATGGTCTCCACTGCTCCAGGCGAGTCACTTATTATTCTTATGTCCATCTCTCCACCCATCAGTACCCCTTTACCTATAGCCACCATTTCGGCTTCCTGTACGCTTCCCAGCTCACTGATTCTTTCCCGACCCATTCTCCACTCGCTCCCCTCCTTATGCGCCCATCCTATACCCACTCGTCCATCCTCTCTCTTAACCGCGTCCACAAATACCTCTTTTAGCCCTTCTCGGTTCTCCAGAATTGTTCCGATCATCCATGGGTATATTCTGTCGCACCCGTTTATCCGTCCTCTTACTTTTTCTTTTCCGTGCGCCTTCCATTCTTCATACCTCGTTGCTGCCTCTATGTATAGAGGCTCCATCCCAGTCAGCACGCATAACGCAGCTGACGGCGCCGTTCTATATGCCCCGCTGGCCGATAGCGTAAACGGTCTCTGTATCGCCCCCAATTGTCTGATCACCCTAGAGTCCTTCGCTCTTGCTCCCCACACTTGGACGCCATACATCACCGCCGGCTTAACCACTCTTTCGAAAATCAGTCTGACACATCCTCTCCTTAGCCTTACGTCACGGCCCGTCCATCTTCTTAGTTTTCCTGCAACTATAGCCGTTCTCCTTCTTACCTCCTTAAGATGATCAATGTACAGTAGGCCCTTGTCTACTATCATGCCCAAGTATGTGATGTTACCGCCGCACTCAATCCGTTGCTCTCTCACCCTAACCACCGGTTCCTTGTCCAGTTTCCTGGCCGGGACAAACATGCATTCGGTCTTGTTTTCGTTATACCTCAGCCACATTTCATCCTCCCATTCTTGACATTCTTTCCACACCTCCTTCCACATCCTTTCTATTTTCTTTACCGACGGGCCAACCACCACTATCAGTTGGTCGTCGGCGTAGGCCTGGGCCCACACCTTCGTCCCACTACTTACTCTGTGCGCCACTGGCACCCCTTCATTTATCCTGTCATATTCCTTTTCGTTTACTGCCCTCATCCTCTCGAACCACGCTTCCATGACAATAAGCCATAGCGTGGGTCCCAGGCTGGATCCCTGCGGGCACCCCCTGTCCACGATTACTTCCACGCCTCCACTCTTGACTCTTCTTTCGCCTACAAATTCCATGCACAACTTGCCAATGTTCTCCGGTAGCCCCATCTTCCTCATATTCCATCCTATCGCAGGTCCCCATGCCGTGTTGAAAGCGTTCGACAAATCCAGCGCCATCACCATGCTATGCATACCCTCGTTCTTACTTCTCTTTATTCTCTCCACCATATTCTCAACAGCAGTCGATGTGTCCAATCCCGCCCTGAAGCCAAATTGGCAGGGCGAGAACTTCTGTCCTCTTTCACACCACACCTGTACTCTTCCGCTGAGAAGCCGGTCGAAAGTTCGCCCTAACGCGGTCAGCAAGCTGATCGGCCTTAGGCTACTATCCTTCTTAGGAATCCACACAACCTTCATCACCTTCCATACTGCAGGGAAATACCTCAGCCTAAGGCATGCGTTGAGTATATCCGTAAGATCTTCGCTTATTAGGTTCGCCACGTGTTTCATCACCTCATTAGGTATGCCGTCTGTTCCCGTCGCTTTGTTGTCTTTTAATCCTTCCATTACCTCTTGTACCTCCCTCACCGTGAAGTTGGGCTGCTCCGGTCCCCATCCTTCATCTCCGTCCTCCCTAATGCAGCGTCTACCCATGGTGTCTTTTCCCCTGTCATCGTTCGGGAAGTACTTGTCCAGCAGGTATCTGCTGGTTTCGTGCTTCCCCTCGGTGTATGTGCCATCCTCCCTCTTAGCCGTGCTTGGTATTTCCTCTGCCCTTTCTTTCCTCAGGAGCCCAAACACTCTGTTCCACGGTTTCTCCGATTGCAACCTCTCGACCCTTTCTTTCAGCCACTCGATTCTTGCCCTTGCAATCCCCCTCTTGTACTCATTCCTCTCTCTCCTAAATATACCCTGTTTTCTGATTCTTTCATCCTCTATTCTTTCTTCCTGGTACTCCCTCCTGAGTTTCCTCACTCTTCTTCTCATCCTACCCAACTCATCATTCCACCATTCTCTCTCCTCTTGCTCCTCTTTTGTACTCCTGGGTATTGCCTTGCGACACGCCCGAACAATCAAGGACTGGAGTTTCCCCGCTTCTGCTTCTACCTCCTCAATGCTATCTATTTTCCCCATATCATATGTCGAGAGTATCTCCTCCACCACGGCCCAATTTGTCCTTCCCACATTCAAAAATGTCCTTTTTCGCGTTGTCGGCTCTCCGGCTATTAGGAAACGTATCACTCGATGATCGCTCAGTGACTCATCCTCGCTTACCTCCCAGTCTCTCACCCAGCTCTTGCTGCAAATGGTTAGGTCAATCCAGCTCTCGCCTCTTCCACTAGAGAACGTCGCCAGGCTGTTCGCATCATTCTCAATCTGATAACCCTTCTCCACTATCCAGTCCAGTATATCCTCTCCTCTTTCATCCGTCACCATTCCTCCCCATGCGACATGCTTGGCGTTGAAGTCCCCTAGGATGATCTTCCCGCCTGCCCATTTATCAAAATTCCTTCTCACCTTTTTCCATTCATCATTCCTCCTCCTTCCAGGTTCCTCATACACATTCATTATCTTGACATCCTGCCCATCTTGCATCCTTAATATCACTCCGACCCCATTTATGCTCCTCACTGCCATGAGGGCAGAGCTGTCTATCTTTGTCCTTATCCATGTTCTGACCTTGGTACCTTTACCCCCGTCATGTTTATGCCACCCTTCCCAGTTCCCCTCTCTCTGCCACGGTTCCTGTAAACATACTATATCCGCCCCTTTTTCCTCTGCCATACCTCTTATGAGGTGTGTGGCCTCCCTGCCCCGTCCTGCGTTGAATTGCAGGACTTTAATACTCTGTCCGCCTTCTGCTAAGCTCTACCCTCCTCATATATACCGGGCATTTCGGGTCTATCGCCGGATGTCTTCTTTCACTTACCCCCGCCCTTTTGCAGTTTATGCAGTCAAGTGGCCGGATACCCAAGCACTCCTTGCCTTCGTGTCTACCTCCACATTTATTACATACCGCCGTCTCCGTGCAGTGTTTAGCAGTATGTCCATAATGGCAGCATTTGTAGCATACTGCTACACTCGCATGTTCTTCCACAAATATTCTCGTTAAATCAATAAATATAACTCCCACAGTCATCATCTTCCTAAACAGTTTCGCTCCTACTTCCACCACTATGTTCTCCTTCCAACTATTCGTCCTACATTCTCTCCTGCTTCTCACAATCATCCCCTCCCAGTCCTCATCATTCGTCTCATTATTCAAATCCAAGTTTTGTTCCCTTATCAGCCTCGGTAGCTCTTCATCCTTATATCCCTTTTCCACCCCTGTAAGAAGTAGCGACGGTTTCCTTCCCTTAATTTCCTCAACTCTCACCCTGTCATCATTTTCTATCGCCCTTTTCACTCTCTCCCTTTCTTCCACGCCCTTACTTTCCAAATATAGCGTACCTCCCTTCACTTTCGTCAGGCCTAGCACGTCATCCGCACATCCTTCCTTCTCCAGACATTCCTTGATGATCCTAGCGGCCGTCCTCTTCGCTTCCTCGGTCACACCCTCTACCTTGATTTCTTGTATCCGCGTTGGCGTTGTCCATCCTTCACTTGGTTTTGGCCTCTCTCCTCGCATGGGTATGCTGGTCATATTAGCGTAGGTTCTAGGTCCATTGTCGCCCCTTCCCCTCCTTTTTCTACGCCTAGTCTGCTGGAACTGTCCTCCCTGTTCAGAGTCAGTTTCCATCTCCGTATCGAAACCCTCCTCGTTAGCCGTCGACACTGGTGCCTCCATTTCCTTTCTTCCTTCCCTCACTCGGCTCCCAGTCGACTCGCCCCCTCTTCTAATTACCTCCGCTTCCTTTCTGTTAGTAATCATTGCCCTACCCATGTCTTCGATGGTAACATTCATTCTTCTAGTTTCCTCAACCAACCCCTCGATCACTACTTTCATCCCATCCATCTCGTTCAGTTTGTCCTCACATTCCTCTACTCTTCTTTCCATCACTCTCATTTTAACTCCATCACCTTTCATCCTTCCAACTTCCAACATAATGTCTCCAATCCCTAGTGCCATTTCCTGCAATTTCTGAGCAACGATCGTCTGTTCATCTTTATTGAACTGAATTTTACCGCCCGCGTATCTAGTGGTGGCCTGCCTCACGGCGTTCATGCACTCCTTGATCCTCTCCCATCTCGAGCTAATTATGTCCTCTTCTGCTTCTTGTTGTTCGCCTCCTTGTCCTCCGTTATCCTCTTCCTCACTGAATTCCAGATCCCGTTCTCCCTCTTTCCCAGTTCCCTCCCCTTCGTCATGCATGGTAGATGATAGCTGGTTTGCTACTATCTCTTGCAGCTTTTCCACCGACTTGTTCATGATGTCAGTCATAGCGTTCTGCATTGCTCCGGCTGCCTGATTTACGAGTTCTCCCAGTACCTTTTCTGTTCGTTGCATCTTGTCCCTTTCTCTCTCCGCCTCTGGTGATTTCAGCTCCCCGGCTTTCGGGAACCTACCGTGCTCCCGGTAGAATTCGTCGATCCGTACTTCCGACCTTGTTCGCTTCCTCGTACTTGCACCGTGATACATAGCACCATGATCCATTTTAAAATTTTTATTACTTTGTTCCATATTTCATCCCACGAGTAGCTAGGGAAATAAAAGTTCACCCCCGCAGAGCCCCGCATACAGGGGTGAGGGCGGGTTTTCTGTAGGATGTTGCCCATGTATCCCACAGGTATCGTTATAAGCACTGTGACCCCAGTGCCATTCATGCCGTAGACACGATGACTCACGCCGTAGCATTGGGGATTTATTATCGAGGTTTACTCCTCTACAAGAGAAGAGGGCTGAGGGAGTCTCCCTGAAACACGCCCCTTCTAAAGATAACCTGCTCTGTTTGGACTCTGACTTGACCAGATATTATGGTAAATCGAGTCCTCCAAAGCGGCATCAGCTGTTCAATGCATCTCACTATTTGATCGGGTACCGTAAGGCATCTGAGCAAATGCATGATGAGTTCATGCAATGTTGTATCAAATTCCTTGCGATAATCGATCAAGGCCATTGAAAGGTTGCGCTTATACTGCACGGAGTCCTGCGTGATGCATCTGTCGATCAGCAGGTTCTCCTTGCAGCCAGCGATCCCCTTCTTTGACCCTCTTTGCTCATATATCCGTTCATACACCGGCTCAACTGTGGAGAGTATTCGCATGTACAAGATGCGTGTAAACATCTTATAACATGCGTTCAAGTATGTTATCCGTCTGTAGTTCTTCGGATCAGACAAATCTCCGTTTTTGGGGATTACCACGGTTCGCCTCTCGACAAACCAATCCGGAATCTGCTGCTCCCCATCTAGCCATGAGTTGAAAACTCTTGCTAGATGGTGGTGGGTACTTGGAAATTTTTTCCACCAATAGAGGGAGTATTATTATTATTATTATTATTATTATCATTATTATATTCGGTTGAGGTTCATAGCTTCTTTTCTGTTGAAAGTCTCCGTGAGTTTGTGGATCTCTATCTCCTCCCGCACAAGTCGGCTATGGTATCCTTGGTTGGGGGCAAGAGTTTCACGTCCTCAAAAAGAATCCTGTGGTTTCGTTATTGAAGATCGAGACATTGAATGAGAAGCTTGCTGCTGTCGAAAACTCTAAGTCTGTGCAGTCCTCTGATATTGTTATCCAAGAGGTACTGAACAGACTTAATCGAGCCAAAAATGTGTTCATCACATGGGTCCCTGAAGCAGCAGGAGACATAATTGCTAAGAAAGAGCATGATAAATCGGTAGTAACAGAGGTACTGAACTCTGTAAACTGCCCAGCTAACCCAATCACCATTTTGCGAGTAAGCAAACCCAACCCTACAAACAAGTACCCCGCATGATAAAGTTGGTGATGCCAAATGAACACGATGCTCGAACTATTTTAAGGAATAAGAAAAGTATAATTGAGGAAGTTTCTACCTCGAAACTATCCATCATAGCTGACCAAACTCCCTCTCAAGTTCAGCTACTGAAAGACCTACGCGGGGAACTTGACACGAGGAAAACAAATGTAGAACAAAACCCCATTATCAAATATATACATGGCATACCCATAATAATCTCCAACTTTCGAACATAAAATAGTTTCTAACAACAACCAACAACTGCCTTATCTATGCTGGAAAATGCTATACACTAACTTAGATTCGTTATTCGTCAAATTCAATGAAATCATATGTAACATAGTTGGTCTCAAACCTAACATAATACTTCTAACCGAAACATGGCACCAACTGTCCCAGATCCACTGGTTAACATAACAGGCTACAGTATCTACCGAGCGGACAGATTAATTCGTGACCGTGGTGGAGTATTGTCAAATATATGAAATCATCATCAAATCATTCAAATTCATTCAAGTTCATAGACATCAAAATTCATGCAATTACGGGATATAGAAATATAAAACAGCTCAAAAAATCGCAAAGTTGCATTGAATTCAGCAATCATCTTGTCGCCGAGCAGCGACCTTAAGAAATGCAAGCCTCGCAAAATGCGTCTTTATAAATATTGCGAGCGGTCAAGATTGGTACAATTAGTTATTGCGCGTCTTTCGATCAGTCGACTTTTTACATTGAGATTGACATCATGTTTGACATCTCCCCATCCATGGCCATGCTGACTATCAGCATAATGTATTTTTTTTTTATATTTTTGTACATTTTTCTTGTACTTTTTATTACCCGTTACCCTTGTTGATTTTCAATGATAAGTTATTCAATTGCTCTTTTTTTGTGACCGACTTATTACTGTTTTTGTTCTTCACATTAATAAATATTTATTTAGTTTTCTGAAATGTGTTCTTTTATTACTTGGATGAATGTAGTTTGGGTGAGAACAGCTTGAAAAACCTCTCGAAAATTGCCAAGCGAATACTGAGTTGCGACAGTATGTATATATTTATGCGATGAGATTATAACCGAGTTTGCAGTTCAACAGGATATTGCCACAATCCAAGGCGTGGAGGCCTTATAGATGTCCGCCTCACCAAGGAAACCGTTAACATAAATTTAGTATGTATTTACAGACCTAATGACGTATTTGATGAAGCCAATGTTCAATTGATCGATTACCTAAATCAAATATCGACCCTTGACAACCTCATCATTGCTGGTGACTACCCCAATATCACCTGGCCCATCAATAATATACCTGACACAAATAGCGCTACGAGTAATTTCATGCATTTCGTTGCCGATTCAAACCTCTTCCAACTCACCATCCGTTCTTGACCTCATTTTTACCAATGATGAAAACATTGTCACAGATCAGGAAATCCTACCGCCTATTGGATTATCGGACCATGCAGTAATCTACGCAACCATTCAGCTCAACATTCACATACCAAACAAGTACGGAATCGAAGTTTTCAAATTAATCGACTTTGATCAGTTATTCGAGAAACTCTCCACCATCGATTGGATCACCCTCTTGAATGCATGTGACGACGTTGATATTATCTGGAAAAGGTTTTACTCGATCTTAACTGTGTCTGCTGACAAGAACTCCCACAGCAAAGTGTGCCGGAAAAATCCTCTCAAACCATGGATAAATACCGAAATAATGTCACTCATACATCACATAAAAAGACTTTGGAAGAAATACAAAAGATCAAAAGCCCCAGAAGATTACGAAACCCATCGAAATTTCTCGAAACACTTGGTATCAACATTACGAACTTCACGTCGTGAGTTTGAAAAATCTATAGCAAACTCTGAAATCAACAAAAAACTTTACAAGTTCATAAGATCTAACCTGAACACCAAAATAAGCATTCCGCTCCTACGAAAACCCGATGGTTCCTTGTGCCCTACTGACATCGAATCAGCTGAAATTTTGGCCGACTCTTTCACTAGCTCCTTCACAATTGAGCCTCAAGATGACCAATTATCCGAATTTATAACAGAACGACTGAGTGATAGTCTGAACCATGTGACGTTTACTTCAGAAAAATCAAAAATCATTTATTGAACACTAAATTAATTCATCTCCTGGTTTGGATGGAATGAGCCCCTTTTTTCTCAAGAAATTTGCCGAAACTCTCTGCTCCCGTTGTCAACAATCATGTCTGACTCTTTAGCAAAATCTCAAATCCCACGGGCTTGGACGAAGGCGTCAGTGACTGACTTATGACTTTATTTCCAAATTACCTTTAGTTTTTGCGGAAATATATTTTCGTGACAGACTTGGTTTTTTAATTGACACAAACTAAACAACATTCACTTTTTTCCTCTAAATATAAAATAACAAAACAATTACCAAAACAGAACGAAGACAAAACAATTTGCACTGAACACTCCCCCTAGTGATGAACTTCTCTTGATTTCTAATGGCTTGGTTGCTTCAAATCTAGTAAGCAAATTTTAGTAAGAGGTCTTCTGTAAGTGTCCATAGCTGTTTTGACATCCACCACTCGTATGTGACGATCTGCTCCAGGATGTATCGCGGTAACGATACCTTTAGGCCATGTATTCCTTGAAAACTGTGAGTCAACTATGATGATCACATCGCCAACTTCTATTTTCTCCGAGGAAGATGAAAACCACTTGGTTCTCTTGGTCAATACAGGCAAATACTCTTTGATCCATCGCCTCCAAAAGTGATCAGCGAGTAGCTGTGATTTTCGCCACTGCTTCCTCGTGAACAAGTCCTTTTCATCAAATTTACCAGGGAGTTGTGCTGCACTAGAAGTCCCCAACAAAAAGTGGTCTGGTGTCAGGGCCTCACTGTCTGCATTATCCAAAGAAACGTGGACTAGCGGACGGCTGTTGACCATATTTTCCGCTTCTATCAATAGTGTTTGTAAACCTTCTTCTCGTGGGAATTTCTCTTTTAGGATCACGAACAAAGTTGTTTTCACCGATTTTATGAGCCGCTCCCAGCAACCACCCATATGAGGGGCGGAAGGAGGAATGAAGTGAAATTCGATATTATTGGTGGTCAGGTTTGAAGTGATTTCATTCTGATCCAATTCCTGTAGAGATTCCTTCAATTCTTTTCCTGCCCCCCGTAAATTGGTTCCATTATCGGAAAATATTTTCTTGGGACATCCTCTTCGACCAATCAATCTTCTTATTGCCATTATCGCTGAATCGGTACTCAAAGACTGTGTCATTTCTAAATGAATGGCACGGGTGCTCATACATGTGAAAAGTACCCCATACCTTTTCTCATGTCGACGGCCATTTGACACAAACATAGATCCGAAGTAGTCCATGCCGGTTATAATAAAGGATCTTACAAACGATGCCAATCGGGATTCTGGAAGTGGGGCCATCTATGGTATTTCTGTTTTCGCTCTTTTATTTTTGCAGAATCGACATTTGTTCCAGGAATCTCTGACAGCTGACCTCATATTCAAAATCCAGTATCTTCGCCGAAGTTCGTTGGCTACAAACTCTTGTCCGTTATGCGCTGCTTTGTTGTGATGATGACGAATCAACAATTTTGTGAAATAATGCTTCGGTTCGAGTATAATTGGGAATTTTGTATCCTCTCCCAAATCGTTTGAGTATATCAATCTGCTTCTGACACGCAATATTCCTTCATTATCCAGGATTGGTGACAATTTGTACAGTTTACTTGACTTTTCAATGTTTCCGTTTGTCAGTAAAGAGTCGATTTCTTCCGAGAAATGTTCAGTTTGAGCACATTTGATCAAGAGTTTTTCAGCTATATGCAGTTCACTTGGTGTGAGTTCTTCGTTTTTGGATGACTTTCCCCTCGGCTCATTGATAAACATCATCATCCAAGTTGTTGTGCGAACTAACTTCAACCACGATGAAAACCTGGTGATATCTGGCAGGGCTTCTTTCAAATTTGCTTTGACTTTGTCAGTTAGACCCACGAAACATTTTTTCATTTCTAAAGTATCTAGTTCGCCTGGTTGACTTTTGGGCCAATTTTCACATTCATTCTTCAGGAATTGGGGACCTTCCAACCATCTATTACCCTTGTAGCTTCATCGGCGACGTTTTATTTTGTCAGAATCCAGTTCCACTGTTTCACATCTGTGACTTCTCTGATTTCGGATACTCGCTGCGCCATAAATGGTTTAAAAAAAAATTGTTTAAAATTGTTTTTTTCGTTAACCAGCTGTCATCCCCTACGAATGACAGCCCTCAGAAGTCGAAACTTGTGCGAGCTAAGGATTAACGAGGTCTTACCTTTTAACGTGCGATTCCTAGCACGAGACCAGTGACCATGCCGGGAATCGAACCCACGTCCCTCTGATTGATAGACTAGCGCTCTACCATCATAACCACTGCGGTTTGAATCTTATAGGATCGGCCCTGATCCACCCGAGCACTGTTCTAGAATCGGTCCAGTAGAAGCATTTATCTATATTGATATCGTAATTTTCTTTGATTGTAACTGCTAACCTGCTGCCCAGAACTGCAGCATGAAGTTCGAGAGTCTAGGAATAGAAACAATTTGCTTGAGGCGAGCTACTCTGGACTTTTCCATCACAAAACAGGTACTTATTGAATCTTTTTTTGGTGAATCGAAAGTATGCTATGGATGAATACGCTTGAGCGCTCGCGTCGTAAACTATGTGTCGTTGAATCTCTTGAGCTTCACATAAATCTGCCATATAACATCTTGGAATAGTCATATTTGTTACTTTTTCAACATTTTTGGACCCATTTTCTCCACTTTGCCATAACTCTCTGGCAAATTCATCATTCCAACCAATTTTTGAACGCCAAATTTGTTGCAAAAGAATTCTAGCAATGATTATGAAGTTACTCAAGAAACCAAATGGGCCGAAAATCATATCGGTTTTCAAAACTTCTCTTTTTGTGACATTTTTCTCTGTCAAATTCTTGATGTCATCGGTTTTCAATTTCATTGAAAATGAGAATTCGTCGTGATTTGGGTTCCAAAACAGGCCTAAAACTCTTTCGGTGGGTAGAAGTATCTCTTTCTCCATATTCATGTTTTTTTGATTGAAGCTTCGATATTCTTCTGGAATGTTTCTCTCGTGAATTGCTTGCCCAATTTCTAATTATGAAACCTCCCTTTCGATGAACTTCAAAAACATCTGATGTTATTTTCTTGGCTTCTTCGATGGAATCAAAACTATCCAGGTAGTCATCAACATAGTGTCTTTCCGAGATGGCTTTGAATGCTTCTGGAAAAAAATCTTCAGCATTTTTTCTCTTGACAAATTGTGCTGAAGTGGGTGATGAAACTGCCCCAAATATCATGACAACCATCTCATATTCCTCTGGGATTTTTTCAGTTTTTCTTCTTCCTCTCCACAAAAAACGCTGTGCCTTTCTATCTTCTCGTCTGATTTGCACTCTGTGAAACATTTCTTGTATGTCTGCGGCTGTATAGTTCTTTGTCTGAACTTGAAAATTACACCGACTAAGGAATTCAACAAGTCCGGACCTTTCAGAATAACGTCGTTTGCTAACTCCATGAGTTTTCGGAGCTGCATCGAATACAAACCGAATTTTGCCTGGTGTGTTTGGATTGGTAACGGCAAAATGTGGTAAATACCATTTATTTTCGGTTTTCTCCTGAATCTCTTGGTCTGATAACTTTCTGGAATAATTTTATTCCACGTAATCGGCAATTTTCTTTTCATATTCGATGCCAAATTCTTCGCTTTTGTCAATTTTGTTCTCGATGGATTTCAATCTAGTCAAAGCCGTGAACTTGTTGTTCGGCAATTCTGAATCATCGGTTTTCCATAAGAGGCTAGCTTCCCACTTATTTGGACTGATTCTGCGAGTTGTTTTCTCTAAAATTTCTATGGCTCGGAGTTCATCTGGACTTTGTTTTTTATTGTAATATTTCACCCTCAAACTGTCAATTATGAAGGAATATTTTACAAGTTCTTCCAAATCTTCATATTGGTGATACACAAAAAAAGGAGAATTCTTCGTCCACTCGCCCCAGATAGTTTTTGCCAATGTTTCCATGAAGAACCCAACCTAATTTGGATCTGGACAAAACTGGGCCATTCTTTCCTCCTTCATGCACTTCTCTGGAAATAATTAGATTAATGTTATCCTGCCCAATGATGATACGTGGTTGCACATTAACCATGGACGAGATTTCGATTTTTGGAATGTAGTCTTACTTATAGGCCGCGGTGGTGTGCGGGTTGAGTCCTCGTCTCATAAGCCAGAGAGCGTGAGTTCGAATCTCAGCATTGCCACCGGTCTCGTGCATGGCATCACACGTATTAAAAGGTAAGGGCTACGTCTTCCTCTAGCTCGCACAAGTCTCTGACTTTTGAGGGTTGCACGTAGGGGTGCAACCGGTTGACGGATATAACAATTTTAACAATTTTTTTAACTTTTTAGAAATGTTTCTCAAATCCACTGATTGCACAGGAAGAGACAGATTGCTAACAGTTCTGACGTTGTCTAAAGGATATGAAATTTCTTCATTTTGTCCTCGTATTTTGAAGCTCACTTTTTTTGAATCATAGTCTTCGGAAGTCATAGAGTTTGTCCATTTTATTCTTAGGGGTTCACGAGGTCCAGTTGCACTAATTTCACTTGCCAGTCTAGGATCGATCATGGTGATGGTGGAAGTTTCATCAAAAAGGGCATGTGTATTTACGTTGCCTTCAGGACCACTCAGTTCTTCAGGAGCAATTCTTAGTAAAACTTCGCTTTTTTTGGATGTGTTGATATGATGTTTAACTTGTTCTTCAAGATCTTCGGATTTCGTTTTGAGTTCTTTATGCAGTAGAGGATTATGTTTAAAGAGACAACCATTTATATCACACTTTTTTTCTAATTTCACAGAATTTCGTGTGATGGGACGATCCAAGACAGGAAAAGCAGACTCTATTGTCCCACACCCAAACCGAAGGTTTATCAATGTCCAATCTTCTAAAAATACCGCATTTTTCCACTTTATGGCCCTCCTCTTTGCAATATTTACATTTGAAGGCAGTTTTCTCTTGAATGGATGTAAAGCTCACATATTTTTTCCATTTTTCCTGATCGTCTTGCGGTCCGATAACTTACATAACAGCCTCACTCGTGTCAACTAACCACTGGGAGAACTCTATGATCGAAACATCTTTGTATTCCTTTTTCAGCTCCACAACTTTTTTCCCCCATTCCATCTTCAAATATATACTAAGTTTCTTGACAACATCGCATAGAAGCTGGGAATTTGACAATAATACTCTTCACAGCTCAGGCCAGAGTGTTGATTATTTTGTCCACTTCTTGAGTAAATGTTAGCAGAGCGCTGCTGACTGATTCTTTGGTTTACCTCGCATCAGGCTTTTTTGTAGTCGAATGATATTTTCAGCATTTGAAAATCCACAATTTCTGGTTGTTTCTTCGAATTGGTGAATAAAGTTCATCCACTCCCCTGGTTCTCCGGAAAATATTGGTATGTCTTTGCTGGAGGATTGTCGAGCCATAAATTGTTTAATCCTCAGCTTTTCCGATATTTCCTCGTGGTTATCTGAGTATTGGAGTTTTTGGGTATGAACTTCATCTTCATATCGGAGAGAATCAGGAATTGTATTGAACGTATTCCTATTCACCCAGTTCTGGACAAAGGACGATTTGCTGGTCATGGACTTTGTCTCTTCATCATTAGAAAAGTCGCTAGAATTCGTGCTCTATAATTCTGCTTTTCTCAGTTCGGTTTCTCGTTCCACTAGTTTTCTCTCGATTTCCGCTAGTCGCTTTTCTTTCTCGAGTTCTCTTTCCAACTGCCTGCGTCGTCGGGATTTGCTGCTGGAAGGCTGACTACTCTCATGAGTTCTCAAGGAGTCTCTTTGAGATTTCTTGTCCAGTTCTCTTCCGGATTTTGTGGAAACTTTATCAATATTCGTCAATGTTTTCTTGACATTGTCAAAGTCAGGGTTTTCGTCAGTTCTTTCATTTCCATATCTGATAGCAGATTTCCCTTGTTTATCCTTTGATTTCTTCTCAGTGGAAGAGACTGTAGAAATTTCTTTCATCATAGTGCCGTTCTTTTGCTTAATCGAAGAACCACTTATGTGACTGACTTATGACTTTATTTCCAAATTGCCTTTAGTTTTTGATACTTTTTTTTGAGGAAATAAATTTTCGTGACGACTTGATTTTTTATTTGACACAAACTAAACAACATTCTCTTTTTTTTTTCTCTTAATGAATAATAACAAAAAAATACCAAAACAGAACGAAGACAAAACAATTTGCTATCTGTAGGAACAGCGTCTGTCACTGCTATTTTCAAAAAAGGCGATAAACTCAATCCAATTAACTACAGGCCCATTAGTCTTCTATCCGTACCTTCCAAAGTAATGTAATCAATAATTGTAGAAGGTATGTCAGAACCTAACAAAAAGTGCAATTATACCATCGGAACAACATGGTTTCGTCAAAGGTAAATCCACCACCATCTACAGTGCTTGAACGATTGGACGACAGCTTACGATAAAAAAATACCAACAGATTATCTTGACTTTGCCAAGGCTTTCAATAGGGTCCCAGTGAGAAGGCTAATGTACAAACTTGACACACTTGGTATTCGGGGCCACCTAAACCTTTAGATTGAAAATTACATGACAGATAGAACTTTCACGGTGAAAATGGGACACTCTTTTTCATTGGACAGACAAGTTACAAGTGGAGTTCCCCAGGGGTCTTTAGCCCACTTTTCTTCGATGCTTGTGCAAGTGATCTTGCTCTTCATATGAAGTCTTGCAAGTCGTTTACCAAACTTTATGGAAATGCCATAGTTGAACTTCAATTCCTTCAAGAAGACCTCAACTCAGTGGTATGAGGATTGGCTTTACCTCTTAACGTCGAACAATGCGTTGTACTTTATCAAGGAAAGAACAATCCATTTCACATGTACACAATAAACGACCAATCGTTACGTACAGTGTCCTCACATGTAGATTTGGGAGTGACTATTAATACCGACCTAACTTGGTCCGAACATATTATATCTACATGCAAACGCGCCAACACACGGATCTACCTAATCCGCAAAACGTTCTCCCATCTATCATATTCAAGTTCCATAAAACTCTACAAAACCTACGTTCGTCCAATTATGAAGTATATGCAGTTCCGGTGTGGTGTCCTGTTCTGTTCTGGTGCGCGATTAGAACTTGTTGGAAAATGTTCAGCGTCGAGCCACGCAGTGAAGTGCATCCAACTTATCTCGAAAGACTGAGGATGGCACAACTGATAGCTTTTGACCGTGGGGACTTTATCATGTCATTCCGTATAGCCAAGTATAATTGCTAATTAGGAAAAAAATTTGTTTTCAACAATGATTCGCGGTTACGTGGTCACACCCTCAAATTGAAAAAGGAGAAATTTGCCACAAAAAAAAACAATATTTTTGATGAATCGTATTTTCGAAACATGGAATAACTTATCCAACGATGTTGTAAATTCTGACTCAGTGAATAATTTTAAAAACAAAATAGACATTTGCTTATTTATTTATTTATTTAGTAGATCACAGTAGCTACTGAAATACATTGACACTTACCAATTTGGCATTAGAGCATTTTCTTTGCTCCGGAACATAATCCCTACATTAGTGGCATGGTGGATAGAAGAGTAGAAATCCGTGTAGTCTCCAATTGCTGCAGGCAAATGCATTATGGCGTCGGCCTGAGTGACAAAAGCCCTGGAATTGTATTTGGTCAATATGTTTTCCGACAAAATGTTTTCTACTTATTTTGGCATAAAAGTTGGAGAGACAGTAATTGACGCAGATAATAATCGAATTATTCCAAAAAAGTGTCAACTGTTTCTGGCCACAGTGTGAATATTTTGACATTTCTGAAAATTATTTATCATAACTACATCGAAAAGAAGTTATTTTGATTTTAGTAAGTTACAATTTCTATAATTGTTTTTGAGAACAAAGTGAGTAGCAAAATAAATATTTTGATAATGAATCATTAATATTAGGAACTAAAAAGTATATTTAAAATATAAGGACATAGTTTTGGTGATTAGTGCAGTTTCATTACCTTTCCATAAGATCTGGATTATTCTGGATGGTAGGGTTACTTGGTGATAGAAGGCTCTGAAGAGTTTCTCTAGCTTCTTTCCATGCTTTGTGGGACAATGCCATGAAACTATTTAAGGTGCGCTAGAAGTAACAAAAGTGGATGATAATAATAGATAATCAACTTCAACAATCAAATCGAAAGTGGACACAAACTGTGTTTTCTTAAAAATGCTTGAAAATACAAAAAAACCGTCGTGATTCGAAATCGCATTGAGTGCAAAATATAAGGCTTATGCAAAATATGGCCCCATCTGCATATTGCAGAGGCACTGATTGAAGTTTAAGGCAACAAAATCATCAAAAATGACAGACTCCACAAACGGCGAGGAGAAAACTTTTTCCATAAAAAAGCCATCTTAGATTATACTAATACCATTGAAAATAAGGTGTTTTCAAAGAAGTATGATAAAAACCAATCTTGTTTCTAACTCATATTTTGAAACAAATTCCGAATTAGTGAGTCGGGGGTATGAAATATTTTTGTGGTGATGAAATTGGCTGATATAAACTATACTAGTAACACAGTTCGTTTCAGAAAATTCACTGACGGACATAATGAAATCTTGAAATATCGATTGGGATAGTATTTATGAAAAGGTTACTTTCTTTACTAGTAATATTGAAAAATTAGTTGATCGTTACGCGCCATCACAAACACAATTGTTAAATTTGAAACAAGGAGGCAACCGTGGATCACACACAACACGAAAATTAGGCAAAATCTAGCGATATTAGTGATGATAAAGGTTGTATAAACCTTCTGGAAAAATATCCATGACTACCGCAATCACTAAACGAAGATACTCCTGCCCTGGCGGACTTCGAGGCTTTCTGCAGGCGCAGCTTCGTCAGTCTGAGCTCAATGCGCAATCCGATAACTCTAGTAGAACAGGCCCTCAAATGCTCGAAAAAATGTTCTGCTCCAGGCCTTGATGTGCTAAATAACGAATGATAGACCTACCACCATCTGGCAAGAGTTTTGCTAGATATGGAAGCCAACATACCTATTCCGGATTGAACAGGCTAACCGTGTTCATCCCCAAATAAGAGGTTCGTCTGATCCAAAGAAATACAGAACAATAACATATCTACTAACTTGAATGCATGTTGTGAGATGTTTACCCGTATCTTATACAAGTGAATACTTTCCGCAGTTGACTCGGTGTACGAACGGATATACGAACAAATAGGGTCAAGGAAGGGAGTCGCTGGCTGCAAGGAGAAAATTCTCATCGATAGATGCAACACGCAGGACTCCGTGCAGTATAAGTGTAACCTTTTCATGGCCTGGATCGATTGCGGAAGGAGTTTGATACGACATCGCACGAGCATTTTCTCAGATAGCAACCTAGTTTTCCATCCAAACATTTCCCACGGTTGCTAGGCTTTGTAATTGACACCTCTGTCTTCACGACAAATGTATTGGAAAACTGATGCTACTCGAAGTACTCGAAGGACTCGCTTCAACATAAGATCTGGTCAAGTCAGAGTCCAAACAGAGTAGGTTATCTTTAGAAGGGGCGTGTTTAATAATATAATAATAATAATAATACTCCCTCATACGGAATGTGTACCCAAAGGCATAGCCTGTGCGTGTAGAGGACGGCTACTATTATTATTTGCCGTGGCGCTCCGAGACGACTTACTGATGTTTTAGGTGATGTATTCACTTTTCAGCTGTAGGAAAACCCGAAAAACCTACACCACCACTTCAGGAAGATTTTTACCTTCTGCTTCATTATTGGATGGAGAAAGTCATCCATTGTTTTTGCCTAGGTGACCTCACACTGTATGGTTCAGGGAAAAATTATATACATTAGTCCTTGAGGGTGGTTGAAGAATACCCGCATCCTATAGGCATAAAGTTCAGGATCACAAATGCGCCACCGTTCATCTCAATAGAGGACGACGCGGGGAATATACAGTACGGCTTCCAATAGTCCCCCCTTGTTAACTTCTAAACAGTATGACGTACAATCTAAAAAAAACGTTTGGAGTGTATGACAGTGGAGGGGGACTATTGAAAGTCGCACTGTAAAAAAAAACGATGAGTTCTGGGACGGAAGAATCATATCTACATCACCTTGATACCAGAGAGACGTATACCGTTATACTTCCCCAGAAAACGAGAAGTTCGTGGACTTTGGAGTATCTACAAAATGCTACTGATTGGAGCATTTGAAGTAATCAGGAGTTTACATCCTCTTTTCTGCATGGTCCGCGACCATGAAAAAGAAGGGTTTAGAAAATTTCTTTTTCTGTGTCACCTAGTTGGAACCCGTTCAGCAAAACGTTGACATCAAGGCCGCTGAGACTGAATTATTCCTGCAGCAATACAAGGATGGGCTAAAGTCGGAGGTTGAGGGATATATAATGGCTCGATAGGATGGTGTCCTCAACATCTTGGTCTTTCGTAGCGGCGTGATATAGGTATCCAGAACACATGATACAGAGCGTGTCCTGAGACGCCTGAGACCATAATGCATTTGCTGTCAGCTTGTCAAAATTATACGTTCACTCGTATTCTCGTATATTATGGACGATACACCGGTGTTGCCCTAACCACCTGAGTCTCGATTCTTGAATCGTTCGACTCAAATTTGGGAACAAATAAAAGAGACAAACATACACATTTTATGTAAATTGGTGTGAAACAGGAAATCGATCGTTCTACTGTATCACCGTCAAGAATACGGGCCCAGGTGATATTGACTTCGTTGTGGGAAATATGAATTGCTGAATTCATTGGAACTACTCAACCCTCAGGTAAGCCTAATGTAGTTCTCCTTGCCGTTTTACGTAATATTTTTTGATGTGTTGATCCAGTGACAAAGTTTCTATTATTTATTGATGGCTTATAATCAGCCAGTAGCTATATTTTATGGGAGAACGATATTCCCTATTTCGGATCGTGGATTATGGTGTTGGATGTTTCCGATGAACGTGACGTCAGAGGCACACTTTGAAATGTGATATTATTCTTAAATGAAAAAAGTAGAGTGGCACTCGTTGTTAGACATTTTAGACTATTAACAATCGATTGAAACGAGTTTTGCCATTAATTTTTTGTAAATGTAAAGGTCCATTGAAATCGATTTGAGAAAAAAAAAATTGTCCATCTACCTGTTTTTGTGGCAACCTCGTTATTTTTTCTGTTCTTTGAGTCAATAAATATTTATTCAGTTTCAAAATGAGTTTTTCAATAATTGGATAAATGTGAGTTGGTTGAATACAGCATTTAATCCTTTCGAATGAAGCCAAGCGAGTATTGAGCTGCGACAATATTCTCCCATTTGCCGATCAGTACAAAAATTTTGGCTCAACAAAATACTCCAACTTCAGTTTCAAAAATCACCACTAAATCGCATTCGGCAAATAATGAATTACCTATTCATTATCATTATCATCAATAAGTATTATTATACCATGCACTTACTTCTTTGAAAACATGTTGATGATTTCGAAGTTCTGGTCCCGTGAATAGATGTGAAATTTCGCTCAGGTCTAGAACTGAATCTGCAATCGCCACTCCAATTCGAGGAACTGTCTGTAATATTAATAAAAAAACAATCTAAATTTGACCTCACAATATTCGAAATTGATATTCATTCAGTGTTTCTTGTTTTACAAATATATGTCACCCAATGAGGCAAAAAAATATATTTCCTCTTTATAACGACAATTAATTGTTTCGCCTCGCAAGGCTTCTTCAAGTGGAAGTATATTATAATGCATGATAAAACAATTGTTGTGGTTTTATCGATCCTTGATATGCGAAGGCGTAGAAGGGTCAACAACAAAATATATTTCAAAACATTTGGAATTGCTACTTCAAAGTGACAATTGTCACTTGCCTCTGAAAATTGTTACTTTGAACTGAAAATTGTCACTTTGAACTGGCAATTGTCACTTCCATCTGACAATTGCCACTTTGAACTGGCAATTGTCACTTTGAACTGACAATTGTCACTTTTATCTGACAATTGTCACTTTGATATGACAATTATCACTTTGATCTGACAATTGTCACTTAGATCTGGCAATTGCCACTTCAAACCCATGCAAAAATATTGTTTTTCAGTCCAATTCAAAGTGACAATTGTCAGTTCAGAATGCCTCTTGAAGTTTGTTTCGGATCCAATTGTTTGAACAATAGTGAAAAGTGTTTATTTCCATTCGTAGTGATCCGAAAACTCGGGCAAAGTGGTTTTCAGGATAACACTTTCGATTTACAAATAATCTCGCAGTCACAATATATCACACCAAAAATAACAAAACCAAAAACACAAACAAAAATAAATGAATATAATGATCCCTCTTTTACTTTGGGTAGAAAGTTGTCAACTTCAGAATAAGAAGAGGAGTGACATATCACATAATTACTGTCTTCTAGATGTGACACGATTTAGCAGTAAAGTATTTACTGTTACCAAAGTTAATGCTAATGACATAATGGTGACTATTTACCAGGAAACGCATTCGTAAATAACCTGGTTTATGATTTATTCACTCAACTAGTACCTATAAACGGAAAAAAGGTATTCAAACTCTGAAATACCTTTGAGGCAAAACAAAAATAAATGACTAGCTTTCTCTATCGAACATCACAATAATTCACAATATTAAAACTATCCAGTTCTTTGTTTATATTCAAACATATTGTTTTATAACATATCCAATGTTTTCACGGGGGTTTTCACATCTTTCAAATTCGTCATCGTCGTTTGACATTGGGAATAGTGTCTTCTGTCACTTCTCTACGGTATTATGTTCTCTGGTTTATAGTTTTAGAAGCGTCGCAACGTTGCCGTTAAACGTCAAAATCAACTCGATTACGCCTATTGGCTGCTCGGGCACGTACGTCACTAAGAGCCTTCAAATTTTGCTATTTTTCGGAAAGAAATTAGACCAGCTATAATTGAAATTTGACTCAAAAACTATTTTCTGGGTACATTTATATATGTATTATGTATTTTAAAACACATTTGGAGCAAAAATATTTTTTCGTGTCCTCGCCTATTGCCAGTTCAAAGTGGCAATTCCAAATGTATTGAAATATATTTTATTGTTGGCCCTTCTACGCTTTCGTAGATATGCAAGTGTAAAACATTATAAATGTAAATATAGATTTCATCAAGTAGTAGGCGCGGTCATGAGGTTCATGAGGTTAAATACCTAAAACACTCGATTTGTGTAAGTAAAACCTTTGGTCTTGAGGACAGGAACTCGATTCGTTGCATATAGATAGTCATAGGATAAATATAAATTAACTACTTGTTAAAATACCGTATTATAGATAGGTGCATTTCCATTACGGTGGCGTTGGAAGTGGGATGTTCAACATAAATGAGTGTTTGCGTGGTAAACAGTTTCCGTGTTAAAAAAACGGATAGACTTTCTGGCGCAAAAGATACTAGTGGCCTATCAAAGTGTTCACGAAGTGGACAGTTTTGCGTATCACGAAGAAATAAACTGATAGATAAACTTTTTGTATGGAATAGACTCGGTTGAAGACACTAAAGGACGAGATGTTTTCGAGGAAAGTTTGCCTGGTCGATTTGGAGGTTGATAATGAATAAACTGAAAGTAACAACTAAGTCCTTTAACGAAGAACTCTGACAAAGCTCGGTAAGAGAGAAGAGTCTAGAAGATAAATTGCTAGAAGAATTACACGTAAATTCAAGCTGGTTAGAGATAAATCTGTCGGAAAATTCAAGGACTGAGAAAGAGGAACTCCAAAAAATGTGAGGAGCCTGGAGGAGAAACTTCTAGAAAATTTGGAGGGTTTGGAAAAACTTTGGGGTGTGCAAATCGATTAGAAGAGAGAATAAGAACTATCAAGACAGATATGGATAAAATCAATGATAACATGGAGGAAGAAATGGAAAAATTGAAGGATACCATAAGTGATAAAATGGAAAAAGGAAGTGAGGGAGAAATGTACAAAATAAAGGAAAAATCAATAAGTTGGCAAACTGAATTGATATTGCGCACACCACAGACACCATTCACAAAAGTCCAATGCTAGACTTGAGTTTGAACTTGTATAAAGTTCTAAAGGACCTAAAAGATTTCAAGACCAGTGCTGAACTAAGAAAGTCGCCTCAGTTCGACAAAAATGTCCATGGGTCAATTACAACCGACAATTTGAAGCTGCGGCTGAAGCAAACGGATGGAATGCTGGGGAAAGAGATGTAGCATTAACATGCACTGGCATTGCGTAGCAAAGCAACACATACTTAGAAAACCCTCTCTGCCCAGGAAGAGGACTAAGACTAGTTGATAAAACATTTAAAACTACGGTACGGCCAGGTATACCTTGAACATGTATACCATTCACAGCTGAAAACCGCTGCCAGATCAAGCGAATTCTCACAAGAATTCAAAGCCTACATTGCACGCTTGGTTCGCTTTGCATATTCAGACACACCAAAAAACGTACTGAAGGGTTTAACGGTTCAGGAATTCTTGAATGGGCTTCGCAACCAATACACAAGACACACATCTTGTAGATACCTTGGCACACGCTTCGCAGTTTGAGGCCACAAAAGCCAGAGTGCAGTCAGAATAATAGAGGAAGATCCACAGGAGCCTGCTGATATCAAAGCTGTCATGAGAAAAGTAAAAGAGGAAGTGCTGCCTGAGAAAAAACTGTTGAGACGCTGGAATTGTGGAAAAATTGGGCATGTTCGTAACAAACGCCCAACATTCAAAGAATCGCAGGAAAACTAAAAGTAGGTCTATGAGGAGGAGCATGCAGTTGTCGGCATGTATCCAGCAAGCCCCGGTCAACAACAACGAATATGTCACTATTTTCCAACGACAAAACAAAGGTGTCTTCGGCAAGGTCTCAACTACAACGAGTGAGTCTGATGCTTTTGCTAAAACAATCGCAAGAAACTACGCACAGCAACCGGAGAACCCGTTACATTATATGGCGAGCCACCAATTGAACTGATTTCAGGCAGCATCGGGCTTTTGTAGCAGACCTAGAGAACGAGGCAATCATTGGAATGGGCATCATGAATTCCGAAGATTACGATTGTTTTAAGAATATTTTCCCCCCGATCGTGAATTTTCCACAATGATATGGTAGGTTTGCACATTTTATTGTTATTTATAACTCTTTGGTAACCGATTTGTTTTTCCCTAGATCGACTTGTAACTAACACAAATTCTGCTGAAGATGAAGGATTAATCCTTCGAAATATGTCCTCTCTCTCAATGTTAGTCTTCTGACTACATGATATCAACTATTATTAGTCTTCTGACTACATGACAGCTGCAATAAAAAATATTTTTGGTGGAGTTAGATTATAAGATTTTTTCACTTTTCCATTAATTCCGAAAGAGTTCGAGCTGAATTTCAAAGAGCTGGTGCTTCATGGGAGAAGTGAAGGAATTATACGTGTAGATATGAGCGTTCCTGAGGGGACGGAAACCATACTGTAAACTCGCTTGGACAGGGCTCCGAGCAATGGAAATGTGGTGATGTTCGAGCTCAAGATTATTGATGGAAATATTGGACAAGGAATCGCACTATGGTAGATCTTGTTGCGTGTTGAAAAATTTGTGCCAGGTTAATGGAAGTTAATTATTACCCGGTGACTTTGAAGGAAGAAACAATTTTGGGGTACTGCTCGTTAATTTTCTTTAAGATTGAAAGTGTACGTGGTAGTGCTATGTTAGCCAAACCAACAACTTGCCAGCGGCGTTGAAATAGTTTGTTGTGGCCTCTTTCAAAGGCATAGAGTATACTCAACAGCCCAAATTGAGAGAATTAGTCAGGAAGTACCAATAACGAAGGTTGCTCATCACAAAATAAATACTGGGGGATACCCGACCGATTTGACAATCAGCTAGGAGACTTTCCCTCGCCAAAAAGTAATAAAAATAATATAATAATACTTCCTCGTAAACACTCATAGAGTGTATGCACAGGCAGCCTATACGGGTGGAGGACGGCTATTATTATTTATCGTCGTGGCGCTCCGGGGCAACTTACTGATGTTTTTGGTGGTGTATCCACTTTCCAGTGGTAGGAAAACCCGGAAAACCTACAGCACTACGCCGGGTGGTCGGTGCGCACTTCAAGCTAGCACCAGACGTCGGGATTGGGAAATAGGCTGACAACATAATCAGCTATGAGGAAAAAGAAAGGCCTTCCCGTCACACTGGTGATGGAAAAAGATGGATCAACATGTTTTTGCGTAGACTATCGATAAGTGAATAACCTGACGAATAAGGACTGTTGCCCTTCTTCCGAAGATAGACGACACCTTGGACACGTTGACATGTTCTACGATTTTCTCGATTCTTTATTCAAAGAGTAAATATTGGCAGATGGAATCGGCTCAGGAAGATCGAGAAGAGACAGGCTTCATCGTTGGTTCAGGATTGTGGCAGTTCACCATCCGGGTTCTGCAATGCTTAAGCCACGTTTGAAATATTGATGGGATTCTTTTGTATACCTTGACGGCATAATTTGTGATTGACACATGTTTCGAGGAATACGTGAAAAACCTGGAGGAGGTATACTTCTGACTCCGGATTAAACATAAGCCTCAAGAAATTCTATTCACTTCAGAAATAAGTAAGGTATTTCGGCAAAGTTGTCCCTGGTAAAGGAGTGGCAGTAAATGAGCAGAAGATCAAAGCTGTTAATGGAATGGCTAATTCCAAAAGACATGCATCAGCTTTGAAGTTATATTGGTTTGTGCACCCACTATCGCCGATACGTGCTGGTGTTTGCTAACATCACTAAACCACTGACCAAATTTACAGAAGGGTTAACACAGGTACAGTGGTCAGAGGATTGCCAAGATTTGTTTAAGTAGCTGCAAATGGAATTGATCAACGCACGAATGCCAGCAACGTGGGACTTGGAGCTGTCCTATCTCAGATCTGAGAGGGAAAGAAAAAGGTCATCAGTTACTTCAGCAAGACACTCAGTAAACCGGAGCGTAATCATTGTGGGGGCTGTTGGCTGCTGTGAAGCACTTCTACAAGTACGTATATGGAAGGAGATTCTTGTTGAGAAGTGACCATGCAGCCTCTAAATGGCTTCTACAGTTCAAATATCCCAAGAGTCAAGCGGAACGTTGGATCGAGAGGTTCTGAGAATTTGATTTCCGAATATCGAGCGGAGATCCGCCATAAGGATGCGGATGCTCTGTCGCGGAGGCCATGCCCGGATGACTGCTCACATTGCCGAAGAGCAGAAGATGAGGAAGCGACACTTCGTAAAACCAGGGCAGTAGATAACCACTGGAATAACAACAAGATCTAGAGAGATTAGAAGAAAGTTCTAGATCTTCGTGTAGTTATCTGCTCAATGAAGAGTAACCGAAAACCAACATGGCTGGAAATAGCTAATGATTCGCCAGCCGTTAAGTCCTACTCTACCATGAACAATGGGGTCCTGAAGCGTGTGTTGATATCCAAGAATGGTAGGAAAGAAAAGCACCAGACAGTAGTACCCAGGAGCATAAGACAGAAAGTGCTCCGATAAATCCATGATGGGGTCACCAGAAGACATATGGGAGTATCGAAGAATCGTCAGAAAGTGAGGCAACGGTTTCACTGGGCCAATTTTCAAGTCGAAGTTAAGGACTGGTGCAGAAAGTATGTTGTATGTGCGGCCAGAAGTGGACCTCAAACAAAAGCGTCAGTACAATGTAGGCAGTCCATTTGAAATTATTGTCATAGACATCACTCACAATCTGACCACAAAAATTACATCCTCCTGGCATTAGAATACTTCATTCGCCAAGTGCCCAATGAAGAAGCTATCACCGTCGCCGACCTCTAGGTAAATGAGTGAATATATCGACTCGCTGTCACGTTGGAGCTGCATTCGGACCTAGGAAATGTGTCAGATGCACAGTCCGATAGAATGGTGGTGAACATGAATGAGATGATAAACAGTCACTTGTTCCTGTGACCTGAAGTTTGGGACGCCACTAGGACAAGACACCGCGGGAAAGGAATACGTCAGCAAATTACGACAGAGAATAGACGACTTCCATGAACGAGTCAGTTTGAAAATCCAGAATGCCAGCGACAGTTCGAGTTCGAGTTTGGCTATACAGTCCTAAACGTCGCAGTGAACTATCAACAAAGTTTCGAAACTTAGATTCGTTCAGAATATGCCTTCACGCTGGAAACCACGACCAGGTTCGTACCCCCAGACCACCGAAAAATTACACAGCTTTCAAGAAGTTCGTGTCCGTGTACTCAAACGGACAGAAAGTTCTACACGGGGTAACTCGAGAAGAGCCACGAGACTTTCTTAAGGTACCTGCTGATAACGCCCTAGCGCACTGGGTGGCAGGCGACTTTTAAATGTCCAGATGGATCGCTGTGTTATTTTCGAAGAAGTTTGATCGACCCCAGGATCTACGGGAACAGAACCCAGGAGTTGAAGGGGTGCTGCAAATGAAGAAGGGCTAGAGAAACATCTACGACCTGGTTATCAAGAAGCATTCTCGGGATAAACCGACTTATAAAGTTGTGTGGAAGAGCCTCACCGAATTAAGACGATGGTGGTCCAGAATCTTGTGGACCTCGCAATACCAAAAGTGTCCTGTGGGGATTGATGAGCTGGACTGGAGAATTATGAGAAGTATATTGGAGACGATATTCAGATCCAGCAGCGTCAAGATTTTGGTGCGCTGTAACCATCTTCTACGACCGAATATGAAGACTGTGGAGTGTTACTTCCATCAAACTTTGTGATGGAGATATGGGAAATCTTGCATATATCGCCACACTCCAAGAATGACATTTAGGGGCGAAACCTCTTTAAGAAGAGAACCAGAGAGCCTGGTTGCATATGAATAGTCTTAGGGTGAATATCAATTAACTACTAGTTGAAATAACACTGTAGATTATGGGTTTAGTACATTTTCATTACATACTAAAATTTCAGCAAATTATGTCGATGCCTAGAATTCTCCTTTTATTTTCTATATAACCTTCTGTATATCAACTGATGCAAAACCTCTCGTGGTTGCGTATCATGCAACTATCACTTATATAGCTTGAGATCACTAAGCTTTGGTGAAACATACCAAAATATCAGAAAATTCTATCAATGCTTAAGGGTAAAGGTTAAGGATAGCTTTTTTCCTAATACCCATTTAACATTTAACAAAAATGGGATCTCGTTTATTTGTTATTTATAAACTTCTGAAAGACTTTAGATAGTAGTAGTAGTTGTAGCAGTCAGGTGAAGTTTGGTTTAGATTCAGTTCAGGGGTAACAAGCTCTGAATCAGAAAACGGCAATTTTAAAAAAAGTGTTTCTATTTATAATTTCCTCTAAGGTGAAACTAAGTGATGTGGGAATAGTCGGAAACGCCCCAAGGCGACTAAAAGTGTAACACGTAACGCTCTCAAGATGTGTTCATGATTCAAGGTAGAATACTACACTGCGCATATGAATGCTTTTCTCTGCTGCTGATAGATGGAAGCAGTCTTGGTAAGTATTGGTAAATAGCTCTAAAAACAAATTTGAAAATACCATTAAATAATGAACTCATGATACTGATTCTCAAATAAGTTGTACATATAAAGTCTACTCACATTTATAGCAGTAGAAAATACCCCATAAGGCAAATTTTCTAAGGGAAAGTCACAAAATTTTGAATATTTCAAGAAGCACTTCATGTTGTTTTATTCAAGTATCAGACTGAATATTTACAGCGCTCGGCATTAGGTGAAAAGGTGATATCAAGGTCTTGTTTATCTGGCTTTACAGCAGGAATTTAATGAGTATAGAATGGGAATGAATTAATTAATATTCGAAATCACGGAAACCCGTTTCCTACGAATAACGATATAGAAAATGCATAATTCGTTGGACAGGTTAGATACACAAACAATTCGCAGGACCGTTATCACAGTGTTTTCTAGTGAAACCTCCCACTCTTAGCAGTCGTAACTAGTGACATATTTTCTTATCAAGAAAAATGGTGGATTACGTAAACCGAATCTTCCGCTTAAGAACCTATATATACAGACAATTAAATGGGAAAAAATGTAACTATTGTGGTGAGCAGTACATTGGTCAGAGAAAATCTACGGGGACTCTCGCCCTTCCCGACTTATACAGGAAAAACTAAAAATGCTGTTTTCGTTTTTTTACGAATAGAATGGTTATTTCAGAAAATATAAAAAAATTAAAGAGGAAAGTTTTATTGTATTCAAAATGTACTAGAACTACGTAATGATAAATTTTTAATTAAACGTAATTAGAAATTGTTGAGACTGATGATGCTAGTTATTTTATATGAAACGTCTTAGAAATGTCGAGTGTGATATACTACTGAATTGTGATTTTATCGCTCTATCAATATTTGTGATGAAATAGACAGGTCCATATTTGAAAAAAAATAGTTGATGATGGCGGTGTTGACACGAAACGTTTGATTAAAAATTTGTCGTTACGTAGTTCTAGTTCATTTTGAATACAATAAAACTTTCCTTTTTAATTTTTTTATATTTTCTGAAATAACAATTCTATTCGTAAAAAACCGAAAACAGCATTTTCAGTTTTCCCTGTATAAGTCGGGAACGGCGAGAGTCCCCGTAGGTTTTCTCTGACCAATGTGCTGCTCACCACAATAGTTACATTTTTTCCAATTTAATCGTCTTTGTATCTATAACGGTTTAGAATATAGCAATGTTACCACATGATAAAAGAAACGGCCAGTATAGGCATTGTCGTCGGCAAGTATTCAACAAAAAAAAACCACTGCCCCCTACGCCCGTTGAATTACATCTGTTTAATACTTGACAACGTTTCCTACTAGAACGAACTTTTCAATGCATTTTAATTATCAACCGTAGGGGGCGTCCATAAATTACGTGAGGTGTTTTTTTTAATTTTCTGCCCCTCCCTCCCCCCCTGGTGAGATGTCGTGAGATTTTATTCAACCCCCTCCCCCATCTCCCAATCTCACGTGAGATTTTTCAAAATGTGAGTTTCTTACGTAAACAGATTGAATTGAGCTATTTGGTATAAAACAAATATGGTGGTTTGACAGTAAGTAAATGTATAACGTCGAAGTATGAATGAAATTATTTTCTATTGAACGAATTAGTGAATGATCTTTATCGTATTACGATTACGCTTAAGATTAAATCTTATGCATGTACAATCTGGATTAAATGGACCAAAATAGTATATTTTTTTTTCAATCAGAAAAAAAATTGCGTGATATTTGCCGAGACCCCCCCTCTCTCCAACGTAAGATTAGATGAGATTTGACTCGACCCCCTCCCCCCCTTAAACACCTCACGTAATTTATGGACGCCCCCGTACCGGTTTCATGGTCCTTGCCAATCATCAGCGAAGGCTAGTTCGACCCAATTGAATCGAAAAATTCTTTCAGCCTAATTGGAAATTTCCGAGACAAATACTGAAGTATGAATTCCGCGCCATCTCTTGGTTCCAGAATTAAAAGGCACTTTGACTGCGTGTCGACTTCAATATGAAGCCAAAAACACCATGAAGAGGGGTGACACTATTCGACGGAAGACCATTGAACTAATCAAGAAAAATGGTGGATTACGTAATCCGAATCTTCCGCTGAAGAACCTATAACAATACGCATTGTCGTCGGCAACTATTTAATGGAAAACAACTACTGCCCTCTACGACCGTTGAATTATATCTGCTCAATATTTGGCAAAGATTTCTATAAGAACAAACAAATTTAATTGGAAGAACCGGATATATGGTCCTTGCCAACTATCAGCGAAGGCTGGGGTAAAACTTAAGCAAATGGTCACCAAAGCGATTTTTCTGAAATTTTCACTGATGTTGTGGAATACCATATGAAACGATAATTTATAGAAAATTTTCGGCGTAAATTATTAATTTGCGATTTACAGCCCTATTTTTGAGTGATGACTGGAATTTTTTAGGACACATTTCTACCTTGGAAAAACACTCAAAATTCTTCCTTTTTAAACTAACCAATGTACATAGGGTGTGTTTTACACTATTATTTTCTTTTTTTTCTTTTGGTGTATTGGCATCAAATGCTTGGTCATTAGCCATGTGTTCTGGATAGGCTTTGTTACTAACTCCTTACGCCACCTTAGGAGCAGCACTGTTAATTTTTAACGCAACAGTGATTCGTGGAGGATTATTCCTAGTCGGCATTGTTTTTCCAAAACTTCAATCTTCTTTTAAAAACATCAAAACAACACATTTATGCAAAATGTTTAGTGAATTTATATATGTGACATTGACATCTAAGGTTTACGAGCGCCCACTCCGCACCAACGTTGCCAAACCGCCATGGACACGATTTTAGGCGCGAAATTTAAAAATACAGGTCATTACCTCAGTCATTAATGTTTCCCGGGGGTTAGGGAGGAGTTTTTAGTAGAATAAGTCTTGAAACAATCGTGTAAATTCTAGATGCTCATCATTTTAATTAGATGGTAGAACTGTAATGTTAATTGTGGGTGGACTATATGTTTGAAAATTGCAAAAAATAGTGTTTACTAATATATTATCAAAAAATTTCATGAAGTTTGTCTACGTTAGGTTAGTTCGTTCAGGTTAGATTAGCTAATAGTTCACAAATATTCAACTAGCAATAATTGTAACTCTTCTGCCAATAGACAGGTGAATTTCACCTTATTTCGTCCTGAACTGAACCTGAACGAACTAACCTAACTCCTCCCTACCCCCGGCAAACATTAATGACTGAGGTAATGACGTTTATTGGGTGTATTTTAAATTACGCGCCTGAAATCGTGTCAATGGTGGTTCGGCAACGTTGGTGCGGAGTGGGCGAATTAGACTCTCGTTAAGGTTTCACATACCTAACGAAACGAATTTCATGTCAATTAGTTGAAATTAATCAGTCAATTCGTTTTTTCTAAGTTATTTTCGTTTTATATGGTATTCCCCAACATCTGTGAAAATTTCAGAAAAATCGCCATGGCGACCAATTGCTTAAATTTTTCCAAGGCTAGTTCGATCCAATTGAGTCGAAACCAACGAGTTCTTATGAATAGTGGAAGAAGTAAACAAACCAAAGTGGCCTTTAAACAATGCAAATTTATTCAAAATTATTCATATTTTTCTTACGTAAATAACGCAGCCCATTGGCTGATACAAAAATTATGCTAATTATTCCTACACAAATAACGGAACCAATTTTCACCAGTGGCGGTTCGTGGAGGTTCTGTTACCGTAGTTGCGCAGTTCGCAGGATGGCGAGAAATATTGTGCTTGAGTGATTCGCCGATAAATATCTAGGAGGGAAACACAAAGGAAATGTAAAAACTTTACGGTTTGTTATCAGATTAGCAGCAGTTGTGCAGTGAATTTTGTGAACAGATTCCTGTAGTTTACCCCTTTTCAAAAGTCACCGCCACTGGAGGTGTCATGAGCACACTATGTGACCATGAGCTAGTGGGCTGGTGTTCCCTAGTTGCGTAGAAAAACTGTCAATTGTTTGCATTGTTATTGAGCTAAACAAAGCTTGCACGTCTAGGTGGGAATGCTTTATCTAGTATATATAAAATCAGTGGTCGAAACCAATCAGGTAGGAGTCTAGAAGTCTCACATATATATGCCTAGGCATGCCTACTCTCCGCATGTCCGCGACAAAATCCTCCATCAACAAATTGTCGAAGGCCTTCTTTACATCCATCAGGACCATCACTGTGGTAACACCTTCCTCACTCCGTGAACAATTTTTGCCACCTGAGAGGTTGTAGAGTGACCTCTCCGGAAGCCGAACTGCTCATCTGAGATGAGTCTAAGGTCTTCTTCGGGATTCTCAACTCTCTTCAGCAGGATCCTATCCACCAACTTGGCGACCGCACTGAGCAAGCGGTAGCTCTCTCGTTATTGGGAACCGGTTTTAGTATTCGGAAAATCTCTGCATGCTTTAAGCATTGCACAGACAGCCAGGCTTCACTGAAGGCTCTTATGAACCCGAAAATGACATCAACTGGTTTGGGAATGCTGAGAAGAACTCAGTACTCTCACAGAACACAACAAATTAACTTTGATGAGGGTTCCAGGACATTGTGGTATCGAGGGCAATGAAAACGCTGATGAGCTAGCCAGAGGGGGTTCATCAACTCCATATATTGGCCCAGAACCCACACTCGGGATTACTGAATCTGATATTTGAGGATGCATTCGGGACTGGGTCAAACGAAAACAAAGAGAGAGGTGGCTGAAGCCCCTCTAATACACCACGGGAAAACATTCGTTAAAGAACCGTCAAAAAACAAAACTGGAGAACTACTCAAGCTGAGCAGGAATCAAGTTAGAATAATATAATAACGGGCCTTCTCACTGGTCACAATCCGATGAGAAAACGTCTGCACAAAATGGTATTGTACAACGGAGAACTTTCCTGCAGACAATGTATGGTAAAGGGGCGGAAACAGCCAAACATGTACTGTCAGAATTTGAGGCTTTCGACCGCAAAAGACAGTCAATTTTCGGTAATCTTGTACCAACTCCCGAAGAATACAACAGTCAACCGGTGAAGAACCTGTACAGACTGGTACAGGGGACTAGACTTACGGAGTGGGTGCTGTAAAATATCCTGAAACACACAAAAAGAGGCTGAAGTGTAGCTGGCGAAAGGACCAGCATCCAAGAAAGAAAAAAAAGCATTGTGGGTAGTGCTGCCCCTTTATAATTGAATTTATAATGTGGATTAGCTGGATCAGGGATTTCCATGGAAGGTTTCTGAAGAGAGCTGCGTTAAGTTTGTCCATACAAGGTGCTTCGTTCCTCGGAAGTCTCTTTATCGTATCTGTCACCCCCTCGAAGCTGATAATCAACTTCGAGTAGGTGCGCCTGTTCAAGTTGACATCCGGAACTTGTCTAAACTTCGAGATTTCCCTAGTGACTGTTCTGTGTTCTTCGGTTTCGTCTACACCGGCCTGGAAGGCACTCTGGAAATATTTTCTGAACGTTTCGGCATTTCCCTGTTCCGTCATGCGTTCGACCATGCCCTAGGGCATGGATTAGTTTTCTTCTGTTTTTCCTGGAGGTACCTTGAAACCCCCAAAAGTACCCAATTTGAATCACCGTGGCGTTTGGAGTTACTTCCATTTAATTATTATTATTATCCTTCACTTTTTGCTCGTATTTACTCAGAGAAGGATTGAAAAGTAAACAATCAATTTTACTATTGCATTTATTTTATCTAACACATTTCAAATTTTATTTATAATATACACATTTATTACAATACTGAACATTTTTCGATGCGTTTGCAATGGTATGGAAGCCTTTATTGAATAACTTGGTTATAACGAAAAGGATCCAATGAGTTCTACTTATTCAAATCATTTATTGGCATCAATCATCATAGCTATGCAATTTTTGTTAGATTTCTATACCTACATGTTATGGAAGACAATAATGATTTTGTTGCTAATATTTTGAAGATTTGGTTATATTTTTGCGTTATAATTTTATATAATATTTGCGCATTTCGAATTTTTCAGAAAATACTATTTAGTCTGAGTGAAGTTGAGAATTTCTTTGAAACTGCAAAAAGTTGAGAAGTTTTTGCTTCATGATCTGTAAAACATTGATACCGCATGAGATGAACGTTTTTACAAATTTTAAAATTCATCTATTCAGCGTTTATGGTACTATCAGCTAAATTCTTTGAATGTTTTTTCAAATTAGATAAAATACTTCTCAGAAGTATTTATTTTCCTAGTAAATGAACCCTTCATTAATTATCATTCTGAACTATAATGGAGGGTTCAATAAATAATGATTTTGGCAGTTACAATAATATTTTGTACATTTTGAGTAATTTCGATAAAATATAAGACCACAACCTTCTGAAATAGATAATAATATATGATTTTAACATGTAAGAGGATAAACATAATGATAGGATTCAACAATGATATACTTGATAATGAAATCACATTCACATTTTCAACATTTAACTCCAGAGAATTGATAAATTGGACAAGTAGACTACATATACATATTATTCGCAACAATTAACATTAGATTCAGTTAATAAATATATGGAAGCACCTCATTTCGGAAGGTTTTAATATACTTGCCCAGGAACAAGCATGAATAAACTCTAATTTCAAATCAACTTTTTCTATACACATGAATTATTGCGTTAGCTACACATTTTTACCACCTAACCCAAATGATACAACTTTAACGACACATATTTTTCTGATTTTTATACATTCAGGAATATAAATAGTGATATGAAGACGTTTCGGAACAGAAAAATATCATACATTCCAATAACATCTATACAACAAATATTTAAGAATGTCACCGAATTTTCTTAAGAGAAAATCATACTTGTCTTACTTTGATTCACGATTTAAAACGAGTTTTATCGATAATATTGTTGATCAATCAACTATTACCCCTATTAACATTTTCATTCAAGCCTAGTCCATTGTCATAATTCTAATATAATGACTAGGTATCCTTATATATCAATATTTTAAAGAGTACAAATTTTTGTTAAATGGGTTCAGTTTTGATGTACAATATACCCGACCCCTTTTTTTTATTCTTTGATTAATCAATCAATAGTTAATTATTTTTTTGTTCTCACAAATTCTCCAAGTTTCCAGGAAACCCTCGCTTTACTTATAGTACATATGTGAGAATATAAACTATCAACTCATATGGCTGATATTGTTCATACACCAATATTTGATAATCATTCACAACTTCATCAAATGAAGATATCCTCAAAGAATTCTGTAATTTTGTCTACTTATGAAGTGAAGTATGCCCTTTAGTCTCTTCAAATAGAACTGAAGTGGTTCATTTGATCTCAAAGGACCAAAGGGTATACAGTGCCATTTAATAACTTTAAATAATAAATAGTGCGCTTCATATATTTTGGCTGGAAGAATACCTTCTAGGGTATTGTTTACTGTGTTTTTTGTATCGAGATCTTCCATTTCGTAAATTATGATCACGAAATTTATGACACTTGTTTATTTATGCACTTTCTTGATTGTAGTTATTTGTAGCTAAGTGGCTTTTTCATTTAAAAGCAGATTGATTAAATATTCAACTGGTACTTGCCAACTGAAATGTAACATTAACAGAGTGTTTTTGAATTAATAGCCACAGGTCACCATCTATACCATGGAACTTGAATGACTTAAGTCCTTGAGTGGAGCAGAGCTCTTGGGCTACAAACTCCACTAGCGGGATTAAATGGCCACTTTGGTCTTTTGTTAACACTATACTTTTATCGAAATAGAGTATAGTGGTCGGTGATCAGGGGTGTGAGGAGTCTGCGCTTGTCTGGCGCTTGATCAACAATAATTATTAGAACAACAAAGCGCATTCTTTAGAAGACCGTTGTTCCTTTTCAAGGGTAAGTACTATTTCATCGTCCATTATTATTCAATGAACTTGTAATAATCATAAAAATCTGTAATCACCCTCCATCTTTATAAGCGGGACATAAAAAGTGATGAGTAAGGTATTGGGAGAATTCGGTGACTGTTAACAATTATCAAAGCTTCTCATTTTGAAGACGGGGTGAATTTTGATATACCCATTTTCACACATCGAGAGGTAGAGATGTATTTATTATATTTTCTAAAATACCGAAGAAATAATATCTTCAACTGCAATGTTCATGAATCTGAATAGTCCATTATCTTCAAAATGATAGCTTTAATGGAAACACCAACTGATGTAAGTACCTACTTCAAAAACCATCAATAACCAAGACCAATGAATTTACATATTTTGACCGAGGCGATCCATTTCATTCAGCAGAAAATCAACATCTGCCTCAGTTACTGCAGCTGATGAGATGATATTCCTGAAGAAGTTGGGTCTTCTATCGTCAGGTTGGTAACCCGTCATCAGAGTACCTTCTTCCATCATTTTCGCTTTCAGTCGAGGACACATCTGAAAAATATCGAATGGAAATTATCATCATCAACTTATGTGACACGTCTTCATAACCAAATTTTGCTAGTTACAATTGAAGCGAAGCGAAATAAATATTAAATCTAAGTTTATTTGCATATCATGGATATCCGCTGAAAATATTTTATGGATATCCGTGAGGGATGTTTCTTTGATATCTATGAAATTGTTATGGGCAACGTGAGTTACCATTCTAAATTACAAGAACATTTACCCACAAGCAATTGGACTAAACGGAAAACCACTGGAGTGGCTCAGCTCAAAAACATTGTTTTTTCCCACTGATCCAATGAAAAAAGAACTTCATAGTGTCGCTCAAATCTACAAAAATAATTTTAAAAAGTATATCGTTGACCAACTAGCCGTATCACGTGGAATACCAGTGCTTTCTTTGACTTCCCCCGTATCACTGGGAGCTGAATCCCCTAGAACTAATATGGGCCTGAGTGGAAAAGAATGTAGCCCGGAAAAATATGACTTTCAAAATGAAAGATGTTCAGTTATTGTTTGAATGTGCGGTCAATGAAGCGACCAGCAACAATTGGAGAGAAAATGCGTAGAACATGCTGTGGAAAATTGACAATATTTTTGAAGACTTGATTGATCCAATTGTTATTGACCTCAATAAATATGATTTATCTTCTTTCGACTCTGATATAATATAGTTATTGTCAATACTTTACTTATACAGGGTGACCCAGGGTTAAACCGCCAAACGTTCAGTATCGATTTTTTAGGTGAAAATGAGATATTTTCTTCATACAAGCATATGTCTCAACTTGCTTCGTTTTCGAGATACAGAGTGTCAAAGTTTTCATAAAAAATCAGTTTTTTATTCATTTCTCAAAAACCTTTTGGTTGATTCTGATAAAACTCAGCATGTTTATTTGCGATGATGGGAGGCTTATTTTAATATACCTAAAAAATAACTTTGACACCCTGTATCTTGAGAACGAATGAAGTTTTGCCACATGCTTATATGAAGAAAAAATCTTATTTTCACCTAAAAAACCGATACTGAACGTTTGGCGGTTTAACCCTAGGTCACCCTGTATACTTGTATTTGTTATTAAAAATTGGTTGAGACAGATTGATACAGATAATTTTTCGTAATAATATAAGTCGGCTCCTTCGTTCTTCTTTTATCCCGTTATCTCTTGACTATTTTTATATAACTAGTGACTGTTGCTTTTCGCGTTTTTAAGTTTCGAACTACTATAATCGGTGATAATACACATCTTACTAGTTTTTTTTTCAAATGCAACTAATTGTCAAGAAATAATATTCTATAGTAATGTTTGAAGTAAACTAAAATTTTTTCATTGAATATTTACCGTTATATTTTCAAACAGAAATTATACCCCAAGACACACCATTGAAAAGGTGGTCAGCGGCTGATTGGTAGATTTGGGTAACAAGTAAATTTTTCAAGTTAAATGTTTTATTAAACATAGAAATATATTTCCTCCATAGACAGTTTCATCATTACCCATACCTAGATTATAATACAATATGCCTGATATTTGAATTTTATTTTTATCTTTTAACATTTTCTCCTTAATCGAATATAAATTGTTTCACTCGTTCCAAAATGATTTGAAGTTCCTTGCAGTTTTTATGTCTTGGAGTAGACAATTGTAAATTTTTGGGCCTGTTGTACACATGAAGTTTTGAGATAAAGCGGTTTTAGTTTGGGGTATTTTCATGTTGTCTCTTTTTCTTAGTTGATTAGATTTTGTAATCATGGACAGTTGTATTATTGTTCTCAATTTAATTTTGGTACATAAATGTGGGAACGCTAAAAACATAAAAGTTCGTGCATGTTCATACATTTTTGTCTGAGAAGAGCTGTGTTGTTGAAAATCTTTCTGGTTCCGATAGTAGAACTTTCAAGAGCCATTTTTGGTTAATGCCATCCTGTATTACTAAGGACGATCACATTTCAGTACGTATTCCTAGATATTTGATAAGTATTTTCAGAATTTTTCTTCTTTGACCTGTACATGGATTCAGTGTGCAATTGGAGTGATGCTCAATGTGGACAAATCAGGTGGATTCATGATTTGAGAAGGTCATAAATTTGGTCTTTAATTTTTCACATGTGTGAGTGGTAATGAGTAAGTAGCACATACGCAGGAAATATCAACTTTCAACATTATATTTATAATAATTTGAAATAACTGGGGACACCACATTTCATTTTTCGAGGTTTACCATAGTAGTCGTTTATTTTGACCTTTTGGGCACGATAAGTAAGACAGTCTCCAAAAGGCTCATATAAAACCATGCGGATGCCGTAAGATTCAAGTTTTGGCAAAAGCAATTCATGAGATATGCTATCGAATGCCGTTGCCAAATCTATGAATATTCCTATAACTTTTTTACTGTCTTTCAGATTCTCGTGGATTTTTCTTGGGAGCTGAAATGAAGCGTCATCTGCGGGAAAATTTTCCCTGGAGCCAAATTGGCGAGTCGATATTATGTTGTTTTTTGTAACGTGTTTTTTCGATCTGGAGACTATGGTCTATAATGGATATCTTTTGGATGTTGGTGAAAGATATCCTATGGATGTTTGTAGCATATATTTTGGAAAATTATGGATGACAAATTTGGTGGCCGCCAGATATCAATAAGTACATCCATTAGATATCCATAGTAAAATATCTGCTATCTGGGTTTTAACATAAGGGAATGAATTGATATTTAGGTAAAAACCGCGAATTTCTAAGTGGGGATGGCTTATTTGGATAGTGTGAATCTCAGTGAATCTCATAGGTATGAAGGTTTTTACTTAATGAAGGTGAAAGGTTTTTGTTCGGGATTGACAAGAGAAAGGCCATATGTAGCCAATCGTTGATTCTTCTTCTTCCAGATTGAGTTAACCAATGGCAAATGATTCTATTGAATTATTAAATACAAAAAGTGGGAATTTGCAATCAAATTGGCTTCAAGGGATTCGGCCAATAATTGTTTATTATTTCAGGTTTTCAACTAATTTGATTCTGCTAGCTATTATCTTAATAAAAGAAGAGGGACTATGTATCAAGTGTATCAATTTAATATTAATATAAAGAGCTTTCGACTTTCGTCATCTTCATTGCATCAGGTCAGGTGACAGGAAGTATTACAATTGGTGAATAGACATTTTTCAGTTCAAAATGTGAATTTTTGTAAAATCTAACAAAAAATATGTTAGAAATTCAAAAACCATGCGAATATGTCAGACGTTTTCTATATCTATAATATCATATTACCGGTATTTTGGAACTGTAAAAGGGATATTTGATGGGTTAGTTTAGTAATGCAGTCTCCATTATTAATATACATTGATAACCATAGTAAAGGATCTACTTCCTTATCGCTGAGCTTTTGAGGTATTAAGGGTGAGTCAGAATAAGACCGACAAATTCCGAATGCCAGATTCCTCACCCCATTTCGAGGTGAAAAGTTCCCATCAAGGTATGTCCTAAAATACATCCCTTCTGAGATACAGGGTGTCAAAAGTACGAAAAAAAATTAGATTTCAATTTTTTCTCCAAAACTCCTGAAGGAAAAAATATCAAACTTGGTACATTTTTCGAAGTTAACCAACGTGATAATTTGAAGTTATCATTTTTTATTTTCATAAACCAGTGCCGTAGTTACGTTGGTATGTGATAATATTTTCCTTCATATTTTCCTTGGACAAGTGAATGGACAAGTGAGCGTTTGATATCAGTTAGGCTCATCGATACTCAACGTAAAGGTTTCCGAGATAATTGAGAAAAATGATGATATGTCCAGAGTCCCAACATAATGTTTTCTGTACAATAATCGCATGATACTAATTTCTTACAACATATTTGAATATTTGTCAACCTCCTGAACAAAAACTAATGTTGAAAGAATCGGAAACATAGTACGGGTGAGTCAGAAAGAGACCGAAAACTCAATTTCTTTCATTCATCTTATTATTTGATCAAATCGATGTGGAATCACTGAGTTAGGTCTCATTCCGACTCACCCGTACTATGTTTCCGATACTAAAATCATTAAAAAATGTTCAGGGGGTTGACAAATATTCCAATATGTTATAAGAAATTAGTATTATGCGTTTATTGTACAGAGGAAATTATGTTATGACTTTTAGGTTGAGTATCGATGAGCCTAACTGATGTCAAACGCTCACTTGTCCATTCACTTGTTCAGAGAAAATATGAAGGAAAATATGACCACATACCAACGTAACTACGCCGCTGGTTTACGAAAATTGGAAATGATAACTTGAAATTATCACGTTGGAAAAATGTACCAAGTTTGATATTTTTTCCGTCATGAGTTTTGGAGAAAAAAAATTTAATCTAAATTTTTTTCGTACTTTTAACACCCTGTATCTCAAAGGGGATGTATTTTAGGACATACCTTGATGGGAACTTTTCACCCCGAAATGAGGTGAGGAATCTGCATTCGGAGTTTGTCGGTCTTATTCTGACCCTGTATCTTCGATAACCTCGAAGTTCATGGCCTAACAGCGCAAGAAGTGATTAGTGGTAAACTTAATCGGGCTCCACCTTTGAATAAAAATAAATAATTCAACTTACGTACTTTTGTCTCGTGTTCCAAAGAATCCAAAGAAATTTCGAGGGTTTATGCCCTTTTGAATCTTGAATATTCACTATTTTGAAACACGAATTTTCCGATGAAAAATTACATAAATTGCCTCCTTATTTTTGTCGCCTTTTTTTTTAGACGCGGATCATACTAATTTCACAACAACTAGCACCAAAACAACCGTTTTACACAAAATTTGATCTTCTTCAAACCACAACCTTAACCTCATTTTTTAGTAACTTTCATTTTCGCGGAATTGTTCAACTGTTCAGGAGACAGAATTACGTAGGTTGAACATTTTTTTTTATTTAGAGGCGGTGACCCGCAAACCTACCTTCACCTGATTAGTAATAATTGTAGAAACGATCACTGAGATTGTTACATAGGAAGGGTTCGTAGGGGATTTGTTCGATCCCAATATCATGAGCGCGAGCAGTATCTATATTTAGTTTAAGAGTGTGGCTTTACCTCTCCAAGTTTCCTTTCCCTTTCAGGCCCATGAGGTTCTCTTCGATGGCGTTTGGGAATGTACCAGAAAGAAACATTGACCATTTCTGGTTCCATTATGAGATAGAATTTGTCAGGTTGCTCTTTGATGCGCTTCACCATATACTCGGAAAGTTCCATCAATCTATCCATGTGTTTTTCGAAGCCTTCGTCACCCTAAAAATAAATTACTTATATGTGTTGCATTGTGGATATATCCTAATTAAGTGTGGTTTCGATGTAAAGAAGCTATGTATAAGTTTATTGTAACAATCTGAGGCCGGACCTGGCCACATAATTAGCTGGCCTCGAGTTGTTGACGGTGCATGTATGGATGATTATCGCATTCCCATTCCCCTTCGTTCCAAATAGTTCTGGAATACACGGAAGCCATCTGAACGTATAATCTCGAGAGTTCTAGAATGGTAGAAGTAATCTACTTTCCGGTATATGAGTCGTTCAACATCAGATGGCAGGCAGTTGCGGAGATAGTTACCTAGTTACAGAGTGCAGACTTACAGGGTGTCCCGAAACTATGGTGTCAAATTGAAACAGAAGATTCCCCTCGAAAAATAAATATGACTTTCCTAGTTTTTTTTTTCTCAAATGTCGTTCATTGCAGAGATACAGGGTGTTGAATATGAAAAATTACAAGTAATTTTTAACATAACTTTGTGTTCAATAGGTGCTACATTTTGAAAAAAAAACACATTTTCAGTTGTTACCAGTGGCGTACAAGAAGGGCATCATGGTCCCTTTTCTCCCTTATTTTTTACGCCACTGGTGAAATCAGAAAATTTAATGATTTTTTGCATTCCTCTTTCAATTTTGAGTAATAAATGTATACTTGTTGGATTCCAGAAAAATCAACCGTTTTCAAGATAATTGCGCTTTTATGAATACAAAAATAACTATAGTAATGAAAAAAATGTTCGGCTGAAGTGAATTTTACAATCCTTGGTTAAACTTAAAACTGGATATTTTACCAAAAAAAAAATCAATGACATTTCAACATGCATTTCTCTTGCAGAGGTACAGGATGTTGAAACTGAAAAATAAAAAGGCATATTTCTCGCCACTTTCATAGTTAGAAAAAAAAAACAATTAAATTTTAAAGTGTCATTTTTTTTGGTTGAATATCAAGATGTTATTTGGACCAGTAATTGGGATTGTAAAATTGATTTCTGCCAAACAAATTTTTCATTACTAGTATGTTTGTATTCATAAAATCGCAATTATTTAAAAAACGGTTAGTTTTTCCGGATTCAAACAAGTATACATTTTTTACTAAAAATTGAATAAGGAATTCGAAAAATGCATAATTTTTCTGATTTTACCAGTGGCGTAAAAAATAGGGAAAAAAGGGACAATGATGCCTTTCTTGTACGCCACTGGTAACAACTGAAAATATGTTTTCTTTTTCAAAAAGAAGCAACTATTGAACAAAAACATTCTTTGAAATTTTATTGAAAAATTTTGCAAAACTGGAAGTTATGAATAAAAATTACTTTTAATTTTTCATATTCAACACCCTGTACCTCTACAACGAACTACATTTGAGGAAAGAAATATAGGGAAAGTCCTATTTATTTTTCAAGGGGAATCTTCTGTTTCAATTTGGCACCATAGTTTCGGGACACCCTGTATATACAGAGTTGGTTTAGCAATAGCAAATGTATGAAATAAACTAGAAGTTGTTGTCTAAGAATAAAAATAAATTAGCGAAATATAGTTAAGTAAGTGTATTTTCAATACACAGGGAGTGGGATTTTTTTAAATAATTAAATAAGTATTGGCGTAGTGGACAGTTTTGCGCATTGCGTGACGATAAACTGAAAACTTTTTGTGAAATAAATACAGATCTTGGTTAAAGAAAAAATGTTTTCGAGGCTAGTTCGCCTGGTTGAATTGAAAGTCAGTAAACTGCAGCAAGAGCTGGGGAAACATGAGTTAGAAACAACCGGAAAGAGGCCTTACTTCAGAAAAGACTCGCAGAAGGACTGATTGAAGAACGAGAAGACCCATAAACTTTTTTATTCGAAGTCTCTGGAATTGATTTGAGCTCGATGACGAATAAACTCGTTCATTGGAAGAAAAACTTCTAGAAGTGAGTTTGAAAGAACTCCAACAAAAGTCGAAAGAGAACTTCTAGAAAATTCTAATAGTCTGGAAGAGGAACTTCAAGAAAAGCTTCAAGAGAACTCGAAGAATCTAAACAAAAACCTTTAAAAAAATTTGTAACATCTAGTAGTGAAGCTCCTAGAAAACTCAGAAGGCTAAAAAAGAGAACTTTGTGGCGTGGCGGATCGATTGGGAGAAAGAATAGGAGCTATTGAATCAGAGATGATCGAAAGCAAAGATGACATCGAGGCTAAAATGAAAAAAATAAAGGAAACGCTCCACGATGAAATAAAAGGTGGAATCGAGACAGAAAATGGCAGTATAAAGGAAACATAAATGAAAATCATACTTATGCCTTAATCTACATTCGAGATACCTATTCCTTCACATGTGAATCTTCTGTTGTTTCTGATTAACACCACACAGTGTCTGAATAGGAGAACTATTACTCTCTTATGCCATCGATATCTCAATTGTAGAGTTGATGTTCTTCAAATAATTGAATAGTTCATGAAGATGAAATCATAATAAGATCATTTTGAAATATAAATGTCTATAATAATTAGAAATGGGCTCTTCTTATATAGAATCCGTAAAAATTGGTTTAAGATTGTATTTCTTCGCCACATATTGAAGTCATAACTTTTTTGAGTACAGGTTGACTGCTTCCGTTCAAGGTAATTTTTGTTTGTGTGTGAGTTTTGAATACCATACAAAGAATGGTTAAAATACATACATATGTTTGTGTTCTGTGATTTGAAGTTGCGCAGGCGCATTCATATTTGTAACAGTGAAATAAGGTTAAGTGATGCTTTCTATAACCCGCAAACCCGCCCTATTCTGTGGTTCTGCGGTGCATATCGCGGACTTTATATTCATTCTCATATTCTTTATTCTTTGAAAGGACCACGCACCAACCTTATGGGAAATGGCGTTCGGTGAATTATTCTGATTTTTTGGTATGATGAACTTTTTGATGTCCTGATCAAAAGTCTCGACAGGCACAACGAAAAATAATGGACAGTTTTTGAGAAAAAAATTGCTCAAAGTCGGCAAAATAGGGAATTTGGTATAGAGAAACGGGAGAAATAGACCGTGTTATTTTGCAAATAAGTTGTAGCATGAGCTTTAGCAATTCTTTCATAGGTCTTATATCTTTATAGCACCGTTTGTCAATAATTGCAGACTTTACAGGGTGATGCATAAAGCCATATTCCGAGGAATGATAAAATAATGTTTATAACATTACGAAAACAACAGTTTGTGAGAAAATTAGTCAATGGATATGTTTCTATAGAAGATGACTCAATTGATGTATAGGGGGTAATACAGGGGACAATAATGGAAGTTCTTGCAAGAAAGCTACCAAAATCCTTTTTTTCATTCGACTTGATCGAAAATTGAACTGCATCCCATGAAGAATTTGTCTCAAGAAAAAACCGTTTTATCCAAGTGATGTATGCATTATCTCTGATATAATTGTTTTGCAAAACAAAAACATTGACTCGGCACTTCAGAGTTAACCGATTCCGAGTCTAGCATTATATACTACGCACGATTCGCTCAAGTTTGTTTCAAAAAATTTAGCTTCAGAAACGTCCAGTCGTCTTGCAAAGCAGTTATCTCTTCCATTACTGCCCTATTACAATCGAGGCACAGTCTTGTAAAGTTGTCAATGGGAATATCTGGTAGTCCTGATTCTTCCCTTTGTTGAATAGCAATCTTCCGTTTTTCTTCATTGTTCACCCCATCTAATTTTGCCATTCGTTGTATATTGTGTATATTGTTGCATATGAAACAATGTCTTTAATTTTGTATAAAATCCATCAGAAAGGTATGAAATATCAGGATAAACAGGCAAACGATTCAAACTTTAGAAAAACTTTCATTTACCATGTATACGTTACATGAGATAGACATTACTAATGATATGTCATCATGACAACCAAAATAGACAACTGGTAACTTGATCAAAAAAATATGATACCGGTTGAAATATCAGTTAGAAATATAGGAAGATAGGAATCCGAATATGGAATGATTGGTTCAATTATATGATGTATAAAAATTAACGTAGGATTATGTCAAATACATTATTACGTAAAGGAATGATAGGATGATTGAAAGGATGAGAATAATGAAACATTGCTTATTTTTAACAGGTTCTAGGTTTCATTTCCTCAAACGCTATTTTGCCGACTTTGAGCAGTTTTTTTCTCGAATACTGTCCATTATTTTCCATTGTGACTATGGAGACATTCGTTCAGGACGGTGAAAAGTAGTTTCAACGGTATTCTTCAATAAATCTTGCGACACGTTTTTTCGTTCATATTTAGAGTGTTGTAACATGTAACAATATGCCCATTGTTTTTTACTTTCATTAATTAAGTCATCTTCTATAGAACCATATCCATATCCATCGACTAATTTTCTCACAATCTGTTGTTTTCGTAATGTTATGAACATTATTTTATCTGTCTCCGCTTTTATTGCTAGTTTTTATTTGAATCAACACGTTATCAATATAGAAGTGTGCAACATAGTTCAAAGTCCAAAGTCGTAGGTACCTACCTATAATTTGTTCGATTTCAACTATTTGTTTACATTTCAGAGATATGGAACTTATTCTCATGGGAATGGAAGATTTCCAGATGCCTTGAATCCCAATCGTATATTATCAGGTCTCAGGTCATAGAATATAGAATCGATAATTACGTATTTTGATTAGTATGTACTGAGTTATTCATATTGGTGTGTCCGCGACTCTTTGTACATATCCCCAGTGGCGCAATTGGTTAGCGCACGGTACTTATAAGGCAGTAGTCGTGAGCAATGCCGGGGTTGTGAGTTCGAGCCTCACCTGGGGAATTTTTTTTTTCACAATTATTTTTGTGAAATGATGGAATTTGATTGTTTTAATATTGATTAGAGAAACTATCTTTTTGTCAACATTCTTCTTGGAATATAATTGTTGTTTTTTCGATTTTTATTGAGTTTTCTTACAAAGACGTCACTTTTTTTTCTACCAAACGTACCTTCGCTCTCCATTGCAGCCATAACTTGAAGATATCGTTGTGTCGGCCACATTGTATAACTTTGTCACCTGTATCGTAACGAATGTCGTATAACTTATCCTGCATGAAAAGGTAGTCAGCAGACATCTGATTACAACTCATTAGTAGACCCTGAAAAATTGGAAGAATGAAATACTAAAAAAAATATTTCGACCACCTCAAAACACCGTTCTCTACACACATTCCCACAAGGTGGAAAATTCAAGCTAAATATCTGCCAGTACACAACTACTTCCCTGGCTAATCCCACAACAACATTGAATTAAATCTCACAGATATTGCACTGCTCCTTAATGCAATGATTTTGAAATTATGTTTAAGAGTATCAAAAACAAGAAATAAATACATTCAAAAATATAAACTACTATATCCCAAAACCACGGCAAATCCATTTGACGCACATTTCGCTTACAAAGTTAGCATCTTCAGGAGCTTAATCACGATTCTTCTAATTCTACCCTAATTCTGTTAATACCAGTCATGGGAGTGGTTAAGCGGTCGTATTATCATCCCCCGGTTATCAAATTTTATACTTTAATTATTCACCGAATTTTGGAATTTTATACCTCCTTCTTTTGAATTTGATGACAAATATATATCTTCATTGTACTATGAACGTGAATATGAAATGGCACCCTAATCCACATTCACATTATTTTTACAATTTGCAATTTCCATGCTCTGCATTGCATCTAGGAGTCTATGGCCGCGACCCTATCTAACAAATATCAAACTTGTGTGTCATCAAATCGGAGGACGTGATCCAAAGCATGTTGGGCCACACTCGATTTTTCTGTTCTCGAAAATCAGACAATAACAATGTGCTCTTTGAACCGTAGTTACATGACTCTTCTAGTTTGACCTACATAGTTATCACTGCAGTCCTAATAGCTGGGCATGAATCCCCTAAATCTTCTTTTTCTTCTGCCTTATATTCGAGAGTACTCAAGATTTGTTGTAGTGTATACTGACCCGTACACTACTCCCATAATGAGAGTTATGAAAATTGTTCGATATTGGCATAAGGGGACCTCAATTTGATTGCATAATTTTTGTATGAGCGAAGGTAGTTTGTTAGCAACACTCCCAAAAATTATAAAGATGTATTATTACCACTTGTGGACTTGAACATGGGTATTCCACAGGAATCGATATTGGGTCCTATCTTTATTTATTCTTTATATTAATGAATTGAGTAGTGTGTCACCTTATGCTAGTTTCATACTCTATGCAGAATGATGTCTCTTATTGTATCATACAAAAATTGTAAGAATATTACTGTCAACAGAAATCTGGTAATGAACACCCTCAGGGCCTGCTTTTCTCATAACTCACTTCATTTAAAACCATTATTTTACTTTGCCCACGTTTTCTCGTGACAGATATGCAATTTGTTGAACAGAAAATAATCATTCGGTGTATTTTTAACATGCCCAGGAGAACTTTTTGTAAACCGACTTTTAAATGACACAAAATTTCAACAGTGACTGATATTTTTATTTTTGAAATGTTTCTTTCCTGTTTCAGAAATGAGGACCAATTCAGTAGGAGTAGTGGTCATTACGAATACCACAACCACACTTGGCCAAAAATGGTCTTTTTCTCCAAATGACATTAAAAGCGGCCTTTTAATGATACTTGGCAGGCTTAGAAGTTGTACTTTTAATGCCTAAGCAGAAAAAGTCCACTTTTACTGCCTAGGCGGAAAAAGTTCGTTGCTAGGCAACCTTCCAATTAATAATTTAAATCGAACTGGTTGTTAAAATTGACAATGACAAAGTAAACAGTAAATAAACAAATTCAACAAACGTCATTAGCGGTAAACATAGTAACGCAGGGCCCAGTTACCTTTGATGAAATAATTTAGTTATTTGGATATTGATAATGAAACGCAATTTGAATATGAAAAAGTCGATTTTGCGTGGAATTGGAACAAATTTGAAGAAAATATTATATGTTTCACACGGCAGAAAAGCAGATTTAATGCCTTGGCTGGTTTCATAGCCTCGCTACGCTCGGCTATGAAACACCAGCAGTGGCATTAAATCTTGTGCTTTTATGCCTAGTAAAACAAATAACTATTTTCTCCAAATGACATTAAAAGCGGCCTTTTAATGACCCTTGGCAGGCTTAGAAGTTGTACTTTCAATGCCTAGGCAGAAAAAGTCCACTTTTACTGCCTAGGCAGAAACAGTTCGTTGCTAGGCAACCTTCTAAGTAATAATTTAAATCAAACTGGTTATTAAACAGTAAACAAACAAATTCAACAAACGTCATCAGCGGTAAACATAGTAACGCAGGGCCCAGTTATCTTTGATGAAATAATTTAGTTATTTGGATATTGATAATGAAACGCAATTTAAATATGAAAAAGTCGATTTTGCGTGGAATTGGAACAAATTTGAAGAAAAAATTATATGTTTCACACGGCAGAAAAGCAGATTTAATGCCTTGGCTGGTTTCATATGAAACACCAGCCGCGACATTAAATCTTGTGCTTTTATGCCTAGTAAAACAAATAACTATTTTCTCCAAATGACATTAAAAGCGGCCTTTTAATGACACTTGGCAGGCTTAGAAGTTGTACTTTTAATGCCTAGGCAGAAAAAGTTCGTTGCTAGGCAACCTTCCCAGTAATAATTTAAATCAAACTGGTTATTAAAATTGACAATGACAAAGTAAACAGTAAACAAACAAATTCAACAAACGTCATCAGCGGTAAACATAGTAACGCAGGGCCCAGTTACCTTTGATGAAATAATTTAGTTATTTGGATATTGATCATGAAACGCAATTTAAATATGAAAAAGTCGATTTTGCGTGGAATTGGACCAAAATTGAAGAAAAAATTATATGTTTCACACGGCAAAAAAGCAGATTTAATGCCTTGGCTGGTGATTATATTCGAATTTTTCTCTATAACTATAATTAATATGGATTCTGATAGCGAAATTCCAGTATTTTATAAACAACATCTATCGTAGAAAAAATGGCATTTCATACTCGAAATGAAATACGTTTTTTTCGTTCGTGAGATTACCACACTCGCTCGACTCCGCTTCGCTCGTGGACAGACTCTCACCTCACGAAAAAAAAAACAGGGTTCTCATCTGTTGTTGAAAAATATAGTATTTTCCTTCAATGTTCTGAAGATTTTCTTTTCTTTGGTTGACTTGCTATCACTGTTTATAACTCTATTAAATAATAATATTCTACGCAATTTTATTCTTGACCAGAGGCCTTTGGTGAGTTCTAAATGGCACTTTCAACAACTACTACCAAATAATGTGTAGCCTAACCTGCGTTGCATTACGACCACTGATTTGATGGAATACACAAGATCGAAGTTATTTAGTCTGAAAATTGCGAATTTCATATATTATTAAATAGCATTGTACAAGTTCAGAATAGATCATTGAAGGCTTTTCCACTTTAATTTTCCGGAGATGTATGTCATTGAATCCGACACAAGTAGGTATAGGATGTCAAATTAATTCAGAGCAGATTCGAAAATTAGGTCCACAATTAAAATAGAGAATTCGATGAAGGCGTGGATAATAAGTGCGCTCAACCACTTCGGAGAATTAGTATAGATAGGATCAAGGTAGAATAACAAGAGAAGCAAGCTTATAGCTCCTGATGATGCTGAATTGTTGGCAAAGCGCCCGCGTTCAGTGGATTTGACGTAATTTTGGTATTTGGAGAGTTTCTGTCATTTTTAATTATATCACATCAGATTTTCCAAATATAAAATTTTTTGGTGGAAATGATTGATTTCTAAAAAAATTAAGATGCATGCAAAGCAAACGTTTCATATCTGTAGAAGTTGATCAACGGAATAACGACAAACAAACCAGAATATGTGAATATTTCTTACATCTTCTTTGAAGTGGATTGTTGAACACTGTAAGAGGGCTCCCATCAGCTTGTGTGGATTCCAAGTAACCGAATCGGCTCTGTAACAAAGAAAAGGTCGATAGAAACCAGGTATGAATATGTGGCAGGCTTATTCGGGAATACCAGCACTCAGGAGTCTGACCCCACTTCAAATTATACATGATTCACTTGGTGTCTGTAGCTGCTGTATTTTTGATTTCAATTTGGTTATTGTAGATGTAACTTTTTATCATCTTAGGGCCGGTTTTTCAATGTACTTTTACTACGAGCTAAATTTAACTCATGGTTAGAATGTGAGTCGATTCCTTCATTTAGCAAATGTCATATTCATTCTAACCATGAGTCAAATTTAACCGGGTGTCAAAGTACGCTAACACGACATTGATAAACTGACCCTAAACCCTGTAACGCCACATGGTGAGCTACTACCACGGACTAAATATGTTATTCAAAAAGTTTTCAGGATGAATAAACGGATATGTAGCTGACTGTTTTCAAAACTGTGTTTGAATCAATTGCTAAACTATCTCTGCTTTTAGGAAAATCTGATCAAAAATCTAAATATTTTGGAAGACTTCTCCCTAGACTTCGAAGTGCAGTTTGAAGTAGTCATAAATAACCACCAGTTTCACACAGAGAACGGTCTCCAATCCGCAATGGATATTTCAGTGTGGTACAAAGATGAATCCAAGATAGACGAAGGGGTTGGAGTGGGCGTTACACTGTCAAACCTCTTGGTAGGACCCCAACCACCTTCCAAGCAGAATATGCTATAGAGATTTGTGCCCAGGAATGCCTTGAAAGGGGCTTCCCAAGGGCAAAAATGTACATACGATCAGATAGCCAAACAGCACTACAAGCTCTGAAGTCACACACTTGTGAGTCTAAGCTGACTTGGGACTGTAAACTAACACTGAGACAACTGGCAGCAAATGATCAAGTAACCCTCAGGTGGGTGCCAGGTCACAGGGGCATCAAAGGCAATGAGGAAGCACAATGCCTTGCCAAAGAAAGGGCAAACAAACCACTTCGCAGCTCAGAACCCTTTTGTGGACTTCCTAAAGCCAACTTTAAAGAATTCGATTTAATGAAATCTCAATCCGACTCAACATTTCATTCTAATTCAGGGTCTGGGTCTAGATGAAATTTCTATCAAAATTTTTCAAAATCTTCCTGATAGAGCTCTTAGTGTTCTTTCTGTTTCAATCAATGATTCATTTCAACATGGCAGTTTTCCATCTTTTCTGAAAACGTCCCTGGTTATTCCAATATATAAAGGTGGTGATTTCGATGATCCATCTAACTTTCGTCCTATTACACTTATACCTATCCTAGCAAAAATTATAGAAAAACTGATTCATTTGAGAATTACGGATTTTTTGAGATCTCATAATTTGATCAACAATCTTCAATTTGGATTTCAGAAAAACAAAAATACAGCAGATGCAATATTGTCTCTTTTACACGAAGTATATTTTCGAATTAATGATGGGGAGGTAGCGGCTGCAGTTTTTTGTGATTTTTCCAAAGCTTTTGATTGTGTAAATCATACTTTTGCTTAAACTCCATCATTATGGCTTCAGGAATATGATTCTCAAATGGTTTGAATCTTATTCATCCGAACGAAATCAGATTGTAAGATATTCAGGATATTCAAAATCAAAGAATATCAATTGTGGAGTACCTTAAGGTTCTATACTTGGACCAATTCTATTTTTATTATATATAAATGACCTATTAAATATCCAGATTTCAGGTTCTTTCACTGTCTTTGGTGATGACAGTACTATACTGTGGCAACACAAAAACAAGCAGGATCTTGAGCTATTAATATGTTATGATTTAAAAAAAGTGAAGGATTGGTGTGATTCAAATTTACATCATTCAACATAAGAAAAACAAGATGTCATCTTGAAGACATTCCGTTAGACAATAACATCATTGAAAATAAAACGACTTTGAAATATCTTGGAGTTTATCTGTATAATTCGTTGAAATTTGAAGAGCATGTTGAAATATTATGTAAAAAATTCTCTTCGGGTTGCTACGCATTGAGAGTTGTCTCGAATGAATTAGGATTTTCAGTTTCTAAGCCAGTATATCATTCATTGTCTTATTGAATCTCATCTACGATTTGGTATTGCATTTTGGGGAGTTTGCTGTAGTCATCGTTTACAAACAGTCCTAATTTTACAAAAACGTGCTCTGCGATATTTATGCAAAGCGAGATATCGGGATTCATGTCGACCTCTCTTTCCTAAACATAAAATTCTTACAGTTATTGCAATTTTCATACTTGAAACTATTTGTTTGATACAAAAACATGAATCAAAGTTCACTATTGGCAGTTTCCGATCATAATACCAGACAGAGTAATGATTTCAAACTTCCACTTCCTAAAAGTACACTCATCTAAATCTTGATATTTAAGATGTTTAATCACCTTCCAATAAATATCAAAAGTATCACATCACTTTATCGTTTCAGAAAAGATGTAAAAAATTTATTATCAGAAAAAGCTTATTATAGTCTACGAAAGTTTTATGATGATAATATCTAAAAATCATAATTTTTATATCATGAATCGAACATAGTAAGTAAGCGTACAATTTGTTATTATTTTTCTGTTCCTTTGCTATTGATTGTTTCTATATCATCCACAATTTGATTAGTATTTTTTTCTGCTTTCATGTACATACTCTTCATTTGTTCATAAACTTGATATCACGAGCTGGAGTTGCAGAGATATGCGGAGATGAAGAAGTCCTTGTGTAATGATGGATGAGCATGTATTATGTTTTGTTTGATTCTCTCATTCGCTAAGGACTAAATGGCGGTACTGTAGGTTTTTCCGGGTTTTTCCTGCAGTTGAAATAGCAAATGCGCCATCAAATTTTCAAGTCGGCCCGGAGCGCATATAGTGGTGGTGTTCCTTCATCTGGGATGATATGCAGATAGTGGGGAGTATCACCATTATACTTTATCATTAAATAATTGAATTCAATTTTGATATTAATCCAAAACCAAAAAGCTTTGTCTATAAGTTTTTATAACTTCCGACAATAAAGTATATTTTGACTTTGACTTTGACTTTAGCTAGTTCTGATTTCACAGCCTGAAAGGCCTTTTCTTGATCTTCCCCCAATACCATGCTTCTTGTTTCTTTAATGAGTATGTAGCGGGGCCACCATATTAGCAAACCCAAAAGCAAACATTCGGTCATACTCACAAAAACTTCGCGCCGGGCGTTTGTAATTAGTCAAGGCTTGAATTCGTTCTGCACTACCGATATAACTTGTTTCAAACTATCTGTATAATAGCTAGTTGGATGGTCATTATCAAAAAACAAATTTAATCAAGTATCATTAACCATGATTTGCGTCAATTACCTAATACACATGTGTGTTGGAAAAATAAAACGTAACGCGTGTGCTAGCATTTCTTTTCAGGCATAAATTTTTGATGTGTCAATTGTACCTTCTTGGGGGTTCGTGAAAAAACCCCATTAACGCTTTTGGTTGCATTTACTACGCCATAAGGTTCGTTGTATCATACAAGAATAGTTTTCAGCGAATATAATATTACTATATCAGGGATTCAAGGAGATGTCTGGAGTCCAGACATCTCAACGCTGCTCTTACCTCGTGGTGAATCCTGTGCAACAGCAGGACGTGTCATGACGGTTTAAAAGAGTGAAGCGGACTCTAGGGGTGGCTGAGGCGCTGCAGCTAACGGAGATAGTGACCCGTGGGCCCCGTGGGACCCGTGGGACCCGTGGGACCCGTGCACTTCCTCCGAAACCTATACACACACATACTTAATGCGAGAACTAGAAAGTTCGACTCTGACAGCTCCGCAGTCGAGATCTGCCGGAAAGAAAGAAGGCATTCGAAGAGGGATGTCCCTTGAGAGCGGCCCCAAAGAGCCGAGTTCGTTGGTGGAACCATTCGCTAAAGGGCTTGAGGGTTGTTACACACGACACCATAGCTTGGGCAGTGAACGGGTTCCAATCATATAAGGCAGCAGGTCCTGACGGAATATTTTTGGTAATGCTTCATGAATGCCTGGAATTTCCCCAATTTTGCAGAAGATAATTCGAGCCAGTATGCCAGTATAGCGCTAGAGTATGTTCCAAAGGTGTGGAAATCAGCAAGAGTAGTATTCATCCCCAAAGCGAGGAAAAGAAACTACACAGTAGCAAAATTCTTTGGGCCCATCAGCTTGATACCGTTCCAGCTTAAAACGCTGGAATAGGTGGTGGAGAGGTTCCTATTGGAAGGGCTCCTAAATGGTGAGCCCCTTTCACAGAAACCCACACAGAAGGGGGTGGTCGACAGAATCGGATCTCCACACTGTAGTGCTAGGTGTGTTCTTTGACGTGGAAGCACTAATGGCCAGAAAAACGCCTCACTCGCTGGTCAGCTGGCTTGTACGGTCGCTAAACTGGTGAAGAGTTGATGTAACCCGGGGGTACCTCGGACTGGAAGCCGAAGTGGGGGGACTGCCCCCAGAGAAGCTGCCTTGGTGCTTAGATATGTACAAACTCCTAGGTAAACTCACTGATGAAGGCTTCGAGGCACAAGGGTACGTGGACGATGGACGATGGAGTTGTCCTAGTTTGCGGGCGATTCATCGGAGTCGTCTGCGAAGGTACGTAGGCTGTCTGTAGAATAATTGAAAGATGGTGCGGTGAGCAGGGCTCTCAGTAAATCCGATAAAACAGAGATGATCCTGTTCACCAAACGAAAGAAGAAATTTGGGTTAAGGCCACCCACCATGTTTGGCCAAGAGCGAGTACGTTCAACTGATCAAATACCTGGGGGGTGGACCTGTACTCCAAACTTTCATGGACACCGTAGGTAAAATGGATTATTCAGCAATCCTATGGCAATTGAGGAGAATGAGAATGAGGAGAATGAAAAAGTGAATACACTAACAAAATTCAGCCCTAGAGCGCCATGGCCAATAATAGCAATGGCCGTTCTCTACCCCCACAGGATATACCTTTGGGTATACTGATTGTGTGTGGTGTATTCACTTTTTCAGCTGCAGGAAAATCCGGAAAACCTGCACACCACCCCTGATGGTCGGTGCGCACTTCAAGCAAACACTCTGTGTAGATGTAATTAAATGTTTGTATGTGAAAAATTGTTGTCTTCTGACAGATATTTGCTACAAATTTTCCACTTTGTGGGATAATGTGGAGAGGAGGGAATTATGACTGCATCGAATTCATTACGTCGAGTCGAGATTTCGAGATGAAAGTCGAAATTATCGAATAAACAAATAATCCCTGCCCGCTTCCGTAAAGAACAAATTTTGAACAAAAAAACTTTTCTCAACCTAATCAATGATTTCTCACGGCTCTTCATTTCATTTTGGGTCTTCCTGATTGCTGAAAAGTTCTACCAATTTTAAATTTGGTAACACCGGAAAAGTATCATTGTAATCCCTTTCTCCCTGCCAGGTGCCGAATTCTCATGTAATCATGGATTACACTCAAGACAGAATTCAGACAAGCTTTTGCTTTTTGTGTTTGAACTTATCTGCTGATGGTGCCCACTGAATTATTCACAAAGACTTACTCTTTTAATCATCATGCACAGGGTGATTCGATGGTTATTGGATTGATAATTGAAAGGGTCTTTGATGATTTGGTACCCAGTTTCCATAATTTTGTCTTCACTGAACGATGCCGTATAATATTTGAGGAAAATCAATGTGAAATCTGGAATGAAGTTGAAAAGTCAGGACAGAACGAACTAGGAGAACGAAGTTGCTGTGGATTCCTTTCCATAAAAGGGGAGAAACTGAGGATCCGGCAAACTTTTGACCAATTTCTATAATCCCCACAATGGCCAAGATGATAGAGAAATTAGTGAAAAGATGAGTGACAGAATCTTGATGAAGAATGGAATTATCAGTAAACAACAATTTGGTTTTCAATCCGATAAAAATACAAGTGATGCTATTTTTTCCTTCTTTTATGATGTTTATACTAAACTCATCAATGGTGATGTTGCGGCAGCACTATTTTGTGATTTGTCGAAAGCTTGATTGATTGTGTAAATCATGAAATACTGCTGCAGAAACTCTGGTGTTATGGTTTCAGAGGAATAACAATGAGCTGGGTAGAATGTTACTTATCAAATCGTAGCCAAATAGTAGAAACCTTGTTAAGGACATCTTGATATTCTATAAAATGAAGAGTGCCTCAGGGCTCAGTATGGGCCCAGTTCTGTTTTTGTTGTATATTGATGATCTGTCAAAAATATCAATGTAGCTGGGAAGTTTACGCTATTTGCAGATGCCACCACAATATTTTGGCATGCCGAGTACAGCAATGAACTCAATGAGAAGATATACAATGATGTAAGCAGTATTAAAGCTTGGTGTGACTCTAATCGAATGTCCTCAATATTTCAAAAACCAATATAGTCACTCTCCGATCCTCACTTGACGACATACCCATTGGATCAAAAATATTATTGAAAATAAATCCAACGCGTAATTCCTAGGATTGTATATTGATTATAGGCTAAGATTCGAGGAACACATACTGGTCTTGAGGAAAAAAATATTATCTGGGTGTTTCGCAGTTAAAGTTGTTTCAAAAGAGTATGTGCTGTCAGAGTCGTTTATTACTCTCTAGTTGACTCTCACCTTAGGTATGGCATCCCTTTCTGGGGTGCATGTAACGATAACTCCCTGAACAGCATTCTCATTCTACAAAAGAGGGGGCTGAGATATATGTATAAAGCTAAATTTCGCGATTGCTGTAAGCCATTATTCATTAAATATAAAATGCATACGATAATGGTCATGTTCCGATATTCCTGATCAGTACTGACCAGTAAATTCAGACGTTTCGATTTTACTGAAAGTTACTCGTAAAGGTTTCGCGCCAAGCGTTATGCAACCCTGTCAGAGGCTAAAATTTTACTGGAGATACTGTAATATTTTGCTCTACTCTTTAAGAATCCCTTTTCGAGGCTAAAAATTTACTGGATTTACTATTGCCGAAATGGACATGAAGTCGCAGTACTCGCAGTCGTATCCGTTCTCTATATTGAATTAAGTTATGTTATGTTGAGAGTTGCGATTTGAAATTGAAATTACCGAAACAAAATTTATTATAAGATTAGATTGAAATACATAACTAATTTCTCATCTGCAAACATTTTTCAAGTCCACATCACATCAGGGAAATCGGTAAAGTTATTAAAGGTGAGTTTACCGGGTTCTGCCTTAAAATTGAAAAAAAGTGACCTCTGAATCTTGAAAATGGCACATTCTCAAACACAAATTTTTCGATGAAAATCACACAAACTAAATGCCTTCTTATTCTTTTTGACGACACTTCTTTTAGAAGCTAATCTATCTATTTTCACAATTACAAGCACCAAAAACCACCGTTTTACACCAAAATTTGACCTTTTATAATCACAAATATAACCTCCTTTTTCTTAGTTATTTTCATTGGTACGGTAAGTTGGTCTCTTGGAATATGCGCGGCCAGGTATTCAATTTTAAATATGAGAAAATATTTACTCTCCTCAATTTATATGTTCAATTTTGCCGAAAATGTGGGCAGCCAGAAGAAACATGCCGGCGTGTCTTTTTTTTCTGGTAATTATTTATAGAATGCGAGCGCAGTGAGCATCTACTTTGATTTCTCTATTTCATACTAGTTAGTGATCGGATTACCGGTTAGTTAGGTTAGGTTAGCTTTTGTCCCTTTCTTTTACTTTAAGAAATTAGGGCCCATGGCCGAAAGTGTAGGCAGCCAGAAGAAAGTGACCAACTTATCCTGACAGTGAAAAAAGTATTATCAAAAGGAAGAAGGCATTTTGATCGATTTTTATACAATAATTAGTGATTGGAAATGGGCCATTTTCAAAATTCAGAAGGGCATAACTCGAAAAGTAGTTCAGACCCCCTACATATTTTTTCGGGTTCGTTTCCAGGAGACAATACCTTCCTGAGTTAGATCATTTTTTTTTATTTTTAACAAGAGCCCGATAAACTTACCTTTACCGAATCTTCCATGGAACTGAAGCTACTTGATGAACCAGAATCGCTGTCACTTATTAACAGCTCTCCTATAAGATTTGATTAATTTTGACTTTAAACTCTTGACGACTATACGTCAAATATCGTCATAAAAATAAGGTTCTTTTCTGTACTATATTACTACGTTGTTTTTTGCTCCCTTGCACTGACGCTGACGTTACTATTTGATTGAACCTTTTCGAAAACAAGCCCAACAACTCCAACAAGCCCTTTAAAATTACTGTTACTGTGATGCGTTCCTAAATTAGTTACTGTAGCCAGTAAAACCAGTAATATCAGAACTTGACCAATATCAATATTCATATTGGAAACTGTTTGTTTGATTAGGAAACATTCCAACTCGTTTAACAAACTTCCTTCTCAATATGTCACTCGACAATCCATAAACATAAGTCTTCCACTTCCCAAGTCATCACTTATTAAAGATTCTGTTATTTACAACGGCTGTAAGATGTACAATCATCTTCCAGGTTACATTAAAAACACCGTCAATTTTAATAATTTCAGAAAATCTGTGAAGAAATTGCTGATGTGTGATAATTTGCAGGAATTTTATGCTGACACATTTCAACAATATTGTTGTCCTAATTAGTTATTTGTTTGTACACACAAAATCTGTTTGTTGTGCGTTGGTTTTTGTTATATTGTATTTATTTATATATTTATTTTTACTTACTGATTAGTATGACTTGGACATACTTACTTATACACCTTATTTTAACTGCTTCTTCAAACTTTGTCAACAAGAATTTAATTTCCTATGATAATAAAGTATATTTTCTCTCTCTTTATCATTCTTGTTTGAACGATGTAGTAACTCGATTACTTAGGTTTCGTACGTTCATCGTCTTAATGAGCTTTCACTTTTTTACAACGTTTCTATTGCTTGTATCCGCAATCATCTTCAGGTGAATATTGAGAAATTCAGATGCTACGAGGTGTTCATAGGTCTGTTGATGTGGTGTGATCATGGCGACGTTATGGCGCGTGTAGTTTCGCGCTTTTTCTTCCCTCCAAAGCGGTCTATAGCGGTTTCCATGCGTTTTTGATTTCCGAACTGACTGAAAGCGCCATTGGCTTCGATATACGCAGTTTTATGAATTTTAGTTCGAACCAATGTTCCTCTCTATGAAGAAGTACAACATTAAGGGCTGCTTTCAATCCGGCAGTACCTTGCAAAACTTCCTCACTAAGACAAAACCTGAAAATACAGCGGAATCCAGCAAAAACTGCATTTACAAAGTCCCATGTGAATATGGAGATTGTAACATCGGAGAGAACATGCAAGAGACTGCGCGTTACTCGTAAGAATAACCGAACCCAAACAGTGGATTCAACGGAGGAAACATTTGAATTGGGAATTGGTGACCATGCCTCGTCCCAAAGAATTCGATGGGGCTCAGTCATCGAATTCTTTGGGACGTGGCTAGTGTTCTTCTCAGAGAGGAACATTGGTTCAAACGAAATTCCATAGAAACCGCGTATATCGAAGCAAATGGCGTTTTCAATCAGCCTAGCGTGAAAATTAAAAACCTTTGGAGACTGCTCATACTGCTTACACCACATTAGGGTGGCCAACCGAAATCGAAACAGGGCCATCTTTAGGAACCTCGTCAACATTTTAGAGAAATGGGTCAGAATCGTCGATTTTTGATAAAAGGCGGACACGCTTATTCGATATTTTTGACTCCACTACTTTCAACCCCAAGCGAGAGGAAAAATAGCTCAAAAATTCTTAAATGTCATTGGGGGTCGAAGAGAATGTTTTTTGAATGCTCCTACAATTCTTCACTATACTCTTCAAATTTTACATTTCCTCTCAATACTTTGAAAGAAATGACATGTTTAAATTCAAATTATTTTAGTTGCTTACTACTCAATTGATTAAATGTTTAAACTGATGACCTTCCGCTTCCATACAATAATACTGTATCTACAAACAATATGAATATTGAGATATTGGATTCTGTAGGATTGAAAACCTGTAAATTTTGCATTTTACCAAGCAGAAATGATGTATATACTCCCGGTTTAAAGCAAAAGTTAACAAATCATTTTGCCGTACATACAAAAGTTTGAGATTTTCCTTCGTATGAAGGTCGCATCTGCAGAATTCCCGCAAAATAGCAGATAGCAGATACGGCGTTTTCCTAAGGACGGCAGAATAAAGATTTTGTTCACGCACATTCCGAAGAATTTTCGGAGTAATTCGACGGCACTCGTCAACAATTCTTTGACTCATTTCTTCCAACGACGCTGGTTGTGTTTAATAGATTTCACTTTCAGATGTCCCCACAAAAAGAAATCGGGGGGCAATAAATGTGGTGATCGTGGAGGCCATTCAATCTCTAAGAAGTGGGCAATGTGACGATTTCCCCTCAAGCCGGTCCTGACGGAGCTCGTAAACAGCACAGAAAACAGCGCTATTTATAGCCGATGATGTCACCATTAACTTCGCCGCTGGCGATTGACACAAGATCATTCAAGAAGCGACATCTAGTCGCCAGTAGAAATTCGAGAGATTTCCGGAACTCATTCAGCACACTATATAGAGAAATCTCCATGGCGAGACGAGAGTTTTTGGAATCAGCCGGAGTACGATATTTGAATATTAATTTAAGTCGAGCTTGTTAACATAAATTTGAGTATAAGTGTTTGGAAATAAATTAGATTTTAAACAATTAGACTGTTTTAATTGTGACAATTTATAATCTATAGTGGATACAAATTTTTGATGTAGTAAATAAATTCTGATGATTTTAATTCCTAATATAAATGCCGTCAAAAAAACAAAGCCGTAACAATCCCCTGGTATTCGGTTTCCATTGTATTAGTCAATGTTTCGTTTGACCACCTTGCCGCAGTGCCCCATCGGAACATTCATGAAAAATTCAGTGCGGCTTTTCCACTTCAACGGAACATCAAAGACGCCGCCCAAAAACATTTTATTAGAAAGCGATGCAGAGCAGGGTAATTAATTTATTGTAAAAATTTGCCACATATGCCAGAATCTCCCTAAATAGCCCTGACGAAGTGGAGACTGTATTTGCTGATAAATGTATCCAAGATTTTTTTTTTTTTAGATCATTCGTAAAATATATCATATTGAATGATTGACTTAAAACTCATCTCCTACCCTAAAAACCCCTAAACTTGCCCGATGCCATTTCGGAGCAGTTATTTCAAATTATTAATTTCTTACAAAGAAAATCATGATCTCCGACCACAAAAATCCCTATACTTTTACCAATTTAGAATAGAATCAAGCCATAATAAATTCAGAAATTTCATCTGCTATTTTGGAGCACCTTAAATTTTGAAATGTTGTCAATAAAATCATGATATCCTAACCCAAACGCTCTTCACAATCAGCAATCACAAAACCCGTCCAATATTCTGTTTTTTGCTAATATAAAAATATTATGATACATTATCCTCCAAGTGATGAACACCTGCTAAATTTGGTGTTGACTGGATGCGTTTAACAGACTTGACATAGTGTACACCCGCACGCAAAAACACCTATACACACAGATCAAGTTGGATGAAAGCTGGTAATGGTAAAAATGAGAGTACCTATTTCAAAGTTCAATTCGACCCATGATTGTTACCTTTTCCGATCCGACCCTGTGCCTAAATTCACACTGACTTTATAATACTCTCTCTTTTCCTCACCGATCATGTGAGAGGAGCAACCTGAGACACGTGTCATTTAAAAGAAATTCATTTCGAAGTAAGAATCCAGATTTGTGAGAAATAATTGATTTTCACTAATTGACCGCAAAAACGAGCCTTCATTTGTTACCGTGGGCAAAATTAGAAAATTTCCATTTCAGATGGAATGTGAGCTAATCCATTTCGCAAAAACAACACATTCTTGTAAAATTATTTCCAAACAAATTGACGCCTAAGAAAAAAAAAAGAAAATGACGCGTAACTAAGTAAGTGATAGACTTCAATACTGCAATAAAACCATATGAAAATATTCATTCGTTTTGATGGTGGCGATGAACAAAAATGCCCAAAATTGAGGGTAAATATACTGTTTATTCATTTAATACTTGAAGAATATTTTTAAGTATTTTTATCTTTATATACTCACACATCCCTTCATCTATCAGAGAAAAAAAATGTTTCTGATCCCCTCTTTTCCAGGGATAAAGACCCTTAAGTCCTCGAGGCTTCGCGCGTTATGCACGATCCACGAAGAGTCTGTTATCATCCGCAGTATTTTCCTCTGTACCCGTTCCAGAGATGAAATATAGGTGGGGGCGGCTGATGCATATAGCAAGACCGACCTGATCATTGCGTTATAGGGGAGCAGTTTGTTAGCAGTTTGTTCCTCAAACTCAACTTGCTCTTCCTGTTTAGGAACGGGTATAGAGTGAGTGCTAAGTCTGTGGTTCAGCCTGCCCTTCAACCTCACCACCATCATCGCGTCACACCGAACAGTAGAATTTATTCCTCACCATGCGTACAAAGGTTTGTAGGTATGTATTCATGAAGCCTGTTGGTGAAGATATCAAACTCGTCAAATCTTAATTCAATAATAATATAATATGTAGAGGGCAGCGCTATTCAGGTAAAAATTTCACGATCGTAGGATCGGTTTTGTGCAAATAATTTATTTCATGAAAAAGAATTTCTTTGTATGGGGTCGGTGGTCCCATAAGAATTCGGAAACTTCTCAATTTTTTTAATTCATCATACCATTCCAATTTTTTTTCTTAAAAATTATCATAACCAAAAATCACTGAAGTTCCCGAATTTACACAAACACCATAAAGCATATTCTAAAGAAAAAAAATCTTGAACCAAAACTGTGGGCATAAAATCGATTCCCGTTTTACCAAGGTAGTGTTTGCTATTAGTTCTTGGACTATGTGGGAAACTAAGTAAATATCTGTGAGATAAAACTACTCCCATGTCCCATGGCTACTACTTCAACCTAGGTACAATGAATGATATTCGACAGATACTTGTGCAATGTACCCCAAGAAAGGCTCATCAGTAAATATCTCGCACCTTGTATTTTATGTCGTGTATTTTCAAATTTTAGCTAATATAGAAAAACATTGCGATTGTTCGATAATAAAGCAAAAACTTCCCAGTTGAATACTTCCATGTGATTTACAATACATTCCGTATTGCCGTAATTGGCCCGTATGTCGCACGCTTCACGGAATCCACTTGTAATCGTTTCCGACTAACAGGTAACACCTACCTTCTATTTATTGAACCATAAGCTGTCGACGCTTTCATAATGGATGAGTTTAAGTCAATCGAGATTGTTTCACCCCTGAGTGCTTTCGGCACTTTGATAGAGAGAAGTGTGTTTTTAAAACCCATAAGTAGTTCTGATGCAAATTGATGCACACTTTAGGGCTTATCAAGGGCTTTGCGAGCGGGGAACCTTGATCCGATTATTGATTTTATAGGGCAGCCCACAGCCGCTAGCGTCTGTTAATTCCCTTTGCTCTGCTAATGTGGAAAAAAAGGCAGGGTATGAAAACATCCCTTATTCAAAGTATTTTTTATTGAAAGTCTGATTTTTATTTACGACCCAGGGTTTTAGGGATAAGAGATGAGAAATGAAGTAGGTGAAGTAGTGTCGAAACTAGAAAATTCAGTAAAGATATAGATGATGTGAAAAAAATACTAGAATCAATTATTATTACAGTTCGATTATTTTATCTTTACCCATGCGTCATCAGTTTATGATCGAAGAAATCACACACCCTCTGTCGAATATCTCTTTCTATCAACCGCTTTGAGCGAATCAAAATTTGTTAACATTTGTCTTCTAAGCTAAGAATTTTGGTATTGTGATGATCGATTGAAACTCAAAACAGTGAAAAGAGAGCCATAAAATGGACAGTGTTTTACATCAACTTAACTTGCCAAACATTGTATTGACTAGCGTAGTACCATCAATTGCGTCATTGTTTTCTGTCAATGGGGTATTTTTTGTCGCCAGTTTTATTTTGGTTTGCAGTCGAATATATTATAAAAACTGTTTTTTTCAAAGCTAAACGTCTCTTGGAATCATTACTTCCAAAGTAAGTACAATACCATGTGTTTTACTCACAAATACTCTTTAAAATTTCCATCCTCATAATTGACATTTGTGACTATAATCCCGTTCTGCCGGATATTCACACAACAGTTATTCATAGTGTGAAAACTCTATTGAGAGAAAAAACATTTCCTAAATCTATAAATACAGGTCAAAAATATTCACAATATATTTTAACTCTTTTTTAGATTATGCCTGGAACTAATTCACCAGCACAACAATTTGTGTTGAAAGGGAACGAGCGAAGAGACTTTTTTACCACCTTCATCTGTTCAAGAGGTAACAATTAAAACCTCAAAAGAAATTTCATAACTTTTCTTTACTGTAAGTATTTTAGAGAGTTGCAGATGCACTTAAAATATCTCGAAAAACGGTATACATCAAAATAAGAAATGAAAATAAACCCATTCCATCAACTCCAGGAAAAAGTAGACGTCGTCTCAAAAAGAAAACAGCTGATTTATCTGAAGGACAGAAAATTGCAGTACGAAATACTTTGTACGATATGTATGAAGAAAGTGGGTACATCTCCTCATTACATGGTGAGGGAAATTAAGATAATATTCATTGTTCATTCAATGGACGTGACACTGACTAAGTGAGAAAAATTTCATTGGATCTATGTATGTTGAAATGTCAAACGTTATTGTCATATCTGGTTTTCTTTTAAATTTGTCTCGTTTTCGAAATGCAGTTATAATATCAGTCCTATCGCATGAATTTTGAAATGTACCTATATTTACTTAAATTTGAATTTTTACATGGAACATGGATTCATTCTAAAGGAAATAAAACAAAATCTTGGCAGGATAATAATGTCAAAAGTGTACGCAAACCCGAAGGATATGATGGTAAACGATTTATTGTTGTGCGTGCTGGTTCTACAAAAGGGTTTGTTCCAGAAGCCAGTTTATTATTCTGTTTGAAATCTTTGACTCTAGATTATCATGGAAAAATGAATAGTACAATGTTCACCAAGTTCACAATTGATTCCCAGTCTGGAAGAGCCATCGACAATGTACTCATACACCACAGTGAAATTTTGAACAAACACCCAACCACTTCTTCAAGAAAATCGGGAATTGTTAGTTGCCTACAGGAAATTAATATCTATTTTGATGAGAAATTAACAAAACCATAGTTATTGCAATTGACTAGGGTGAACCGAAAGGAAAACATATATATTATAGATGAACTGGTACGAGAACATGGGCATGAAGCATTAAAATTACCAATCACATTATCACCCAGACTTTAATGCTATTGAATTAAATTTGGACTGATTGTAAGACGTACTACAACAAACACGTTGGCAAAGATGAATACATTGGTGAATAAGTATTGAGTATGTGGAATGAAGCATTGGAGAAGTGCAACACTGAATCCTAGCCAAAATGTGTAAAACACGATTCAGTGTGTGTCACACTGTATTCTGTTGGAATGTTAATTTATTTAATTTAGTAATTCATTATTGTTTTAATTTTATCGGAATATTAGCCACGTCATTCTACATTCAGACTTTATTTTGACTAAAATTTCTCGACTTATTTCATATGCATATAATGATGACGCACATTCACTTCTCAGTGTTAGCCCATTCTAGGCAGAGGCAACCTTACCCATTGCGAGGCTCCGGCGGCAGGTCTTTGCGAGGCCCTTTGTCCTTCGTGAAAAGAATGTGATGCGAAAGTAGGTCTGGTTGTTTGGTTAAGGCATTTCTCATGTTTGAGGAGAAATTTAAAGTAATAGATGGAATTTGAGTTTTTAAATATTTTACATTCTATGTTACGGCTTTTTCAAAACTAAAATCTTTAATTAAAGCACAATAATCTAACGAATGAGCTACGTCATTTTCGATTGAAAGAATAGCAATCGAAATCCTCAAATATGTTTCAATAATTTTAAGCCTCGAAAAACTCCTTCCAGCAGACGTAACTGAAACAGGTGTGGGGGCAATAATTCTCAGGACTATTCGATAGTGGGGTAAACTTCAGTTACTTTTTTTTCGGTAAAATTCCGTTAACTAATAGCCACAAACTATTGATAAAATTTTGGCCTCCTGAACAAAAAATCCAATTAAAATTTTTGGCGGACCCAACTAATTTCGGAGATATGGGCATATTTTTGAGTGATGACTGGCATTTTTTAGGGCACATTTCTACCGCGGAAAGAACAATTCTTCCTTATTTGAAGTATCATAATATACACACCCTAATTCACACGTTTCACACTATTTTTTTATTAAAAACTGCATGGTTTATCCAAAAATTCAACCTCCTTTTAAAAACATCAAAACAACAAATTTATGTTAAATGTTTAGTGAAATTATTCATGTCAAGTTCATAACTTTGAAATTTGAATATTTGCACAGCCAACTCTTCGAGCTATTTAATTTCAATATATATAGGAAATTATTCACTCAGTTTTATTCCAGGTACCAACTTGACATGAATGATATTCGCTAACCATTTTGCCTAGATTTGTTGGTTATGTGGTCATACAAGAAGTTTTTCCTAAAAAGTACCTTTTTCAATAAAACAAAGTATGAAACAAGTCAATTAGTGTATTTACATTCTGCTAGTAATAAGAAGGAAGAATTTTGAATGAATGAATTAACTAAATTAATTCTAATTTACCGGTATCTTATAACCTCAATAAATAATTAAGGGTCAAAATCGAAAGTTTAAAAAAAAAAATAAATTAAAAAAATCAATATTTTAAAAAATTTGCTTGGGTTGTTGCGCGAGGCCCCTGCAAGAGCGAGGCCCGGGGGTATTGCCCTGTTCGCCGGTGATACTAGGTAACAGAAAATATTCATACAGTTGGATCAATTCTGCTTTTAACAGAAATATTGATTAAATTGAACAAAGTTCAAAGAGTTTGCCAGAGGCCAATCGCTCTTTCAAATGCTATGAAACAGGAAGGCGATATTGTAGTAAAAATACACTCAATTATATTTCGTTAATCTATTTTAACTCACACTACAACTTCCAGTTTATTCCATACATTCAATATTGCTAAGCCAAGTGGACAGAACCACATCCAGATGGATGTGCCAAATGCTGGCTACAAGAACTGCTGAAACGAAAGTGGGCGATATCTGCTTTCGGATCAGCACAAACAGGGGATGCCCACAAGGAGGGGTACTATCACCTCTGATGTGGAGTCTCGTAGTAGACGAACTACTCGGAACACTAACCGGGAACGGAGTCACTTGCCTTGGATATGCTGACGACATAGTCATCATGGCTAAAGGCAAATTCGAAGGAACCCTCTGCGATCTCATAGAAAGGGAGCTAGAGACTACCAGAAGATGGTGCCTTTCTGTGGGGTTGAGAATTAACTCATCAAAAACCACAGTGGTACCATTCACTAGAAGAACAAAGTTTCAGCACCTAAGGGCTGCTACACCTACTGCTACTCCTTTTCCACATCCTCCGACGGAAATGTTTGTTTTTGGTACTTAGGCCATGTACTCCATCAAAGCACTTCCACATTTCATGGGGAAAATGAGGAGACCGTCGTCCCTTACGTACAATCCGAATATTTTCAAAATAATCATCGACATAGGCTGTGCTTCTGGAGGTAATATGTTTTCGTCACATAGACTATCATAAGCATCAATTACGCTTTCCATGGAAACAAATGCTTTTGCCGGTAATGAACGAAGATTTAGAGCAAAATCCGAATCAGTTCCGTATCTTTGTTTGAGACCATGTAACTGAATTTTGCGAACTATACATTGACAAAGTGGAAAAACATCCACGACGAGTAGTTTGTGGAAATAATTCCGTAAATTCACCACGGCAGATTCAGAATCAGTCAATTTTGTAACTGGCCTAGCTGTTGACAGCAGTTCTTCCAGCTTTCTGAAGAGTCTAATGTACGTTTCTTTACTTTTACCTGGTAACAATGCAAATAATAAGGGTAGAGCATTGTTATTCTTCAAACTATAAGAAGTAAAATATTGGTAACTTAGATGTAGCACAGTTTTAAAAGTACCAATGCGGGGATTCGGCCAAATGTTCCAGGATTCTCTTGGTGCGGAACATTAGCATTCTATCTTCAGTAGGCCCAGAATCGTACATCAAAAACTCGTCTCCATTAATTGTTAGCTGATACTTTTCAGGTAGAACAATATCCCGGCGATGAATGGGCAAAGGTGGAATACTGTCGTGCCTGGATCGCATGTTTCTAATTGTTTTTTTTTATACTGCTCAATTTTGATAATTTTGCTGCTGCAGACTGTGTTATTCCAATCGAAGCATTCGATATCTTGAGTATACGCAGCATCGTCCCGAATGATATAACGTGAGCAGCTTCTACTTCTACTTCTACAGTAAGACAATCAGTCTCATGATTATGCGAGGGGCTGTTTTTCACCATTTTGTCTTCCTCTGTTATCACGCGTACATGTCATTAAACTTTCTGGTAATACTCCAAGAACACTCACAACTCCAATAAATTCGAGTTTCCACTTGTTTATTTCTGTAAAAGAAATACCCGTTAACCAAAACTTTATTTTTCTTTCTCAGTAACAATAAACTGAAGAACTATTTCGTGGTGGCATGAGGGTTAAGTGCTCGCTCCATAATCGAAACATCCTTATAAGAGCATGAGTTCCAATGTCAGCACTGCCACCAGTCTTGTGCATGGCATCACACATATTGAAAGGTAAGGGCTACGTCTTTCCTTAGCTTTACATGTCTCAGACTTCTGAAGGTTGCACGTAGGGGTGCAGTCGATTGACGGATATTACAATTTCAACAATTTTTTTTAACAATAACAGTATTAACTGTATTGAAACTATTATGGAAATACAAATTGTTAAACAATGATGAAATTATTTCATTTGAAGTAGGGGTCTTGTACCTGTAAATCAATTTGCGTTGGCATGATAGGTTTTCCCGAAGTATTTTGTTTCCGGAGTATTTTTCTCGAAGAGACTTTATCATCATTACTATTAGCATAAAACCTGAAAATGAAAGGGAAAAGGAAATGTCAAGTGATACAATATAATGAATTTGTTCCATAAATCCTCTATCGTCTACATACTTATATTCTATTTTCATAGAAAATAACTTTCTTTCTTTATTCTTCTCTCAAAAGAGACGGAATTATCAATATGAAACAACGATAGCTGCTCTTTCCATTAGAAGTATCAACTTCGTCACTTTTGGGTTTGAAAAGCTCGCTTCGTGATTAATGAAACCGTAATTAATTATGACCCGTCACTCCCTAATTGCGGTTGTAACTGAAGCGGCTTTGGCGAACAATTAAATGAGATTGTTTCAAAAAGTCATTGTTCTACTTGGAAGGCAGTCAATCTGAAGTGAGGTTTTTTCGATTTCGTTAGCAGAGCTTGTTTTTCTAGAGTATGAGTGCAAACCTATGTTAGAAGTATGAGGGTTTTTATACGAAATCGTTAAGAATTATAATTTAGGTCAGTTTTTCACTGAACTACTTAGCAACAATGAAAGTTGGAGTAAGCAACAAAATTAATTTCCTGCTTTCAAATGTAAGTTGAGAACATTCCTTTAGACAATGTAGTCTAAAGATCTCCATTTTATCGAAAATATATAAAAAAGGTCTGCCACACAATATCAAATGCCAATATCTAACCAAACAAATAAAATAACTTTCATTCAGAGAGACTAAGGAACTTTCATAATAAAATCAACATGCAATAGAAATATTCGTGTATTGCTGAAAAAAAAATAATTACGTAGGGCATTGGCACAGAGTACGAGTCCTATAGATGCATCAAGATTGAAAGACTATGACTGAGGCAAATTTCGGTTTCTCTTCACCTGATCATCTAAAATAGAAAATTGTTATATCTAACGACCAATTATATATAAATATGTTTAGTTGTATATTTGAAATTGGTCGACAATGTTTCAATTTAAGTAAAATTGTCTTTGACTTCCTTAGCCTAAATAAGAAAGAAATGTTTTCCTTAAGGTTTGAGTCACGACATTATTATTCTTCGTATCTACAATCGTTCTCAAGTTGACCCCTTTCCACCTGCTGTCTCAATGTCGTAGTTTTTCTTTGCTATATTAGAATTTCTAAGAATGGGATTGCATTCAGTTGAGGTTCATAGCTTCTTTTTTCTGTTAAAATTCTCAGTGTGTTTGTGGATCTCTATTGTCTCCCGTACAAGTTGGCTATGGTATCGCTGGTCAAGGGCAAGAAGTTTCACGTCCTCAAATATGTGGTTTTCTTCACTGAGCGCGTGTTCTGCCACTGCCGACTTGCCCATTTAGCCTAATCTGCAGTTCCTCTGATTCTCCTTCAGTCTTGTTCCAATGCATCTCTTTGTGATTTCGTTGTACACCTTTCCGCCAGTGCATGGTAAGCGATATAACCCCGCAACTGATAGTGGGCCTCTTTTGTGTTTTGCCGACCTAAGGCTTTGCGGTATTTTCTTAGTTGGTTTGAAGACCGTTTATATGTTCTGTTATCTCAACAGTTTTCCAATTCTATCCGTGACCCTGGGGATATATGGTTAATACGCACGTGTCTGAGCCTCCTCCCAACTTTGACTCGTGGAAGACCTCGGTTCCATGGCCTTGTTGATCTCGTGTACACTGATGTATCCATTTGATCTCAAGGTTGCTTGAAGATGTTCCAGTTCATCTCGAAGATGCTCAGGGTCACATATTCTTCGAGCACCTTCCACTAGTGTGGAGATGGTAGTTCGATAGTGCATGAAGGTACCTATCTTCAAACCTGTCGTAGAAAATGGACGCGGATCATCCACGAATATAAAACAAGGAGTTGAACAAACTCCAGTAATTGTTCGAATTGGTTTCCCCGAACTTCCAAACATTTATGACTTCTTCTAAAAATCTAGCATGTGTGGCACTCTGAATTTCTTGCGAGGAAAGAGATCGAATTACATTCCTAATTCTCTTCTGGCAATCTTCTTTGGTTGTCAGCGACGCAGCATAGACAATATTATTTATAGGACCCCAAACAAAAAAGTCTTATGGAGTGATATGCGCGGATCCATTGTTCGGCTATCCAGCAATCTTCAAAATGAGTATTTGCAAACAGTATCCTCGAAACTGTCTTTCTTGAAAAGGTGTAGATTAGTAATATGAGTTGTGGTGGTTGAACAATCCATTTTTCATAAATTTTGCATCATCCGTCCAAATCAATTTTTGTAAAATATGTTCGTCTTCCTGATCTTTGTTTATTATGAATTCGCAAAAATCGTTTCTTCTTTGATCATCACCTGCTCTAAATTCTGAGAATGAATATGGATGGTACTGATGTTTTTCTTTTATCTTCTGAACACTCATCACTAAGTAAGTACATCTATTTCTGCATCTACTGATGAAGAATTTTCTGGACACGCTCTGAAGTATGTCAGGACTGTAACTTCATTGTCTTCATTATCTACGAAAGGTTTACTTTTTTCATGCTTTTTAATAAACTGTCCGTGTGTTTTACAGTTGTGAATGAATGAGCCGCGTCAGGGTGTCATGAGTAGGTATTAATAATAATCGTTATTTATCCTTTAAGATAATCATATGATATAGAACAAGTCATAAAATGTATGTATATATATATGTGTTCAGATAGGTTTCCGCGGTCAGATATTTTAAAACTAAAAGTTCGGGTTGAACCGCGTCTAGAATTTGTTGAAATTCGACGTTTCGGCTCCGATTTTGGAGCCATTTTCAAGAACTGAAATAGAAAGGAAATTAATGAAAGGTTAAAACGTAATTCTACGCTGAGGTCTCAATCTGCCTACTCCTCAGGTATAATTACGTTAGGTTTTTGTGACTTGACGTCGGGGTCTCAATCTGCCTACTCCCCCCATGTCTCGTCACTGGTTCTCTCTAAGGTCTCAATCTGCCTACTCCTTCGAGAGAACTGTTGTTGAGAACTGGGTTGAGGAACTGTACAAGAACAGACACGTCCACTATAAATACAGTTCCTCAACCCACAATTCCTCAGTTCTCTCGAAGGAGTAGGCAGATTGAGACCTTAGAGAGAACCAGTGACGAGACATGGGGAGTAGGCAGATTGAGACCCCGACGTCAAGTCACAAAAACCTAACGTAATTATACCTGAGGAGTAGGCAGGTTGAGACCTCAGCGTAGAATTACGTTTTAACCTTTCATTAATTTTCTTTCTATTTCAGTTCTTGAAAATGGCTCCAAAATCGGAGCCGAAACGTCGAATTTCAACAAATTCTAGACGCGGTTCAACCCGAACTTTCAGTTTTCATATATATATATATATATATATATATATATATATATATATATATATATATATATATATATATATATATATATATATATATATATATATATATATATATGTCCAAGTGACTGTAAAACAGTCGAACAGTCGATAACAATCCTTTAGGAAGTGACTATAACTTTGTATAGTATGTATGGCATGTGTCCGACAGAAAACAACTACTTCTCTGGCTAATACCGCGACAGATATTGAATTATATCTGTCCAGACACATGTGCAAAGATCCTTACTTTGAAGGAACAACTTTGCAAGAGCTCTCTGAACAAACAGCAGGACTTCACCCGATTCAAACGGAGAACCAACTACAGACCGGTTTCGGAATGTTGTCCCTCATCAGTGCAGTCCAGGTTATCACAAATTGTATACACGCGAGGTCTCGCTGCCCGTCACCGTCCGCCGAGATGAATACTGCAGTTGCTTACAGGATCCACCTTGACGACAGATTAGAGAGCACTCCAGAAGGACATTTCGGATACGAAATGGTATATGTAGAATACTTGTTTCAAGGAGCAAATAATGTCCAAGTGACTGTAAAAGTTATAGTCACTTCCTAAAGGATTGTTATCGACTGTTTTACAGTCACTTGGACATTATTTGCTCCTTGAAACAAGTATTCTACATATACCATTTCGTATCCGAAATGTCCTTCTGGAGTGCTCTCTAATCTGTCGTCAAGGTGGATCCTGTAAGCAACTGCAGTATTCATCTCGGCGGACGGTGACGGGCAGCGAGACCTCGCGTGTATACAATTTGTGATAACCTGGATTGCACTGATGAGGGACAACATTCCGAAACCGGTCTGTAGTTGGTTCTCCGTTTGAATCGGGTGAAGTCCTGCTGTTTGTTCAGAGAGCTCTTGCAAAGTTGTTCCTTCAAAGTAAGGATCTTTGCACATGTGTCTGGACAGATATAATTCAATATCTGTCACGGTATTAGCCAGAGAAGTAGTTGTTTTCTGTCGGACACATGCCATACATACTATACAAAGTTATAGTCACTTCCTAAAGGATTGTTATCGACTGTTTTACAGTCACTTGGACATTATTTGCTCCTTGAAACAAGTATTCTACATATACCATTTCGTATCCGAAATGTCCTTCTGGAGTGCTCTCTAATCTGTCGTCAAGGTGGATCCTGTAAGCAACTGCAGTATTCATCTCGGCGGACGGTGACGGGCAGCGAGACCTCGCGTGTATACAATTTGTGATAACCTGGACTGCACTGATGAGGGACAACATTCCGAAACCGGTCTGTAGTTGGTTCTCCGTTTGAATCGGGTGAAGTCCTGCTGTTTGTTCAGAGAGCTCTTGCAAAGTTGTTCCTTCAATGTAAGGATCTTTGCACATGTGTCTGGACAGATATAATTCAATATCTGTCGCAGTATTAGCCAGAGAAGTAGTTGTTTTCTGTCGGACACATGCCATACATACTATACAAAGTTATAGTCACTTCCTAAAGGATTGTTATCGACTGTTTTACAGTCACTTGGACATTATTTGCTCCTTGAAACAAGTATTCTACATATACCATTTCGTATCCGAAATGTCCTTCTGGAGTGCTCTCTAATCTGTCGTCAAGGTGGATCCTGTAAGCAACTGCAGTATTCATCTCGGCGGACGGTGACGGGCAGCGAGACCTCGCGTGTATACAATTTGTGATAACCTGGACTGCACTGATGAGGGACAACATTCCGAAACCGGTCTGTAGTTGGTTCTCCGTTTGAATCGGGTGAAGTCCTGCTGTTTGTTCAGAGAGCTCGTGCAAAGTTGTTCCTTCAAAGTAAGGATCTTTGCACATGTGTCTGGACAGATATAATTCAATATCTGTCGCAGTATTAGCCAGAGAAGTAGTTGTTTTCTGTCGGACACATGCCATACATACTATACAAAGTTATAGTCACTTCCTAAAGGATTGTTATCGACTGTTCGACTGTTTTACAGTCACTTGGACATTATTTGCTCCTTATATATATATATATATATATATATATATATATATATATATATATATATATATATATATATATATATATATATATATATATATATATATATTTATATATACCGGGTGGCTACAGAAGTATTGCCTACGGAATATCTCAGTTATTGTATGAAGTAGGTTTGTGAAATTTGAGCGTCGATATAATGACATAAGAGCTAGAATTTGAGCATATTGACATGTCGAAGTTAACTTCCGGTCTGACCGGAAGTAACATCAACTTTCTTATTTTAAATGGAAACCCAATTTTTTTTTCTTTTCGCTTTATTCAGCATTCAATTCCCTTTCTAATGACATATCACAAGTTGGTATCCAACCAGAAACTAGATCAGAAAAAAATTATTATTGAAATTCACCGAGTAGGCCGTGGAAGCAAAATGAAAGCCAAAAATTGAAAAATTGGCTATGGAAACCATACGTCACTTGATAACAGTTGCTACTACTGTGATATTTTACTTTCATTCGTCGGCGTTATAAAAAGCCGCCAAAAAAAAAATATTGGAAAAATTGGGAAAAAAACAATACTCTGTAGGTCCATAACTTAAATAGGAACATACAACTTTTTCTTGCCTGTACTATTCAGCATAACCATTCCTTTCTAATGATATAATAGAAAGTAATTTTTTGAAATGAAATACCAAAAAATCCAATTATTATTATTCAAATAACAAAAAAACAGATTTATCGAAAAAAAAAAAATTCAAATTGACAGGATTAAAGATAAAATAAATTCAAAACAAATGTTCAAAATGCATTCCCTCAGCGTCAATACATTTATTGACTCTGGTGATATTTTCATGTAAAACGTTTCTCAACATTTGGGGCGTGATATCTTGGAAAGCTCTACGAATATTTACTTCTAGCTCATGTAGAGTTGTACGCTGTGTGGAATACACCTTATTTTTAAGATGCCCCCATAGAAAAAAGTCGCACGGAGTAAGATCAGGTGACCTTAGTGGCCACCTGACTGGACCATGGGTTGTTATAAGTCTCTCTTGAAAGCGATTTTGAAGATAATTTCTCGCTATTCTTGAATTATGCGGAGGGGCGCCATCTTGCTGGAAGTAATTCTCTCAGTTATTTTCGCTGGTAGGTTGTTAATGAATTCCAAAATTTCATTCGTTAAAAAATTAAAGTATCTCTCTCCGGTTAGTTGGCCTTGAAAAAGAATGGGGCCAACAATATGAGTTCCAATTGTTCCTGCCCAAACATTCACACCAAATCTCTCCTGGAAGCCACCTTGTCAAAACCGGTGCTCGTTTTCTATCGCCCAGTACCTGAAACAACAGACCGTTCACACTTTTAGCACTTTACACTTCGACTATCGACAATAATCCTAATAAAGTACAGTACCTACCTTGTATTATTCCTGTTAAATAATCCATTGTTGGTAAATCCTGACTCGTCCGAAAACAAGATATAATAGTTAAATAGGTGATTCTCAGCATTTTGTCTAAGAAACTAATTACAATATTCCAGGCGCCTTTCACCATCATTTTCATACAAATGTTGATGCAACTGATACTTGATGGATTTAAATCGATGTTTTTTCAAAATTTTCCTGGCAGAGTCCTTACTTATAGCTAATTCGGCGCCAATCTGCCTTGAGGAAATTGTGCTATCATATTGTACTAAAGCTAATACATTAATTTCAGTTTCCTCATTAATAACAAATGCTTCTTGGTTTTCGTGAATATCAGGCTCAGTTCTTAATTTTTCTTCAAGCCACTGGAAATACCTTCTTGACGGTTGCTGCCTCCCTGGATATCGCTCTAAATACAATCGTTCAGGGGCATACAAATTTTTTAAACATTCACCATGAATGAGAAGCATGTCAATTTGTTCTGTTCGTGAATAACGGGGCATTTTTTGAATATTCCACTAACTGATTTCGATTTCCAAACCCTTTTAAAATGGCAGAATCAAAAACACTACTTCGAACGTCAAAATAATATGGATAGCAGCGTTCGTGAGAGCTCTCGTTTCTTTTTTGTTTCTTTCCAAAATGCATCTTAATCAGCCTACTTGTTAATATTTTGGTTCGAATGATTATTGCAATGGAATGATTATTCTGAATAGCACAAACATCGTCCATAGGTAGATATTAGAATATCTATGGACGATGGCACAGACCAAGTACGTTTATGTTCCTATTTAACCTAGAACCTACAGGATATAATTTATCATTCCTCATTATTTTTAATGTTATTTTTGCGTATGGCGATAATCTGTTTTGTTATTTGAAGAATAATAATTGGAATTTTTTGGTATTTCATTTCAAAAAATTACTTTCTATTAAATCATTAGAAAGGAATGGTTATGCTGAATAGTACAGGCAAGAAAAAGTTGTATGTTCCTATTTAAGTTATGGACCTACAGAGTATTGTTTTTTTCCCAATTTTTCCAATATTTTTTTTGGTGGCTTTTTATAACGCCGACGAATGAAAATAAAATATCACAGTAGTAGCAACTGTTATCAAGTGACGTATGGTTTCCATAGCCAACTTTTCAATTTTTGGCTTTCATTTTGCTTCCACGGTCTACTCGGTGAATTTCAATAATAATTTTTTTCTGATCTAGTTTCTGGTTAGATACCAACTTGTTATATGTCATTAGAAAGGGAATTGAATGCTGAATAAAGCGAAATGAAAAAAATAGGGTTTCCATTTAAAATAAGAAAGTTGATGTTACTTCCGGTCAGACCGGAAGTTAACTTCGACATGTCAATATGCTCAAATTCTAGCTCTTATGTCATTATATCGACGCTCCAAATTTCACAAATCTACTTCATACAATAACTGAGATATTCTGTAGGCAATACTTCCGTAGCCACCCGGTATACATAACAAGACGGAAGATGGAGATTCTTTTTGCGTTAACGCACTAGAAACTTGATTGAGTTTTGGGTTGGACAGAACAACAAATTGTTGGCTTCCTACCAATGAGTAGATAAACATCTAACTTTGGATTCCATGGCTCGGGTCAAATTAAGTTTCAACTAATGACTGAAGATGTCATAGTTTCCGTCTTGTTATATACTGCTTTGCCTTTCGGTACAAATCCAGAGTGAATTCGTTTGTATTTCGAGAGTTCTATAAAGCTTTCCAGATGTATGGGAAACCATGAAACGATCGTAGGCAGATGGTGGAACTCTCGGAATTAAATCGAAAATCTCTATTCCTCTTTAGATTCTTTTTGCGTTAACGCACTAGAAACTTGATTGAGTTTTGGGTTGGACAGAACAACAAATTGTTGGCTTCCTACCAATGAGTAGATAAACATCTAACTTTGGATTCCATGGCTCGGGTCAAATTAAGTTTCAACTAATGACTGTAGATGTCATAGTTTCCGTCTTGTTATATACTGCTTTGCCTTTCGGTACAAATCCAGAGTGAATTCGTTTTTATTTCGAGAGTTCTACAAAGCTGTCCTGATGATTGGAAAACCATGAAACGATCGTAGGCAGATGGTGGAACTCTCGGAATTAAATCGAAAACACTCTATATGTATATACTCTCTGTATATATGTATATACAGATATAGTACACAGTACACAAATAACTTTTTAAACATATCATCCTCACAAACAAGCAAACAAACAAATTGACAAATTAGGATTTTATAAAATATTCGTTTATGTCATGAAAGTAAGATTCCACTAAATGTGTTTTCAATTTTGCCTTAAATTTATTAATATTCCTCTCATTTTTTATATCACTGGGGAGATGATTGAAAAATCGTATTCCATTATAATAAGGATTGCTTTCGTTAAGTGATGTACGGTGCTTTGCAACTCTAAATAAATCATCATGCCTCGTAGGATAATCACGAGTCACAATTTTTAGAGAAGTTGCTGATGTTGAGTTTAACATATGTTAGAATTTTATAAAGTAAGACACTCAGGTTAGCATGCTGAAACATCTGGTATATCGTTGGAGCGAAATAGCAGCCAGGGATCTTCAGGCCAGGTCATCGATGAATCGGCAGGAGGAAGGGATGAAAAGGCTGGATTGGGATTACGAATTTAGTTTAGTATTGTTTATGTGCTTCTTGGGATCTGGTATCAATATAATTTGTGAAGTTAAAGGAAATTTTAGTGTTGTGAAGGGTGTCTATTAGTGCAGCGGTGGGATACATACGCTCAATTCGAAGTGATTGGTGTGCTGTGAAGTGCAACTGGATTTAATTGTGAAAAAAGTGACCATGGGACGTGAGTCAAAAAGGCAAGAGACTTCTTCCGATTCGGAATCGGAAAACGATTATGGACGCCACCGTCGCAAAAGTGGACGGTCGTCACAAGATAACGTATCTTGCACACCTCCTAGAATTCGAAGTGAAGCAAGAGCTCCACGACCGTTGAGTAGTCATGGAAACACATCAAGAGGTGAACCGAGCATCGATCAGTCTGAAGCAGTACGGGTTCAACAAGAAAAAATAACTGAACTTGAAGGTATGTTGTCGGAATTCTTGAGTCGAAGTACTCATATGGGACATTCATTTCACTCGATTATTCGCGCCGATTGTATTCCCGAATTCTGCCGTGGCAGATCGGAGGTTTCTGTGACTAAATGACTTGATAAAATCGAGCAAATCGGCAAAATAAATGGGTGGAATGAACAGATAAAAATATACAATATGCAATCTCGGCTAACGGGGTTAGCGAAATCATGGTACAACAGCTTGGATATCTATGAGCATTCATGGGTGGAATGGAATCGAATAATTGAAAAAGATTTCCCTGATCATCGAGATTTTCCATCTACACTGAAAGGGCATACGACCGGCACCAGGTAAAATAGAAGCAGTCAAGAAATTTCCAGTGCCTAAGAATATTCATGAAGTAAGGCAGTTTTTAGGGCTGGCTAGCTATTTTCGAAAATATGTGAAGGACTTCGCGAGAATAGCAAGACCGCTTACTATACTAACAAAAAAGGACGCGACTGTTGAATTCGGGAAAGAGCAATTATCCTCCTTCGGAAGGCTTCGTGAGATTTTGAGTACGAGGCCTGTACTAGCCGTGTATGATCTGAAGGCAGAAACGGAACTCCACACGGATGCGTCGAAATGGGAAGTTGGAGGTATTCTATCCCAGAAGCAAACGGAGGGCAAACTCAAACCTGTTCTCTACTTCAGCCGCCAAACGAGTAAGAAGAAACAACGATACCACTCGTACGAGCTGGAGACGTTGGCCGTAGTTAACTCCATCAACATCTTCAGAGTTTATTTATTGGGGATTCAGTTCAAGGTGGTCACCGACTGCAATGCTTTGAGAACCACGTTATCCAAAAGGGACTCGATACCACGGATCGAACGATGGTGGATGACGACCCAAGAATTTGATTTCCACATTGAAGACCGACCCGGATCAAGGATGGCTCGTGTAGATGCGTTCAGCCGAAATCCTATAGACGATCCGGTGGATACACGTATCCTTACCGAGCAACGTGCTCCAGTGGATGAACGTATCCATCTTGAGCAACGCCCTCAAGTAGATACACGTATCCCCTCTGAGCAACGTGCTCCAGTGGATACACGTGTTCCTTTCGAGCAACGTGCTCCAGTGGATAAAAGTATCTGTCCAGAGCACCGTGCTACAGTGGATAAAAGTATTCTTTCTGAGCAAAGTGCTCTTGTGAGAGAAAGTCTCCTACCAGGGCCAAAAGTCTCAGATTTGCGTGATACGAACACAAGGAGGCGAAGTTTACGTATACGTAATCTTGCGCCACCAGAGTGCTAGAACTTTGTGGGTAGCATAGTTGAGATCGAGAAATGATCGCCTTCTCAGCTATCCCCCATTACGGTCCTGAATCATAAAATAATTTTGAATTGAATTTGTAGAAACGACGATGAGGGAACCTCTAGCCACCTCTAACCCCTCGAGGCGAGGAGTCGGTAGCTGTGGCCGACTGTAAGACACTCAGATTAGCATGCTGAAACATCTGGTATATCGTTGGAGTGAAATAGCAGCCAAGGATCTTAGTCACCCTTATGTAAGGGAACAGGTCATCGATGAATCGGCAGGAGAAAGGGATGAAAAGGCTGGAGGTGTGATTGGGATTACGAATTTAGTTTAGTATTCTTTATGTGCTTCTTGGGATCTGGTATCAATATATATTTGTGAAGTTGAAGGGAGTTTTAGTGTTGTGAAGGGGTGTCTATAAATAAATGTAAATTCCTGGTACAGTCAGTAACTTGAACTCTTTAAAATGATTTTTACACGTCATTCGGCAATCTAAGTCAAAGATTAGGCGAATTATTCTTTTTTGACTAATAAAAACTCTACGAGCATTGACCGTACTCCCCCAAAGAACAATATTGTATGAAATATGTGAATATGATAAAGCATATTAAGTACACATTTATTAATTGCTCTAGTGTGAATATATTTTTTAGTTGCAAAATTGCATAATAGCTATTATTGAGTCTTCTACAAACCTGATCATATAGCCTGATGATATTGAATCCGAAAAAAATATATTTTTGTTGTTGACATAAACAAAATAATCATTTGAAATTTTTGTACAGGAGTGAAACTGTAAATACACCGTTTTATCAGGATTGACAATTAAGGAATTTTTACTACACCAATCAGTTCTTCTGGGGTTTTAGCATCAGTGGCGTTTGTCGTATGGTCTGCATACAAAAAAATGTGTTCGCTGCTCAAATAATTTGGTAAACAAAAGAAAAATCAATGGACCTAACATTGATCCTTGGGGAACTCCTAAATCAACATCATGTAGTTGATCTACACAGATTTTCCGATACTCAAGATAAGATGCGAGGCACGACAGATAAATTCCACGAAATCCCAGTCTAGGTAATTTTCTCAGAGCAACATTAATGTTAATAGAATCAAATGTCTTAGAAAGGTCAAAGAAGAGTACCTCCAACAAACCTTCCATGGTCCAATTCAGCATGGACGTAATCGAGAAAGGCCAACGAGGCACTCTTTCCTTCGATCTTCCAGGGCGAAATCCTAGTTATAACATTATATTTATCAAGAAAACCAAGCATTCTGGTATGTATGCATCTTTCAAAAATCTTACTTATGACAGTTGGTACAGTAATCGGTCTAAATTTTTTTAACAATGTTCGACTGCCTTTTTTATACCTATAATGGAGTGATCCGTTTAATTCAGAAATAGGGTTGTAATCATAAACTCCCCCTATATTTTAGCCTAGAATCATCTGGCGTTGAGAAAAAATGGTGTTGCCGTTTAAAAAAAATCAGTTAAGGTAAGCTCAGGTAAGTGTGAATTTGGGGCAAGTGTGAGTTTGCTCGCTATCTTCGCTAAACCGGGCGACAGCCCAATGCCATCTATTGACGAATAGCCTACACTCATAATGAATCCATAACCATCATATAAAATACAAAAGAGATCTTGTGAAATCCAAATATTTTTCCCAATTTTCTAACCTACAATTCATCAACCCGAACGAGTATAACAAGTTTATTTCAAGCTTTGAGTGTATTGTTGAAATCTAAGGTAAGAATCCATTTTATACACTTTTCTTCTGCCTTAACAATGAATCTGACTATAGATTGCCGTTTTTTCATGAAGTTGTTTTTTTTTCATTTTTCCATTGCATGTCATACTTACCCCGAAATTAAATGTTATTGGTGATAGTGTGACCTATTTGTCGGGGTAAGTGGGGACCTGGTTCATTTGGCCAATCTAAACAGTAATATTTTTTCAGCTATAGTACGAAATTATATACAGGAATCTCAGAGAGCCAAACAATATACCTGGCCAGATGTAGAAGACATTGATACACTTTCTGAGGATGAAATAACAACTGTGCTTCCAAGATGGGGATCAATGAAATTCTCATTCGATTTTTCAGATTTCTACCTGTAAATTTTTCTTTTCAACAAATGTTCACTTTCACGAATATTTTTTGTTTTTTTTCCAATGGGGCATTTCAAATTCAATATTAAAAAGTTCCTAACTATGTTTTGAATAAAGATATCTCGAAACAAATAAATTTTGGTGAAAGTTCCTTTACTGTTTACTCACACCTGCCCCAAAGAGAGATTTACATGCATTAATATCTTTAAATTTGGCCAGAATCACACTTGCCCCAAATTTCCGGAGAAGTGTGACCTATGGATATGTATATCTGAATATATAAATAAAATTCATAGAATACGTTTTTCAACAGTTTTCTGTGGCATATTACAAAGACTGACCTTCGAAGTAAATACCTGCAAAAGTTCATTGTTATATTATTTCAGGTTCATCAGATGGACTTAATTCAATGAGAACTAATGAAAATCACGGTCACACTTACCCGAGCTTACTGTACACAATTTTCGATATTGAAATTTATCGTACATTCTAAAATGCAATGAAAATAAGGTATTTGCAGCATTTACCTACGACTCATACTGATGAGAAATGTTTATCATTCAATGTTCGTAGAACAATTCACTATTTTTACGTAAATTTGAATACGTATTTACCTTTCGATTCCGCTCAGTCGTGGATGTCTGTATTTCTTCGATAGCAGAAGGCCTCCACCCCAAGCCGCCTGAAAAATACAGAAATAGTTATAGAAAAAAATGTATCGACGTAAAAAAAGTTGGTTGAATCATCACGGATAGCCATAAAATTTTACAGAGGCTTTGGTACACGACATAACAGTAATCTTCTTGATTTTCGGTAAGTTATTTATTCTGTCTCGTTCAGTAGATATATTGGGTGGCCCAGTGAAAACGAAAGAAACAAGGCCGATTTGTCATATATTTTTGGTTCGCAGAAAAAAGGCTAGGCCCGTCGATTTTTATGGCGAACGAAAATATTTTGCACATACTCTCAACTGTGTAACTTCAAGCCCCTCGGGGGAGCTCCAGCCCTTAAATAACATTAAACGCGTTTAGAACAATACTCGGCTGAAAATTTAAAGTTACGTTTGTTTCACTTTCAGCAGTATTTCCTATCTTGCAGTTAGTACGGGTTCATTTGTTTTGTGAAATCCTATCTTGTCCAACTGTTATTTTAACCTCAGTTTGTTAAACAGTTAGTGTACTTTTTTGAGGTTGCAAATCATAAAATCATGAAAGTATTATCCGTATCTCTTTTACAACATTACCAGTGGAATCTTACGGTCCAAGAGTCAGCTGCATAAAAGCTGGACTATCGAGTTACCATATGAATCGTTATTTTACAAGTAGATACTTAAAAGGACCATAATGAAAATCATACTCTGTCAGACTAGAAATGCTGCAAATACCAATCAGACCATGTGAAAAAAAATTGGTGTAATCGACCCTACTTTTTTTTCAACATTTCTTTCTCAGATGGATGTTCTCTTTTTGTCAACGGGATTGTTTATCGTTACAATTGTCGATACTGCTCTGATGAAAATCCACACCTATTTCATGAAGTTTAGACTCAACATCCTGAGAAATTGAATTGGATTCTATGTCGATTGTGTTGTTGGCCTTTTTTTCTACCAGGAAATCTAATAGGATCAATGTAATTAGAATTGTTGTACAAGACAGTGTCAATCCCGCGTTGTCAGAAATTCTTGAACATAATGACCGTTACAATGCGAATGAGTTGACATTTCACCAAAATGGTACAAGGGACACCCCCTCACCAAACTTTATGGCTTGTAAACTGTGCCTTAGCTATGAACTGTGCCCTCACTATCTTCTTGCGGTTCGTTAATATTTAAATGAAACGTCTCCTTGGAGATGTATCCTACGAAGAGGAGCAGTGATTGAAGACTGTTAGATTTTTTATGTGGGGTCACTTGAAGATTATAATTTATAAAAACCAGATTATCTAAATGATTTACGTCAACGGATTCATTAATTAATTTCGGAACATTACACTCTTAATGCTTCAGAACGTCCGATATCGATTTGAGCAAAATCTATATTACTCCATGGAAGTGAAACAGTTTGAACGCTTGTTAAAATGAAAAGTAAAATAATAGGCAAATTTTTTATGTTAAGTTAACAATGATTCCTCGAAAACTACTACATCAAAGTAAAAAATCTAGAAAGCGTTAGAAAGAGCATTCGATGACCTTCAAAATGCAGTACTCACTACATGAACCCTAATGCTATTAAAGATTTAAGGGTTGGAGCTAATCCCTCCGAGGGGCTTGACGTGACAAAGTTGATAGTATGCGCAAAAAGTATTTCTCTTGCACTACAAATCGACGGGTCCGAGCGCTTTTTCTTCTGCGAACGATTCATATGAAATATCGACCATGTTTTGTTTTCACTGGGCCACCCTGTATGTATTATATACCTCGTGATACTGGAAACGTATGACAGATCTATTTTACATTGCCTCAGTAACGAAAGACAAAACATGGATTGTTATAGATACGTAATTTCTTGCCCATTTTGATATAGGTATACGATTATTCGACTCTTGTCCAGAAACATTTTCTGATTGATTGATATTTTTGTGTTGATAATCGAAAACAGCGTGTTTTCGTTCGTATTTCAGCTCTTGTATGGATTGTATACATAATGTTTATCCGTTACTGTATAGAGCTTCCTCATTGGTAGTTTTATAAATGACTCACCTCCAGCAAGATTTCATAATATTTTTCTGTTTCGGTGATGACAAAACAATAAAATTTGACGAAAACAAGTAACTATTAATTCGTATTAACATCACAATTTTCGACAAATTCTGGATAATATTTATTTTCACAATACTCTAACTAAAATGTTATGATTTTTTTCTGCCTAAGATGATATTTATTGTCAGCTAAGTTTATCTGTCTTAATAAGATCTTAAATACGGGATTAAAGAAAGTACCGGGTTGAATTCAGTGGACTGAGGCTGGTGTAAAGGAGAACAACAGAAAATGTCGATTTAACGTTGATATGAATTAAACCCGTTTCATGTGATCATTTCATGAAGTAATCGTAACAAATTCAATTCGATGATAATCAAAAATTCCTTATCTTTTTCAAAACATATTATGTTGCTAAAATTATTTCTCAAGTATTAAATGAATGAACTATATTTTCCCTCATTTTCGGGCATTTTTGTTCATTGTCACCATCAAATTGAAGAATATTTTTGTGTGGTTTCATCGCAGTATTAAAGTCTATCATCTGTTTAGTCAAACGACTATATCACTTTTTTTTAAGCTTTAATTTTTGTGTAAATAATTTTACAAGAATGTGTTGTTTTCGGCTAAAACTGTGACTTATTCTCAAACGAAGGAATTCATGGTGATGAAAAACCAGCTTGTTCAGAATGATAATATTGGAAATCACTTACATCGACATGTAACCACATGCCGTACTTCTTGCAGATATCAGCGAGATCGTTGATGGGGTCGAAAGCCCCCAAAACCGTTGTCCCGGATGTGCAACAAACGAAGAATGGAATGTGCCCCCTGTTCTTCCTGTCTCTGACAAGACGCTCCAGTTCTGAGGGAATCATGCGGCCGTTCTCATCCGACGGCACCATGACGCAGTTGTCGGTGCCTAGGCCGCACACTGACGCGCACGATTTGACGGAGTAGTGGCTCTGAAAAGTGAATATATTACTCATATCACATGCAAGCTAACTATCTAAAATTTGACATCGATGTAAGCTGATTACAACAAACATATTTACAAGGAAATTCATCAACATAAATACTACTAAAATGACAATCCTGATCGACCCTGTATAATAGTAACCTCAGACCAACCAATATCAAAATAAAATGATATTTCGTTCAGTTCATGTACAAGTTTTATTTTGTATGGGTGGAATCGATGTGACTCGAGAATTTTCTGAATACTCGATCGCGCTACATCTGAAGCTCCAGTCAAGCTTCGAATACTTTGAGTCTTATCCATAGCGTGTCCCAAAACCCGCTACCTCAGGATGATGTTTCTGGTTGCCACAGACCCAGTTCGTTCAAATCTAGCACTCAACGTTCCAACATAGATATGAGACGCATTTTTCCCTGGATGCCTTCACTCAATATTCGTTTAATTCGTTCTTGTAACTCGTACACCATTTTCAGGTCGAAATTTCACTAACAGAATACGAATCAACTGATAATTTCCATACGAATCATGCGGACTGTGAATTCATTCTGAGAACATATTCGCAATTAATAGTCCCAGCCTGGCTAATTACACTGTTTTGTCTAATTTCAACAATGTTGAAAGAATACAGGGGTACCCTTCTCTCTAAGCGTTTCCACAAAGTGGAAAATAAAGGCAAACATCTGTCAGAAAACAACTACTTCCCTGGCTAATACCACGACGGACATTGAACTACAACTGACAAATATTTGTACAACGTTCTTCAAAGAAGACCCAATTGCAAGTGCTTGTCTCGTAATTAAACAGAAAATTATCCTTCATTTGGCTGGGAATGACCACCTGCAGACATGCATGTTTCGAGGTTTATTGCCTCTCATCAGTGACAGGGTAGGTTGAACAACATTATAATTGTCCTGTCCCTGGCAAATGAATAATAATCAACTGCAACACACTCTCCGGGAAGAGAAATCTGTAAACATTCGAACTAGTTCGAATATATTGTGCCAGAGAGTTATCAACAATATTGAAAGAATACAGGGGCACCCTTCTCTCTAAGCGTTTCCACAAAGTGGAAAATAAAGGCAAACATCTGTCATAAAACAACTACTTCCCTGGCTAATACCACAACGGACATTGAACTACAACTGACGAATATTTGTGCAACGTTCTTCAAAGAAGACCCAATTGCAAGTGCTTGTCTCGTAATCAAACAGAAAATTATCCTTCATTTGGCTGGGAATGACCACCTGCAAACATGCATGTTTGGAGGTTTATTGCCTCTCATCAGTGAAAGGGTAGGTCGGACAACATTATAATTGTCCTGTCCCTGCCAAATGAATAATAATCAACTGTTTAACGAACATTTCCCCACGGATAACACCACGATCTACAAACAAGTTGATCGAAGCGCCATCCGCACGGAACAAGACAAAACACTCCCAAGCAGCACAGTCTCCGGGAAGAGAAATCTGTGAACATTCGAACTAGTTCGAATATAATAATAAGAACGTTGCACAAATATTTGTCAGTTGTAGTTCAATGTCCGTCGTGGTATTAGCCAGGGAAGTAGTTGTTTTCTGACAGATGATTGCCTTTATTTTCCACTTTGTGGAAACGCTTAGAGAGAAGGGACCCCTGTATTCTTTCAACATTTTCCAGTAATATGTTCAATATAAATATTTACAAATTCACTTTTTACCTAAAAATGATCATTTTGGCTTACCTGATCTGAGGTGTACATAACAAGTTGTCCTTGAATGGCAGCAATACCTTTTTCCTTGTAATTGGGAAACATTTTATGCCTAGCTGCCAAAAAGGCATACAGATTTGATATAGATCCTCCTGGAACAAAAAATTGAAGATTCAGCTAAAGCTAATACAGGTTTGATGATTTTGATGAAAGATATATTATATAAGGATACTAAATTGAAGACACGAGAATTCTTTATTAGAAATCGCTGACTTTTCAACACAATTATTTTGAAGTACGGGTGTGAAAATAGCTACGGTTTTTCCAGCCACGCTTTTTCATTTGGCAACACCGCAAGGTCGACGTCGATCGCCCGCAACACTACTCCCAGGTTGACTTCGTTAGGCGACGTCGAGATGCAAAAATTAAAGATTATGAATTGTGTATCATATTTGGATGGATTGAGTGAATTGTTATAATGCAATTTTTGTTAGAAAACCATTCGAATTCAAAGCAATGATGAATGTAATATCATTAAAGGGAAAGAAAAATGCTCCTTATATGGAAAATAAGAATAATTCAGGTAACTGAATAACAATAATCCATCAACAGAAATCATTGTCGGGTCGTCAGAGGGGGTATAGAGGAATTTTTCATTTTCAAAATGACTTCAAAAATCAAATATGACTTGGCACGCATCATGGTGGGGTGCAGAATATCCATTGCCATCTGAATAACCATAATTCGTCAACAGAAATCATTGTCGGGTCGTCAGAGGGGGTATGGAGTGATTTCATTTTCAAAATGAATTCAAAAATCGAATATGACTTGGCACGCATCATGGTGGGGTGCAGAACATCCATTTCCATCTGAATAACAACAATTAGTCAACAGAAATCACTGTCGGGTCGTCAGAGGGGATATAGAGGGATATTTCATTTTCAAAATGACTTCAAAAATCAAATATGACTTGGGGGTGGGGTGTTGTTATTCAGATGGAAATGGATGTTCTGCACCCCACTATGATGCGTGCCAAGTCATATTTGATTTTTGAAGTCATTTTGAAAATGAAATATCCCTCTATATCCCCTCTGACGACCCGACAGTGATTTCTGTTGACTAATTGTTGTTATTCAGATGGAAATGGATGTTCTGCACCCCACGCATCATGGCGGGGTGCAGATTATCCATTTTCATCTGAATAACAACAATTTGTCAACAGAAATCATTGTCGGGTCGTCAGAGGGGGTATAGAGGGATTTTTCATTTTCAAAATGACTTCAAATATCAAATATGACTTGGCACACATCATAGGGGGGTGCAGAATATCCATTTCCATCTGAATAACAATAATTGGTCAACAGAAATCATTTTAGGGGCGTCAGAGGGGATATAGAGGGATTTTTCATTTTCAAAATAACTTCAAAATCAAATATGACTTGGCACGCATCATGGTAGAGTGCAAAATATCCATGTCCATCTAAATAACAATAATTCGTCAACAGAAATCATTGTCGGGTCGTCAGAGGGGGTATGGAGGGATATTTCATTTTCAAAATGACTTCAAAAATCAAATATGACTTGGCACGCATTATGGTGGGGTGCAGACTATCTATTTCCATCTGAATAACAATAATTCATCAACAGAAATCATTGTTGGGTCGACAGAGGGGGTATAGAGGAATTTTTCAATTCCAGAGTATTTCATAAATCAAATATGACTTGGTACGCATCAGGGTGGGGTGCAAGATATCCATGTATGTCTGGATACAAATTACATATCAACAGAAATGATTGTCGGGTCGTCAGAGGGGGTATAGAGGGATTTTTCATTTTCAAAATGACTTCAAAAATCAAATATTACTTGGCCCGCATCATGGGGGGTGCAGAGTATCCATTTTCATCTGAATAACAATAATCCATTAACAGAAATCATTGTCGGTTCGTCAGAGGGGGTATAGAGCGATTTTTCATTGTAAAAATGACTTCAAAAATCAAATATTACTTGGCACGCATCATGGTAGAGTGCAAAATATTCATGTCCATCTAAATAACAATAATTCGTCAACAGAAATCATTGTCGGGTCGTCAGAGGGGGTATGGAGGGATATTTCATTTTCAAAATGACTTCAAAAATCAAATATGACTTGGCACGCATTATGAGGGGTGCAGAATATCCATTTCCATCTCAATAACAATAATTCACCAACAAAAATCATTGTCGGGTCGTTAGAAGTGTTATGGAGGGATTTTTCATTTTCAAAGTGACTTCAAAAATCAAATATGACTTGGCACGCATCAGGGTGGGGTGCAAAAGATCCATGTATGACTGGGTAAGAATTATTCATCAACAGAAATCATTGTCGGGTCGTCAGAGGGGGTATATAGGGATTTTTCATTGTAAAAATGACTTCAAAAATCAAATATTACTTGGCACGCATCATGGTAGAGTGCAAAATATTCATGTCCATCTAAATAACAATAATTCGTCAACAGAAATCATTGTCGGGTCGTCAGAGGGGTTATGGAGGGATATTTCATTTTCAAAATGACTTCAAAAATCAAATATGACTTGGCACGCATTATGAGGGGTGCAGAATATCCATTTCCATCTCAATAACAATAATTCGCCAACAAAAATCATTGTCGGGTCGTTAGAAGGGTTATGGAGGGATTTTTCATTTTCAAAGTGACTTCAAATATCAAATATGACTTGGCACGCATCAGGGTGGGGTGCAAAAGATCCATGTATGTCTGGGTAAGAATTATTCATCAACAGAAATCATTGTCGGGTCGTCAGAGGGGGTATATCGGGATTTTTCAATTTCAAAATGACTTCAAAAATCAAATATGACTTGGCACGCATTATGGGGGGTGCAGAATATCCATTTCTATCTGAATAACAATAATTCGTCAACAAAATCATTGTCGGTTCGTCAGAGGGGGTATAGAGGGATTTTTCATTTTTAAAATGACTTCAAAAATGAAATATGACTAGCAACGCATCATGGTGGGGTGCAGACTATCCATTTCCATCTGAATAACAATAATTCGTCAACAGAAATCATTGTCGGGTCGTCAGAGGGGGTATAGAAGGATATTTCAATTTCTAAAATGACTTCAAAAATCAAATATGACTTGGCACGCATCATGGTGGGGTGCAGAATATCCATTTCCATCTGAATAACAATAATTCGTCAACAGAAATCATTGTCGGGTCGTCAGAGGGGGTATAGAGGGATTTTTCTTTTTCAAAATGATTAAAATATTTAATTGTGACTAGGCAAGCATCATAGTGGGGGGTAAAATATTTAGGTCTATCTGAATAACAATAATCCATCAACAGAAATCATTGTCGGGTCGTCAGAGGGGTTATAGAGGAATTTTTTATTTTCAAAATATTTATTGTTATTCAGATGGACCTGAATATTCTACCCCCCACCATGACGCTTGCCAACTCATATTCAATTTTTGAAGTCATTTTCATAATTAAAATTCCTCTATACCCTCTCTGACAACATGACCATGATTTTTGTTGACAAATTATGGTTATTCAGATGGAAATTAATTTTCTGCACCCCACCATGATACGTGCCAAGTCATATTTGATTTTTGAAGTAATTTTGAAAATGAAAAGTTCCTCTATACCCCCTCTGACGACCCGTCAATTATTTATGATGATGGATTATTGTTATTCAGGTAGGTACCTGCATTATTCTTATTTTCCATAGCATTTTTCTTTCCCTTTAATGATATTACATTCATCAATGCTTTGAATTCGAATGGTTTTCTAACAAATATTGCTTTCTAACAATTCACTCAATCCATCCAAATATGATACACAATTCATAATCTTTGATTTTTGCATCTTAACATTCTTAACGTCGCCTAATGAAGTCAACCTGTGAGTAACGTGTCATTTGTGCCGGCGATCGACGTCGACCTTGCGGTGTTGCCAGATCATAATGCGTGGCTAGAAAAACCGTTCCTCCTAGAGAAACTTGATTGAGTCTTGGGTTGGTCAGAACAACGAATTATTGGCTAACTGTCAATGTCGTATATAATCATCCACTTTTGGATTCCATAGCTCGTTTCAAATTGAATTTCAATCAAACTAGTGACTCTAGATGTCACAAGTTACTTTTCATATATACTGTCTATGGGTACTAATTCAGAGTGCACTGGTTTAAATTTCTAGAAACTTCATGAAGCCGTGCTGATGAGTAGGAAACTACGAAAAAGCGCTGTCCACGGATGATGAGCTGTCGGAGTTGAATCGAAAACAATCAATTCACTTTAGATTCTGTTCACCTTCCTCTCAACGTACGAAAAGCTTGATTGAGTCTTGGGTTGGTCAGAACAACTAAGAAACTAAGAATATTTGGACATTTGTGGCGTGAGAAAACTGATAGCTGCTGCATAGACCTGGCTTTTAATTTTTCTCCTTATCTTCCTTTCACTTAGATAATAAGTAAAAGGAATCATTTTGACCACCTACAGTCATGCCTCGAGGTTTTTGTCACCCGTCAGTTCTATGAGAGCACCGATGTATTCGACCTTTCGTACAATGAAAATAGATTATAAATGCTCATTCTTTAAACAAGGCTTCGAATAGCAGTATCTCAGTAATTAAAGTGGCTGCATTGGTTGTCAAAGCATCAGAATTTCTTGTGGATAACCTTCAATTCCTAATTGATTGTAGGTAGAAGTACATTATTTTAAATTGTTGTTGTTTAAAATTGTTTTTTCCGTTAACCAGCTGTCATCCCCCTACGAACGACAGCCCTCAGAAGTCGAAACTTTCGAGAAGCGAGAAGTTTCGAGATATGAACTTAATCTTATAGCAATTTTCTCTCAGAGTGAAGGTAAAGGATGATATGAGAGTTATAGTTAAAGTGAATTTTCTGCCTCTAGCACTTGATTCCCAAGCCTTACTCATTGCTATTTTGAAGCCGACATACTTTTGAGAATTTCCTGTTTTTGGCTGAGTGCAACGATACGTGCTTCATATACTTTGTTTTGAGGTGTAATATGGGATCTTCAGATATCAGTCCTGATTACAATGTCCATGACGGAAATTTAATTTGCTGAATCAGTACGAGAACTTATGAATCACCTTCTATAGTGGGTGAATGAACTTCCCGTTCTACGTTCCCACAAAAGAGTATTTTTTAGTAATTTCCTTACCTGGTGCCAATATAGAATCTCCTTTTCTCCAGTTTTTCCCAATGATTTCGCGCATATGTGTCATCACTACATTTTCCATCAAAATGAAAACTGGAGCTATTTCGTAGGTGAACATGTTTGTGTTGGCGGTTGCTGTCAACCACTCTCCTGCCATGGATATCAGATCGAGTCCACATGATAGTTGATTAAAGAAATAAGGATGGCCTGAAACAAAATTACCTATGGTCAGAAATCATTATATAATACTTGTGGAAATCATTGAGAATCAGTTTACAAAAAAATCACTCGAATATTATATCATGTAATTTTTCATCTGTAGTTACAATTTACTTTAGAATTCATGCAAAATTCTGGAGAGCTAATTTTGTATTTTTTTTTAATTTTCGAATTAGATGCACAAGTTGAAGGTGAATATCAATGGTAATGTTATGTATTTACAATACTTCTTTCTTCGTAGATTTTATTAACTTTCATCAAACATAATATTGACAGGAATGATAACAACATTTTTCCGTTGATTTCTTCATGTTATGGCTGTTATTCAAGTATGTGGCCAAACTTGAAGGATTCATTCTTTGAATGATTCTAAGACTAAAATTTTAAACAAACATAGATCCGGTAATGCTTTGTTTCCAAGATAAACGGGTGTCAAAGTTTTTAAAAGAAATCGTTTTTTGCGTAAATATCTTGAAAACCTTTCAACCCAATTTATTGAAATTTGGCAGTGTTATTAGGGGTCGTGAAAGGCCTAACTATATCAAAAGTATTGTAAAGATTTCGAGACCGGCCCTGATCTAATTAATTATGCACCCTCGTTCAACTACAACTGCATATCTACTGGCGTACGGATCGCCGGGAATAAATCGATTGTTCGATACTATTCGAAGATGAAATGTTCTATACTCCTGAATAATCTAGAGTTGTGAATGAAAACTGCTTGGGAGTATATAAGCGGGACAGTCAGAATGGAGAGTGAGTTACAGTTCCAGAGTTAGCGGATAGAGACTGACACCGTAGAAATAAATTATTGAAGTAAATGTTCAGTGAATAATTGTTGTAAATAGTGTTTTAAATAAATTAGGAAAATTAGTTAGTGCAGTTCTACTACAGTATCATGTCCAATGGCATCCCGGAAGGCACCGTAACCAATATTTTTGATAGAAAATATGTGCGCAACTGATTTTTTTGCAATTTTTGTATTTGTTTCACATTGAGCAACTAAAATGAAAACTTTTATATATCAAGAATTTTTTTGTATATTCCCAGAGACAACACAATAAAACATTTCAACTGCTATAACATCAAAAACTGGGGTATTACAGTTATTTTATTCCATATAAATAGTCTATTCCAGTCTTTGAACTTTTATCAAAATTAATTCAATAATAATTATAATAATAATACGAAAAGTACGATTTCTTTTGAAAATTTTTACACCTTGTATCTTGAAAACGAAGCATTACCGGACCTTTGTTCATATGAATTTTTCGTCTTAGAATCACTTGAAAAACACCTCTTTAAGTTTGGCCACGTACTTACATAACACACTGTATAGAGATTCCTTGACATATTTATGTACACAAAATAATTTTAGTTTATAATTATTTTACCTATTGTTACTTTATAATTGGTGATCCTGTAATTGACACTTGTGGATCAATAAATGCATCATTTTGTTTGATATGTTCATTTTGATAACAATGATCATGAAATTCAGGATATTTTCATTAGAATACCACAAACGAGATATTTTGCACACAAATAGAGAACTAAGAAATACATCAATTACATAGCATCAAATTCTGACGTATTTGTTGAAACTTCATTTGTTTCAAAACCTTTCTTGGTTTGGTATTCCTTCAAATGAATGACATTTCAAATATTTCTCAAAATCGGATATATCTTGCCAGGGGTGAATTTTCTTCATGAATTTGATTTTTCTCCGTAGTGTCCAAAAATAATAAAACAGTGTATGGTTTTCATTAAAAAAAATCGTTATTTATCACTTTTCTTGATGTTATATTTTAGGTGGAAATTTTGACCACCCAGTGAATTATTGTCAAAAATTCGATGAATCTGTTGATGAACACATCAAAGGTTTGTATTTTATCGGTTAAATTTGGGTTGTTCAATGAGAAACTGTTGCCTAGCAATCAGACGAGAAAAAATGTCAACTATCGAAAGTTTTTCGAGTCAAATTGCTGCAGGAAACAGTTTATAATTTGAACAACACAAATTTACCTGATATCAATACCATCGAGTAGGAAAGTTTAATGAATAAGAAATTTAGAATATTATCAATACAAACTTTATTTATGAAACATTAAAAATAAACACTCAATTATTTGAATGTACAATTATTAATAAGGCAGTTATTGTAATTCAGTGATGTCGCTGCGGCTGACACAGCTAATCGTTTAGTAGATGTTGAAGTTTTTTCTTTTTCCAAACGAATTGATTGATAATGCTCGAATGATACTCTTTATCAACTTGTAAGTGTGGTTTTATTGATGAAGAATTGCTCTGTCCTGTTATTTTTATTAAAGCCTTACTCTTTAATCCCGCTTCTACTTAATTCGCTAACTGCTGCCACTCGATTTGAGTGATTTGTAATTTTGACACGTTTGACATCTCTCCCAACGCGCTGTTTGGGCATTTAATCCATTTGGAAATTTCATTCATTCCAATCGGCACATACTTATACGAACCTTTAGAATTTTTCCTCTTCCAAAAGGGATTTGGTGTAAGAAATACTCTGTCCAATGTTATAAAAGCGTCTCGTTTTTCCATTAACTTAAAAAAAATGTATTGGGCCAATATCTTCGTGCAGCTCGTGATGAATTAAACTGATCCTCGGTAAAAGGGTGAAATAGGATATTGATTGATGCGATTTTTTATACATGAGTTGAATTGTCAGAAAAAAATGTATATTTCGTGAACCTACAAATGTGTGTGTAGGCATTGTTACACATGGTGTGCATAAATGTATTGAAAACAGTGTTCTATTTAAGAAGAAGGAAGTTGCCGTTTACTTCCGGTATAATGAAAAGAGACCGGAGTTTGAAAATATCTTGTTTGAGAAGGCCATATTGTAGAACCTACTACCACAAAATTCCAAGTTTTTATTTTGGATGGTTCTCCATAATTCCTATTATTCTTTTAGCATATATCATTTACCTTGAAATACTTTACTTCAACCATGTATCACAAATTAGTATTTGTTTCTTAAGTGGCTGTTTAATTGCATTTATTGAAAAATAATATCGAGTTGGATGTGTCCCAAATTCGATTTATTAAACGCTTCCCGGATTGAAACAGTTTCCCTTGAATTGCGTATCTAAAAAGATATAGATTTTGTTCACACCATCTACTCACAATATATTCCATGCAAAGGATGAATTTATTAGTGAGCACGTAAAGGTTGGAACAAATTCGTTAAAAGCTTGATATGACCATTGGGAAAAAAGCTCGTAAACGTCGATTTTCTTTTCCAATAGCACATCATTTGGTCTACTCATATTCTTGATGACGTCATCACTGTTTGAGTTATGACGTCACTATACTTTTTTTAAATAGCAATAGCCTATTTTGATAATACCTTCAGAAATAACGCATTTGTCTGAGTATGGATGTCATATTTTTTCTCAGGCAACGTAACCGTATGTCCGAGAAATAATAGTTATTTGTTTTACTAGGCATAAAAGCACAAGATTTAATGCCGCGGCATTAAATCTGCTTTTCTGCCGTGTGAAACATATAAGTTTTTCTTCAAATTGGTTCCAATTCCACGCAAAATCGACTGTTTCATATTTAAATTGCGTTTCATTATCAATATCCAAATAACTAAATTATTTCATCAAAGGTAACTGGGCCCTGCGTTACTATGTTTACCGCTGATGACGTTTGTTGAATTTGTTTGTTTACTGTTTACTTTGTCATTGTCAATTTTAATAACCAGTTTGATTTAAATTATTACTTGGAAGGTTGCCTAGCAACGAACTTTTCTGCCTAGGCAGTAAAAGTGGACTTTTTCTGCCTAGGCATTAAAAGTACAACTTCTAAGCCTGCCAAGTGTCATTAAAAGGCCGCTTTTACTGTCATTTGGAGAAAAAAGATATTTATTTCATAATAATGTAATTTCAAACATTATATCCAGATCTAAATAAACCTACAAACTATTAAAGTGCTCGAATTGCAAGCCATTTGCCCATTGACAATATGCAAGACGATGTTGGAAAATAGTTAAAATTCTTGTCTGCCAATTCATCTATTGAAAAGCATATCGAGGTATTGCTGGTTACCAGACATGGAAATGTTCTTGTGTAACATAAAAAAATATGATATCCCTACACAGACAAATGCGATCTTTTTGAAGGTGTTATCAAAATGGGGTATTGCCATTAAAAAAAATGATAATGAGGTCATATCTCGATCAGTGATAATGTCATAACGCTTTTTTCCCCAATGGCCATATCAAGCTCCTAGCGAATTTGTTCCAACCTTTACATGCTCATTGTATTTTATTTGAAATATTATGAATTCTTCCTTTATACAGTTGAAAAGTTATCTTGTCCGATAGTGTAATTCGGTTTGGTTGATTCTTTCGATTGTCAGTTCGCGCTAGGCTACTATGATGATACGTCACAAATTTTCATTTCTCATTTCCGTATTCCTTTGGCGATCGTGATCATCCACGCGCTGAAGATTTGATACGTTTCGTTCCCAACAATCACAATGCAATTTTTACAAAAAGAAGCATCCTTTATGATGTTTACCCCCTGAAACGGGATTAAGGGTAATCCAATAGGTCACGTGCCACCGGTGAAGGGTGTGCAAGAGCCGGGAGTAATGTCTTTGTTTCAAGTCCACTGACATTCAATTATTCTGAGCAATAGCCTAGCATAATGGTAGATTGATGGCCGGGATGTAGAGGATGTTGTACGAGAAATCGGGATTTCGAACAAGGAATTGAAACTCGTAGAAGCTCAGTTCTTTTCCGCCGAAACAAATAACCGCATAGAAGTTCTCGATGTTGATATATTGGGGGAGTAAAATTATTGTAGCATTAAAATTTTACAAAGTTGAAAGTTTCAAAGTTTTTATTTTAAAATTATTATTTTTTGCGTTCGTTGCTGTAGTAGAATTTAAATGTTTGTGTGCATATCTTCATTATATTTTTTTGTTGGACTTTTGCCGCAATAAAAATGTTAGTACACGGCAGAGCTGTGCCGAGCAGTGACAAAAAGGGCTTCAAGTACTAAGCACTCTTGAAAAGTGCTCGGGAGTCTCGAGCACTAAGCACTTTCAAAAAGTAATTCGATTTAGCGAGCACTAAGCACTAAGCACTTTTCAAAAGGGCGAGACCGTTAATGTGGGCGTTCAATTTCGTGTATTACAAGTTCATATTGCATTTGGAACGGTTTCACTTGGAAATCTCGAATTTGGTAGGTGAACTCAGAAAGGATTAGAGTACTTATTGGATATATTGACATTGAATTGTTATCGAAAATTGAAATTTTTTTTTTGGTCGGCAATTGAAGGAAATGAGTCAATACTTGCTTTTGTTTGATTTCAATAGAAATACCCATAAAAACAGTGCAACTTCCAACTGATAGGGAATATCCAGACAATTTCTTTTGGGAGATAAATTTGATTTCCGAAATGGGCGGCGAATAGCCAAATTGAAATACAGAGCGGCGCGAAATAGTTCCTACCTTACCAACATTCTCACCGATTTCTTAGTTATGCAGTTTTCGGATAGAAAGCACTATTGTATAGTATATTTCATTCATGTCAGATCATGCTGCCGTAAGAATGAAATAGGAATGTAATTTTGATAACCATCGGTAGACGCTAGACGGGCAGAACTAATCAGATCGAGAAAATGAAATGTTTCATATTCATTCATAAACGTTAGATTTTTTAAATTTAAATTTTTTCTGCTCAACACTGACATAATTTTCCAGTGGTTAAAATCCCAAAAAAGAGAAAATGAGTCAGCAAAATCTTTCATTATCTGACGGTCTATAACTTAAGAGTCTTTTGTGGACCGTGGGCCTCCCAATCAGGACAAGAAGCAGGGGGTAGGCGGATCGTCACGTTCAGAGGAGTGAGGCAACTTGTATATTTATTCGGAAGTAAACTTTGTTTAAGGAAACAAATCAAATATAAAATCAAAATATTGTAAAACAAAGTCGCTTTTTCCTTGTAACTACTAAATGGCTGAACCGATTTTGATGAATTTTCTGTCGTTAGATTCGTCTTGATACCACAAGTGACACTTATTATAACAAAATTATGAAAAATCAAAATAGCGCATTTTTGCGTCAAATTGGCCGTCTTGATACAACATAATAATTGTGTACTAAAAAGCTGAAAATGAAAAAAAGTTAATGAATGAACTAAAAAACCCGACTGTGGTTTGAAATAAAAATCAAAAAAAGAAGTACTTAATATATTTTCAAATCAAATAAAAACTGTAAGCAGCCGGGACCTATTTGCTTAAAAAAATCTATAGAAATAGAATGGGTCTCGGCTACTTCCAATTTTTCTTTATGAAAAGATTATCATGTTACTTGTTTGATTTTTTAGTTTTTAGTTCATTCAATTAATTTTTATATTGCTTAGCTCTAATAAATAATTTGGTTCAAAGGAAAAAGAATGTTGTTATATTTTTTATGGAATTATTATTTATTGTGTGTGTGGCACTAAATAATCTAGTGTGGTGAAGCAAAATAGTTCAGTAAGTAAAACAAATATTGAATTATTCTTATTCCAACCTTCACCTTATCACTGTTAAAAAAAAGAGTAATATTAATTAGACATAAAATAAACAAAAATAGTTTTCAAACAGCATACAGAAAAACAAAAAATTTCAACTGTGTTACAAACTGCAACGTTGAAACTAATCTTAGTTTTTGGGGGTGGGGGTGCCGCTGACCACGTTTTATATTTTCAAGAAAATTTTTAGATCCATAGCTGAGAAAAGGCTTACTAAGCACTAAGCCTTTTCGTAAAATGCTCGAAGCACTAAGCACTAAGCACTGAATCCAAAAAGTGATTGGGAGCACAGTGCTCACAAGCACTAAAATGCTTCAAGCACTTCCAAGAGCACTAAAGCACAGTGCTTTAGGACAGCTCTGGTACACAGTTAAAATCAGGCAAATGCAGCAAAAATTGTGAACTTACACTGAATTGTTTCGAAAATATCAGATATTCATTTAAGTATTCAAAGAACGGTCCATCTAATAAGAGCTGAACTTTTGAAACCGGATGATATAATAGCTGTAATAATAATAATAACAATAATAATAATATTGTCATTTATTCATTGACTAATGATATAAGAGTATTTCAGTACAAAAAACGAATAATTTAACACCACATGTAACTTTCAGGATATAAATAATGTGCATATTATGAGTCATAGAGGACCCAAAGTGCTTCCTTGTGGAACTCCATTGTCATTGATCAATTCTTTAGATCGAGTGCTACATCCTCACTAAGGTGGCCTGTTTCATTCTTTCAAGATAATCAGCGAACCAATCCAAAGTTTTATCTACTATTCTTTATTCTCAATCTTTTCTGGAGTATTTTCGCATCAATTGTTTCGAATGCCCTCTTTAAGCTCATATTTCTATTCAAAGAGTACAATTTCTGAAACCTCATTCAGTAGTTTATCATTGCCGATTACAAATTCATCAAGTTGATTATAAACAATTGTTTCTACAAGTTTTTCTATGGTCACACGCATATTTCATAACACATGTATGCCTTTCATTGCCACCAAGTCTCATGATTATATTATTGTCGATTTGAATTTCAAAATCATCTACGAATTCAATCTTATTTCACTCAAACACGCTATAATGGGTATTATTCAAAATTAAATTTGAAATTACATCAAACTTTGAGAATTTAATGACCGAAATAGTTGATACTGTGAATATTTGTCTATTATGATTTACGGAATATATTCCATCAAATCATATTTACCAAAAGATTGGATAACTGAACTGTTTGGAATGAAATATTTGGAAATCAAATCAGAATTGACTTTCTACAGCCTTACTGTTGAGGTTGAAAAATATAGTTTTGTTATAAATGTACGTATTATGATTGTTGATAAATGTGGTCCATGTTTTTCTGTATTTATTCAGAAGAATCGACAGAATAATTGAATTTGCTCATGTAGATGGTGTAGTTTGGTAAAATTCATTTCACATGGCACATATCTGGGAGTGATGACATATCTATTTACCATGAAGAGTTCAAACCAATAACAGTATTTTTAATACTAATGTAACTGGTACTTGTTTTATAGTAACATAATATATGATCGCCGTAATTCCAATACTTATAGATTTTATGTCTTCGAAAAAACGAGTTGTAGCATTGACCTTCACACAACTGAAGAAATACAGAATGTGTCAATCTTTATTATGAGTATGTCATTTTTTGACTACCTATATTAGAATATCTGACGATTGTTTCTTTGGATTTGAGGTCATGAATTGAGGTAAACAATATTTCCACTAAGCCAACTTTTCATCAAATCCATTTCATATTCAGGCAATGTAAATTACAAAAAGTCTGGATTTTGGAAATTTCAAGAACCAATTGGCATTTTGTGATCACTGACATTTTTATATAATTCTTATCTGTTTTATGTTGCTCAGAATTGTGACTAAATATCAAGTGCTTTTTCGACAAGTAAAAACTTGATATGTCTCTATAGAATGTTATCTTTCGATAATTCAAAATTAGAGCAACTTTTGGAAATGCGATGGCTGGTGGTACCTCAATAATGATATTATTAAGATATTTTTATCATTTGACTTCTGGTTTCCCCGCATCATATCCAAAAATCTCAATGGACTTTTGAATAGACCACTGGGTATTATGAAATGAAAATATTGTGAACGGAGAGATAGAAAAGACGGAAAATAAAAAAAATATGTTATGTAAGCATCCACTTTCCTTTATTATTTTGTTTTTGTCATAAACTTCTAACACTAATTGGCTTATCATTGAAATCATATTTATCTCCTAGGCTTAGTGTATTCAATCAAGCATTATAGATGTCAAATATTTGTTTCACACCCATCGATCTTGATCTACTTGATAACTCCATATTATGCTGAGCTCTCTAAATCCGAGTGGTATGGTTAACAATATTTTTATTTATTTCACTTTAGCTAATAACTGATTCCTATCTTTATTATATCGCAAGATTAGTTGAGTTTTATCTGTTTTTTCATGACCACCAGAAATTTTTTGTGAAGTACACTGGTAGTGCAATACCAAAGAACTGCTTTTTTACTCCGTGACTTGAGCTGATTCACACTTCGACAGCTTTTTTATCCGATGATTTGAGGCACTCATCTGACGTTACCTAGAATGCTGTTAATTGAACATATGCCTACTGACTGAGCTCTCTGAAAAAGTTTTATGGATGTAGATCACACCTATTAGCAATTTTTTCGATATTGACCAGCCGAATTCCAACTTTCCAACATCTTGTTGTAAAGTGTATTTTCATAATTCCATCTTTTCTTCTAGATATTTTTGTGCCAATAAAATTATTTATGATTGAAAGTACCAAAGCCAAGGTGAAAAAGAGAAAAAAGTACGAAAAGATGAGAAACATCACATGGAAAATAATACACTTATTATAAAATATGGGGACAATTAAAAAAGTGCGATTTTTGAGAAACCATCTCCAGGTGAAAAACTGCTAGTGAACAATCAGTTTATGACAATGATCTTATTTTGAGACAAGTACCACTACACGTTTCGGTATATAATCCTACCCGAATACTACTGAATTTGGTTATTTTCCTGTCTTACATTTGTCACTAAAGAGGAATCAATTATCGTCAAAAAGATCAAGCTGTCACGATCCATATTTGTGAGAATTCAATTCTTACGAATGCAACATATGGCATCATTTAGTAAATCCTGAGCTTAGGATATACTGAAAAGCTTCTACGACTTCGAGAAAGGGGGAGTTGAGTGGCAGGAATCGCGCTGTTCTGTACTAATCTGTGTCTGAATGCAGCAGGAATCATGTCCAGCGGCTCGGAAAATAACACGGCACAGACATGTACGTTGTACGATCCTATCTTCGACAGACGTTTTGAGAAGGATTTTATATCTCGATGATTCCGCGCCCATAGAAATTTTAGTGACAAAAATATTCAATATCTCGTAAAATATACATTTTGAAGGAAAAAAGTGAAACATATGAAATTCAATATAAATTTGTTCCACTTCTGACATCACATCATTGAAAATTAAGCTTCGTTTAACTTAAATCTTTATTACAAATTATTAACATCATAACATCACATCAACACATAATACATTAGTTAGTAACTTTATAAATACCCTTACCAATTTTATTTCAGAATATTTTTATGAAAATTGACATGAATATGATGACAGTTTTTAAAATTGATAGATATATCTACACCATTCCTGTCCAAAATGATAGGCATGTCCGCTGAATCTTGACCAGCAACACTCATATTTAGTTCGATGGTATCTTTCGTACATGAGATCTCCTTCCTCAAGTTATCTTCTAAATACCCTCTTGCAACATTGCTCGATTCCCAACCACCAAGTTCTTGTTGATCTAAAATATCTCCACCCGCATTAACAAGAAAAGTTGCTGAAGATTACTTTTCCAACTATGTATGGATTTTCACAATACCATAATTCTTAGCTTAGAAGAGAAATGTGAACGAATTGTGATTCGCTCATAGCGGTTGTTAGAAAGAGATGTTCGATAGAGCGTGTGTGATTTCTTCGATCATAAATTGATGACGCATGGGTAACGATACAATAATCGAACTGTACCTATGTAGCAATTTTATCAGGAATTTTAGAAAAGAAATGAATGCTGCAAGGCTGAATGGTGTCAATGTTGAAAGTTATAATACTGGGAAGTGCAAAAAATAGCGTATTTGCCTCAGGACTAAAGAGATATTTTATCCCTTACGTGATAATTGGCCCTCGGGCTCTACAGACCCTCGGGCTCTACGAGCCCTCAGGCAATAAACATCACGTGCGGGATCAAAACATTCACTTTAGTCCCTTGTTATATGATATACTATTTAATATCCTCTTATGAAACAGAATAAAATAGAAATACTTAGCTTGCCAATCTTAACAAAATATTATTTAAAATATTACTGGTGACTTTAGTAATGAGTTTCTCAGAAATGTATTTTGCGAAGTGAAATTTGTTTTATGGCAAACGATTTATTATACGTTTTTCATCATGAGATGTTTTTTAAAATTTGGAAATAGCTCTAAAATCTCTTTCTGAATAACTTTTCCGTATATCATTTTCGTTATTTTTTCAAATAAGTGTGTTTTCTGATAATTTTTAAATTTACCGTCAAACACGAAAAGACGAACGTCACTGAACAAAGTCTTCAAGGGAGTAGCGATCCGTGGGCTCCAGCTTACCGTACACCGACGTCAAAAAATGCACATATTCCCACTTAACACATAACCACTCACACGATACAGAAGGATGCGAAAACTTGAAAATTCACTTTCAGTGGGTACCAAGGATTGGGTGCTGCGGGACTGGTAGCCCGCGGCCGCTGTTCCGCCCGGTTGAGAACCGGCCCTGATGGCTTTCACGGGGATGCGGATCGAAGGAACTCCCTGCAGGAACTGGAAACCCTGGTCATCAGAAGGAGCCAAGGAGGGGCCTCGGATCGGGTTCTAGGGGACTGGTAGCTGGTAAATGAATCACTCGCAGTCCTACCACGACCTCCTCCAGGAGACAGATGGAAGGAACTCAAAGCGAGAACTGAAGAACTAGTCTCCAACCTAAGCTGAGGAAGGGCCACGGATCGGATATTTTGAGTCTGGTAATCGGTGATGGAATCACCCGCGGCCGCCGCACCGCCCGGTTGAGAACCAGCCCACCAGGGTTTGAGGAGGACGATTGAAGAAATTTGCTTCCTTGACAAGCACCTACACACTGCACACCTATAGACTTTGAGAAGAGCAGGTGGAATCCAAAGATGGGCAGGGGATGGCAAAAAATGCCTACTTGGCTGTGACATCTGCCTTATAAATACTACTCCCACTGCTAAGGGTTTCTTCTGAGGCAAAAACGATGGCACGTATCGATATTTGTCAAAAATTATAATGAAACAATTTCCCATATCTATGATGCGTACTTTCTACCTGTCACTGTATGTATCCAGTGGCCGTTCTTGCCCTTGATTTTCATAGCTCCTGACGCCAGAACTTTAAAAGGTTGTCTTTTGTACCACATCAATTAATCAACGGATATACCTCAAGTAAATTCCAGTATTACAAGTGACTGAAACGTCAAGTGGATGATTTATCGTCGGACGTATGTCGTGGATAGAACGGCATGTTGTTAAACCCTCCAATATAAACACGAAAGTTTGCACCCCGCCGTCAGAGAACTGTAATTAAGGGCACTCAAAGCGGCCCCGTCCTTATCCGCGAGCGAGTCAGTGTCCCACGCCGGATTAAAAGCGCCCCTCGACATCCCGTCGGAAAACTGCTGGAATGTGCGCTTCGGGGGCTGCCGCATACCGATTGAATCATATTTTGATATCGGCTGTGGAATGTCAGTTCGCGAAATTCAACAATATTTTGATTCGGATCAAGTCTAGAAGTTTCTTCCCATATTGTGGCATACATATATCGGACAGAACTAAACTACTATCCTGGCTGATCCAACGAAGGGTATTCAATTATATCCGACAAATGTCTTTGCAACGTTTCCCAGAAGATCTTGGGGGTACATATAGTAATAGTAATAATAATGATAAATGTACTATCCGCAGTTGAGCCAGTGCATGAACGGATATATGAAAAAAAAAGGTCGAAGAAGTGGTCTCATACTTAAAAATCATACTGGCTTGCCGTGGTGCGGCAGAAAACTTAGTCGAATGAATGCAGAAGGCGTTAATTCTTGGTTCAATCCGCCTAATCTGAGCACATGATTCTCGGACCTAGTAATCACTTACCCTACGGACGTGGGGTGTGTTTACTGGGGTTGATTACACACCAGCGCGCTCTCCTGTTGTATCGAGGCTTCTGAGATAGGGCCTGACAAGGAAAAATATTAATGAAAATAATAAAAAAAAGTTCATTGCTTCTAAAATCGGGTTCACAGAAAGAAGAATGTGTGTGTGAGAATAAAAAATTAAATTAGCATAATTATATAAAAAAATCAAATAACAATTTGCTAATAGTGTATTGACAATCATAAGAGTATCACAATAATAAAATAGACATCATTCACTCAATATAAAAGAGCGTAACTTGAAATTGTTCCAGATATATTCTGAGATTTCTTCGGCTACAGAAATTTCTCTAAAGCATTCATAAGTAAGCATTGTATATTTCTTTTCATAACAGTGTAAATCGGGCAATCGAACATGATAGGAATAGTGTTTTGTTTTTCATTACTTTTGCAAACCGCTGCATATTACATCTGAATCAATCGAATACACAATTCCATTCAATGTAATAAACTTAATCCTAAATTGATTAGCCATGCATAACTGTGCAAGAGTGCGAGTGATCTGTATGGGTAGTAATATGAACTTGGTTCCTGTGATGTAACGAGATGCCAGATGCTATAGTGACATCATTGTTGAACAGATAACTGTAATACTTTTTCACTATATTTCTCCTATTTGAAATCAAAGTATGACCAGTCATAGTAATCCATATTAACAAAGTTCCGCAATCATTAAAAAATTGCTCTATTCACTTAAAGTCTCCAATTATATTTCATATTATTCGAGTTTATTAATCTGATTTGTTGCTCAAAACAAAGTCTTCTTCATTGTAAGAATCTTGTACAGCCAATTTAGGGTAATTTTATAGTTATTTTTCTACATTCATGCAAAAAGCAAAACTTTATTGAACTATAATCAGTGGAAAAAGAAGCTCTTTATTGCACTAGTGCAATAAAGTTTTTATTGCACTCATCTGTCATTCTACTTCAACGTGCTGTCATCATGATAAACATAAACGTTCGAACCCACTACATATTAAGCAGATATTCTGTGAGATTGGCCATACGTTTTAAACAGCTACATATTTTATATTATTTTTTATTAATGTTAGAAGTCAGAGTTGAACAAACAATGCCTTCCCGAGAATAACTCCATAATCAAAACCGATCCGCTATGTTCTAAGCCGTCTACCTGCATAGAGCAAACTGTCTGTACTACGACCACACCTTGTGATAACATACGCGCTCATGGCTACTATGATTTTGATTTTTATAATGCAACAGTGGTTATATAAACGTCAGTCAAAATTTAATTCTGACAATTACAGAACTAAAAGTTTCAAAATGACTAATATTAATGGAAAACTAGATGATGGTGATGAAGTCGATGGTAATAATTATTTATTTAAATTGCGTATTTCATTTTCCTTCACCTAGTGCCGCACCGAAATATATAATTTTTTGCTTTTTGCATGAACGTAGAAAAAATGTTGTATGCAACTCGTGCAAAAGATGTTTATTGCACGTGTTGTCCACTCGGCCTAACGGCCTCGTCGGACAATTTCACGTCGAGTGCAATAAACACTTACTTTTTGCACTTGTTGCATAAATAACTATTATGCACTAGTGCAATAAAGAGCTTCTTTTTCCACTGATTATAGTTCAATAAAGTTTTGCTTTTTGCATGAATATAGAAAAAAGATATTAAAGGTATGCAAGTTTAACTCGTCCTGTTTCCAAACGAAACTTCAGGGGTATTAATGGGCACTAGAAGAATTCTTTTCAAAATACTGACATGTAACTACTCTTTCTAAAACTTCCAAATATCTAATGCCCCATGTCGTGACGGAGTTGAACATGACACTTATTGCTAATGACTCGAGTAATTTTATTCATACTGTGTCACACATAAAGTTCGCAACATTTTGAAGTTTTTTTTTTTTTTAAAAGATATAAAGAAAATTTGACTTCGCAGTTAGTTTGTGCTTGAAATATAAGTAAAATACTGCATCTTTCCTTTTTTCATGTGCTACTCTAAACCTGTCAAATTTGACATTTTTTTCGAAACTCCTCAAAAAATCAGTTTTTTTTGGAAATTTCGAAAAATGCGAATGATAAAAGTTGCTCAGTTTCCAATTTTATACATTTGCTCCAAATTTGGACTCTCTATTGTCACTTCGACTTTTTTCCATTTTTATTTATTTTTCGAATCTCTCGCTCTATCGATTCGAACGAAACATGATTCAAATTTCATAATTTTGATGAATATAAGACTTCAATGTCATATCTTGCCCAAAAAATACCCACATTGGCCTGTTATCAGAAAATAAAAAAAATGCACCTCCAGAAATTCGTCTTTGTTGTTGCAAAGTTCATCTAGTTTATTCATTTCATTGTTAAGCTGATGTGGCTTTTCAATGTATGGACGTTAATATGTCAGTAATCGAATAAACGAATTTCTCTTCATTCTTATTACACTCATATTTCTATTTTTAATAGATTTTTATGCAGTTTAATTATTTATCTGACCAATAATTCAGTTACAAATAAAGCCGAAATATCATACTTTTCAAACAATGACCTACAGTTTCATAACTATTCAAAAGAATTTCATTCTAGCGATTTGTACTAGACATGATGAAAAAATTCGAGATTTTAAAGAATACAAGACTAATGCAACATCTCGGGAAGAAAATAGTATGTACTGATCAAATCGAAATGAAATTTTCTCTTAGTAGGCTTTTGAAACAATTTTTAGTTTTGCTTAATGTCAAATTATTGCGATTAATGAATCGAGCTGTTTTGTATACAGATTTTCTTACATTTATAATTCACAAAATTTTTATGTACAATGTTATCCATTCAAGACAAAGTGGAAATCGTTCTTTTATGTGGTGAGAATGTGCCGTTTCGAGATGTTGCTTGTATTTTCAATCACCGGCATTCAGAGAGAAATATTCACTGTAGTACCGTGGGAAGGATATTGAAAATATTCAAAGAAACTGGCTTTGTGGACAATCGTTTCAAGAAACCACATAATCCAATAAAGTATAATGAAGAAGAACAACTCAATGTTTGTTTGAGCGTCGTTGAAAACGGAAAAACTAATATCAGCAGTATTAGTTCAAATACAGGGGTTGGCAGAGAAACTGTGAAAAGAATTTGGCACAAAAATAATTTCCATACCTATAAGCCAAAGTTCATACACACTCTCGAAGGAAGAGATTTCGATATTCGAATAGGATTTTCATTTTGGTTCCAAGGTGAGAAAGAAAATGATATCGCATTTCCCTACAGGATTTTATGGACTGACGAGGCAACTTTCACGTCGAACGGAACAGTTAGTTCCCATTTTCCCAAAATTGTCGCTGGTGGTCCAACAGTAATCTAAATTTTGTAATAGAATGCCATGACCAATATTTATTCAAGACAAATGTGTGGTGTGGTTTATTACATAACCAAATAATTAGACCATATTTTTTTAGAGAAAACTTGAACGCAGACAGGTACAAACATTTCATAATGAATCAGTTGTCTGAAGTTCTGGATAATCTGACTCTAAGTGTTAGACGGATTTTGTGGTATCAGTTAGACGGGGCACTGATCCACCAAACGGTAGCAGTGAAACATTGTCTCGGTCAGATGTTTAGGGGCAAAGTAATAGGACGAGATTGAGAAGATCATTGGTCACCAAGATCACCGGACTTATCTCCAATGGACTTTTTTCTATTGGGTTATCTTAAACAAAAAGTGTATAAATACAGACCATTCGCAAACAAAGAACATTTAGAGAATACTATTCGGGAGTGTTGTGCTATTTATTAAAAATGCTACAAAGTCTGTGAATGAAAGGACTATAATTTGTATAGAACGGGAATGTTACGATGTTTTGTTGTAAATTTGGTTATACTTATTTTAGTTTAATGTAAACACATCTAATGGCATGGTGAAAATAAAAAAAATGATAAATTATTCATGTTTAGTACAAATCGCTAGAACGAAAGTCTTTTGAATAGTTATGAAACTGTAGGTCATTGTTTAGTTTACAGAAAAGTATGATATTTCGGGTTTGTTTGTAACTGAATTATTGGTCATTATCTGGATAAAAATCTATTAAAAAAGAAATAGGAGTGTAATAAGAATGAAGAGGAATTCGTTAATTCGATTACTGACATATTAACGTCCATACATTGAAAATCCACATCAGTTCAACAATGAAATGAAAAAACTAGATGAACTTTGCAACAACATAAATGAATTTCTGGAGGTGCATTTTTTTTATTTTCTGGTAACAGGCCAATGTGGGTATTTTCTAGGCAAGATATGACATTGAAGACTAATATTCATCAAAATTATTCGTTCGAATCGATAGAGCGAAACATTTGAAAAATGAAAAAAAAGTATATATAATAATATCTTTAAAATTACCCTAAATTGGCTGTACAAGATTCTTAAAATGTCAAATTTGACAGGTTTAGAGTAGCACATGGAAAAAGGAAAGATGCTGTATTTTTACTCATTTTTCAAGCACAAACTAACTGCGAAGTCAAATTTTCTTTATATCTATTAATCTTCCATATGTCGCGAATTTTATGTGTGACACTGTATATGCCAGGAGTCAATTTTTGTTTTAGACAAAATAGGGATTAACTTTGGCAACTTATGACATTTCATGATACAGTCCTGAAGAGTTGAAAGTTACTCCTAGATAAACATATTTATTAGCTACATCTAGTAGTTGCCTGTTAAAATAAAAAGCATAATAAGGTTTACGATATCCTCCTCGTGCAAATTGCATAATTTTAGTTTTTTGAAAATTAACGTACAGATCATTATATGCAGTATATTTTTCCAGAATCTTAAATATTTTTAAGACATCAATTTCTTTTGACAGCTTCGTAAGGATTTCATGAGCAAGATTTAACATTGGAGTATTCTTTTCATCAAAATTATGAAATTTGAATCATGATTTGTTCGTATCGTTATATCTATAAATCAAAAAACTTCCATACGTTGCGAACTTTATGGGCGACACTGTATATGTACATATCTACCAAATAATATCGATACTCGAACTTTCATTCATCAAGCATAACTATCTGCATCGACCCAAATTCATCGATTCCACATTTCACTCTCAAGCCGCATATAGTGTGACATGAATTAGGTCTCCGGCTGGAAACAGCCTACGGGTAGGATGGCATTTTAAGCCTGGTGAAGCAGGGACTCGATCCACCCCCCATATTCAACTCCGCAATCTGTCTCGAAGTCATTTCAATGTTCACTCCCATGCAGACGTTGCTTATCTTTTTATGTCGGTAGTTATTCAAAAACAGGAAGCGGGCGCAGATGCTTTCGACGTTAGAGATATGATTTTCATATGAATTCATCTACGTTCGCTTTCACTTTTTGATCAAGAGATTTTTGTGGTGTATTGAATGACAGGGTGAGTCAGAATAAGACCAAAAAACTTCGTATACAGAGTCCTTGCCTCATTTCGACGTGAAGAGTTTCTATCATTGTATATCCTACAGGGTGTCGAAAGTACCAAAAATAATCAGTCAATCAACCAATCAATCAATCAAATTACTCAATCAAACTATCATTTTTGACGTCTTTAAATGTAATTTTATTCTGAACAAATAGATATAAGTTGAAAGTGAAAAAAGAATTTTAAAAACAAGCTTTTATTTAAATGCGCTCAAAAGAATAAAATAAACTTTTCCCTTCAAACATTTACTTTCAACTTATAACGTCATCACACAATTTATATGATATAAAAGCTTGACTTTTAGGGCCAATTTATGCAACCTGTCATTATCATAGTCACAATCATTATCACAGTTTTGTCTCAATTGTTATTTTTTTGAGACAAAAACTAAGGAAATTGCATAAATGCTACTTGAAATGTACAGTTTCAATTTTATTTTATGATTAAGACAGTGACTATCATTAGGACTATGACAATGACAAAAAAATTGTTTCAAAATTGTTTTTTCCGTCAACCAGCTGTCACCCCCCTACGAACGACAGCCCTAAGAAGTCGAAACTTGTGCGAGCTAAGGATTAACGAGGTCTTACCTTTTTACGTGCGATTCCTAGCACGAGACCAGTGACCATGCTGGGAATCGAACCCACATCCTTCTGATTGATAGACTAGCGCTCTACCATCATGACCACTGCGGCCCATAACAAAGTTGAATAAATTGGACCTTACTTGTATTCACTTGAAAATTAAAATCCATCAAGCTTCAATATCATAAAAATGACGTTATAAGTTGGTAGTAAAACTTTGAAAGGAAGCGTTCATTTTATCCTTTTTAGGACATTTAAATAAAAGCTTTTTTACGTTTTAGTTATCGCTGGACAGGTTTTTCAGTTTGTTCATCTCATTCAACGCATCATTGTGGCAAGGTGTTTGTCGGTTGATTTCGAACAGTCTACAGTTCGATTATTATATCTTTACCCGTGCGTCATCATCACAATACCATAATTCTAGCTTAGCAGACAAATGTAAACGAATTTTGAATCGCTCATAGCGGTTGTTAGAAAGAGATGTTCGATAGAGGATGTGTGATTTCTTCGATCATAAATTAATACAATAATCGAACTGTAGTTTATCAATAAGGAGACCCTTTAATGACTTTGAAGCCACGTATGCTTGACCAGCAGCGAAGAGCTTCGAGCCTAAGTATACAATAGCATGGTGGACAGTTAGTACTATACTGCATTTTGTATGCTATGCAAGCCCGATATGATATAATTTGACAACATTCTTCGTTCTGCATTGCCGTGACGATATTTTTCAAATTCCACAGTTTTGAGTTGAAAACGATGAACACCGTCTGTATCGAAGTCTATAAAGACGGATGGTATGTCAGTATCATAAATTTGTACTCTCCGGAGGCAGGGTCATATGATTTTTGTAATATGTCCAATGGCACCATTCACCCGACATTCGGACACATCTACATTGTAACGCAACATCACCTTGGCCCCAACGGATATTACTAATTCCTCAGGTAGCTACTCCAAAAACCTCAGTACCTACACCAGAATTTCAGACGGATTGCAGCAACGAAGTTTATGATCACCATCTTATTTTTTTTCAACTCGCATTCGTATTCTCGCAAGTTCCATCATTTGAGGAGCAGACATCCAAAATGAGTTTTGTTCAAAACTTCAGCATTTGAGATCAAGATGGCGTTTTGTTCTCTAAACCTACGGCGCATCTTTTAACACTACCATGAACATTCAAAACGCGCATGATTTACCCTGTACATTGTTTAAAAAATGCTTGGAAAACATACTGTTGCACTGGCCAATTGTAATACTGTGGTATTACCACCCATAAAGTTGTTAATAATGTACAGCGATAATAATGAAAGCGACATTGTACAACTTCAGCACTCTGTCTCGTAAACTATACATAGAGTTGATGTGTGCCCACAGTAACTTTTGTTCAAAATCCCGAGTTCAACAAATTTTGGACAATTTGACCGAAAGCCTTTTTGCATTAGATGTGTGCGTGGTCCTTTGCTCGCAGAGTTTGATATGGGACACCCTGCATATTCGTGTCATTTCTACCGGAAACACCTCTTTTCTACCGCATACACCTCTCAATAGTATTACTGGGAAACTGTACAATGAATACTAACATCTCGGACACCCTTCGAAATCCTGAATTGAATGCAATCAACGCCGTTTTGTGGCGGGAGAGCGATAATAAACTGACAATAAGCCTCAGAGGACACTGACGCGTGCCACTGAAACTACTCGATACTCCCACCGTTCTTGGAACATTGGCGTCCATGAAATTTAACGATGTTTTGATTTTGGTTGGTATTGAGGCGTTGGACAGAGGGCAAAGGTGAATCCCAGCGAGCACAAAAACATCACAGAGATGTTAAAAGTACGAGTTTTTGGGACATCAAACCTCCACTGCGATGTTCTGTTCATACATGAATAGAACGACTGTATCGCTATTTTTAGGATGTTTTTGGGACAACATAAAATGCATTTTTTTCTCGTTCATTTCAAAGCCTTTTCAAGAACACTCCATAACATTTTCATCATATCTTTTGCCTACATTGCCTACATTAAATTACTGTAAATGAAACACTTTCAAAGATCTCCCTGGGACGTCACAAAATGCAATTACTTCCCGTTTTTTTTTAAGCCGCTAATTACGAATAGTCTACAAATTAACAATAGACAAAATATAAAGAAAAATCAAACACACCCTAGGTAAAAACACAAAAACTAAAATTAAAATATATTCCGTATATAAAAAATAATTTCCAAATTTTCATTTCATATTAATTTTTGTATATATGTCTAATTATCAAGGATCAATCTACCAGTGAAAAAAAGACATATTGACATTCTACTCCATTTACAAAAATATCAATCATGTATTTTCTATAAAAATAACAATCTTTAGAACTTTAATAAATTTAGTGAACATCTTTTGAAAAAAACAAATTTTGATCATTGTAAAAGTTTACTTTTGCTTTGTTTCCAAAAGTTATTTTCATCCCGAATTTGCATTTAAACCAACAGACTAGATATATTCATCATAAGAAGACAAGTTAGGTAAATTTCCAATAGACTTCAAATTTGCTTTTTAAAAAGTTTCAACATGAGATGGGACTGGTAAATCGAATGAAATTTTATCACTCGTATTGCTTATACATTTTGATTCCTAAAAATTTTAGATGTGACAGGTGAATGAGATCAGTCTGAAGCATTGTCTTGTTCAACAGAATTTAAGAAAAACTTTGTTACTGATACACCCTCAGTAATATAGTGCTTTTTCTACATTTACATAATTCATAAATATGATGATGATTTTACAAGTTAAGATTATCGGTATATGTTTTTGAGGTTATATATTTCGGAATGACGACCATTCAATACTTTCTTTGAGATCCGTGATCAACTTGATGGTTATTGAATTTAATATATTGTCTTGACCAAACTCTTTATTATTAATATAATAATATGATCATTGAAATAATAATAATAACAATAATAACATTAAAAGAGCATAAACATGGTAGTATCCCCTTGAAACCAGAGTTGTTACCTAGTGATATTCTCACAATTTGTGAAATTTAATATCGATGTTACATTTATATCTACACTAATATTTTTAATCGTATTGTTAGTTAATGATTTTTGTTTAAGCACTTTCCCTTGATAATGAACATTGTTCGATTGATTGAAGAATCGAATTTGCCGCTTTTTCTTATTCGACATGGAATCTTCTACGTATCCATTGGTGTGCTCTTCCAGTCACCATGTCTTTTCAATTCTGTTTGTCTCCACCTGCACCAACAAGTAAGGTTGCAGATGATTCGGAAGCAATGTCCGGTGTACTTACATCTCGGGATTTGGAAGATTTAAAAATTTAGTTATTTGTTTTCCCATTGCTGCGAACTTATAATTCGAATTTTCTGAATACATTTTCCTTTTTCATTCCTGAAAAATGGGAATCCCAACATTTGTACTTTTCACAAATTTGATAAAATTTCCCAGTCACGATGAACTTCCTTACAATTTTTGTTTTGGTCTTGGGAATAGTTATCATCAAAGCAGATCCAAGATTTTGAATATCTTCAATATTCATAAAGTGCATTTCTATGAATGTTCCTGGTTTTTAATTTTCGCCAATCAATGAACTCCGAACCGAAGGTGTACAACAGATCTCATTTTTCTCACAATCACTGCTTCAGCAATCCCCACTATTCATTTTTATATATCACACAGATCTAAGTTAAAACTAAGAAAATAGTTAATCTGACATTCGCGGATGCCAAGTCGTGACAAGTTCAATGAGGCAAAGACTTATTGAGATATTTGTTTGGTTTATTTGCTGTTTTGTCATTAGTCTAAACCTCTCAGTTCCCGTGGATCTTGAAAATTCTGAATTCGTGATTGTGTCATTCATCAATTAATAATCAATATGTATTCTTTGTAGAATTCAATAGTCCTAGAGAAAAGCTCTTATATACCAAATCAGTAACTAAGTTGTATATCTATACATCTGTAATATGAGATTTTAGGAGTCATTACACTATTGTTGTAGCTTATTTCAACATATATGATATTTCTTGTAATAATCATTATAAGCAGAAAGGACATTGGACGTATTTTTAGACATCCTAATAATTTTTCCTTATAATAATCATTAGTAAAATAATCATATTTTCATCTAGGATAAATGAACTCCTGTAGAAAGAAACCAATTTAATGACGGTTGGTCATTTTGACAGCGATGAAAAGGTGCTTCCTTTTTTAGCTTGATAAAAATGCCTGTTCCTCTAATTTATTATGCGACCGTCTTTTAATTTCCTTTTTGTCAGCTATGATTGTTGAGTATTGTTAACGCAATATGAGTCGTCTGAACAAATCACAAAAAACACATCAAATCCGTTTTCAATAACTTTTCCTTCAAATACTCGGTTCAATAAAGGTTAATACCTATTATTGTAGCGAATTTATCTATTGTTGTTGATTTATCTTCCCAAAAAAAATCTCGAAGTTTTCTTCCATTGGATACATTTTTTCCAACTCATCATTTTTCCATCGGTATATTACAAATTTCGTCCGCCGTCTTGGAGCCACCATCTTGTTTTTTGCATTGACAAACAATTCATAATTTCCAACCATGAAAACCACTTATCAATTTTGAATTAAATCGGACCATAATTTTAAATCTTGTTCGCCATTCTGGAGCCGCCATTTTGGTTATTTCTTTAGAAAAATTCCATAATGCATTGTCACCGAATTTATGTCAAATTAGCTGGCAAATGGAGTATCATAATTTGGAATACGAAACAGTTGTTTTTCCTGTAAGAGAAAAAGTTAGAGGTAGCGAAAATTGACAAGAATGAATTCCTTATGAAATAACCTTTTTAATGATTATCACATTTAATACTTTCCCTATTCAAATTGTTTGGATGATGATGACTAAGGAGTGGGGGGAGAGGTATGAGAGTTGGGGTCATGAGGAAGATGCCCCCCTTGCATTAAAATTCGAAGTGTTTTTGCATTTTCTTCACAACAAATGTGTTTTGAAGATATTCGATCTTTTTCGTTTTCGGTGCCCCACCCTGTATATCTTTACGAAAGTTCTTCATATTCTATATATCCTGAATAGAAAAAAGTTTTTCATGGTTTGTCGAATAGTGTATTTTAATTGTATAATAATAATAATAATAATATTAATATTACTCCCTCATAAACACTCGTTGAGTGTACCCAAAGGCATAGCCTGTGCGGGTAGAGGACGGCTATTATTATTATTTGCCGTGGCGCTCCGGGGCGACTTACTGATGTTTTAGGTGATGTATTCACTTTTCAGCTGTAGGAAAACCCGGAAAACCTACAGCACCACCTCGGGTGGTCGGTGTGCACTACAAGCTAGCACTAGACGAGATTGGCATCTAGACAACTCACAATACACTTGCTTTTCAACAAAGCATGCGGCCGCCTATCGAATCCGATATAAAGTAGTTGAGATAAATTCTCGTACCTACATCGGATTCGAACCGACTTTCGCTATGCTGGAGTTTCAAACGGCCTGTGCATTAGACCGCTGATCCACCTTATGACTTGTGAAAGGCAAATGAATGAGAGAAGTTTGACACAGTTTCTATTTTTGAAAACATGTAAGATCTGAAATATACGGAAACTCTAAAAGAGTTCCAAAAAAATTATTTTGTTTCGTCGAAAATACCTCGCCCAAGATCTTGGCCATTTCTCTTGGATACCGAAGAAAAATGACAGTACGACTCTGTTCGATGAATTTTTATTTTTAGAGATGTTTCATTAAGATCATTTCAACAAATTATCCATCACTTTGAAGTTTCGTCAAGCCCCGTTAGCATTTATTTTTGGCCATACATTAGTTACTCTCCTAAACGATATATCTAAACTCGACCTATGATATACAGGGTGCGAAAAACACCCTGTGAAACATTGTAAATAAAAATATGCAAAATATTTTTTATTTTGAATGGAACACCCTGTATAGGTATTATCGATCTATAAGAACCGCTAACAAAGGCTCTACAAATTTCATATAATATTCCGTATTTTAAAATCAATAGTTTTTCTTGAAAAAGCGTTTTCTTTTTCGAAAAATGGTAATTCTCCCTATTTCTCCGCCATAATCTCAATGAACGACTTTTTTTACCGCGATCCACCTGGATGCTATTCAGAATAAATTCTACTCAATAATTGTGATAAACAATTACTGTCTAATTCACCTAATATGCATGGGTACATATCAATCAAATCAGTTTATAAAATTAACATTATGATTAAATTGTGCCGAAACTTTTCGAAACAGCAACACAATTCTTATACTGGCATTCACTAAAGATTTTCTCAGGTACTTCATTCATGGCAACTGTTTCGACCTGCCAAACTGAATGATTTTCAAACCTGCCAAACTAACTGATTTTCAAGGGATCAGTTTATTCGCTTTTCCTTGAAAGATTTTTGCAAACCGGAAAATAATGGCACAAATGATACAAATTTCGAGATATTTGAAATTATTGATAATATTCCAAAACAAACATTTCAATATGAATGAAAATAATAACAAATGGTGGTCAAATTCAAATGAAGGAATTCATGGTAGAAACAGTCTTTCATTGATCATAGCATTAAAAAAAAACATTTTTCGAAAAAAAAAAAGGTAAGAAAAACTTTTTATTTAAACAATAGGAAATAGTCATTGAAATTTTTAGATCCTTCTTTGGCCCTTCTCATGGATCGATAATATACACAGTGTTCCACTTAAGTGTACATTTTGCACATTTTCATTTGAAATGTTTGGCAAGCTATTTTCGCACCCTGTAGATATGTCACATGGTGATTTTAGATATATCGTTTGAGAGAGTCACCAATGTACAATATTCAATATTAGACCAAAAATGAATTTTAGTGGGACTTGGCACAATTTTCATAATTTCAAATAGTATGAGACAAACTTTGGAAAAAAAAATCTGTCATGCTAAAAATTCAGGAAACCGTCAATATTTTCGAAAAAATTGTCCAAATAAAGTAACTTGTATTTCTCATGAAGGAACCGAAAAACTGATATAAATACAGGTGACCGAATAAAAAAAAAAAAAGGTGGGAGCCGCCTAGAAAAAACTAAACATCCTGTGTAAGTGCCATATTTATCATTTTGTATAGTTCAGAAAATAGTATAGTAAAGCTCATAAAATCATCCATCTATCTATTACCATAATGGAGATATGGAAGACCGCACCCTTGTTTGTTACAGGACCCTGTATTATGTTCTTTGAGTTCTGTGTGTATTATAGATTCATAGACTTTAATGCGATTTCAAACGTTATTATGAATTTTATCTCGACTAATAATATATTAGGAGGAATGGCTTCTCCCACAAAACTTTCAACAGTACTCATTCAATATTTCTGTTACTTTCAGTATTAACTTCAATAGTTCTACGCCTATGGATCACAAGCAAACTTCACGTCCTGTTGCTCAATCAAATCTGTGTTTGCTTTTGAATCGCGGAGTGGTTTGTAATTCAATGATAATATGTTATCTACCCCTGAGCAGATTGTGGCTGGAATAATAATAGATTGGGGTGCATCTTTTTACTTGGGCTTACATAAATTTTCCAGATTATTGCGGATGCATCCTGGTTGCGATAAGCTGACGATGTGGTTAATCTGGTTTAATTGAAAAATTTAATCATACTTCGGAAAATGTTCGGAGGGAAGTTTGGAATCACCTGAAATTGCTACAGATTCAAAATCGGAATAGTTTGTTAACATAACACGGTTATTACTCGTTTATCTATCTTTCTTGTCGATTATTTACGAGAAGGACATCCAACAACATCAATACAGGATATTACAAGAACAATGTTTTTTTTTAATGGCTTTGATATTTCGTCATTTAGCCAGCCACAAGTGGAGTATGAAGTAGTGAATTATTTCAAGTAAGAACAATGTTAGCGATGTTCAGCACAGAACGACTGCAAAAAATAAGTTGTGTTGGAAAATAAAAATAGGAAGAAAATTTTGAATATTGGTTTTACAAGGTGACTAGAAATACAGAGTGGCCATTACAGAAAAATTACTAAAATGATGCAGTATTATGTACCTCAATTAGATTTTTCACTAACCGCTATGAGCAGATCAAAATTCGTTAATATTTATCATTTTAGTAAAGACTTCTGATATTTTGTTGGTGGATCAAAACTCAGCACAGTAAAAAGAGATGGCCATACAAGCGATAGTGTTTTAGTTTTTTTTTTCCGAATTTACTATAGACATATTTTCTTAATGTTTTCAATCAGTATTGATACTTTATCCATATTTGTTAAGTTTCCACGTATTCACATGTTAGTTATTGATTTTTAGAATTGTATATATTTTGCCATTCTTCTCTTGTAGATTATTCTTTCACTGTTATGTAATTGACACTATTGCTGAAATCCGTGTTTCAGTCATCCTCACAACACATATTTTGACAGGAGCATTAGTACCATCTAGATCACGTCATTATTATCCGTCATTTAAGTATTGTTCCGCGAGTTTTATTTATTTGTATTTTGCAGTGATATATGTCATAAATACTACAATTTTTCTCATAAATTGTGAAAAAATTAATATACTTGAATATGAAACTTTATGTTAATAAGGCGTTGAGAATTTTCTATGCAAATAGGTACATTTCTACTGGTGTTTTTTTTCACTTCCTAAATAATCAATTATGTAGAATTATGTATTATGTAAAAATTTATTTCATCTTCCGAGTTTTAGTCCTGGTTCAATAGAAACTCACTATTTGAAATTAAAGTATGTTTGTTTGAAGGTTGTAGACGTAGTATCTTGATTATGTACTTAGGTTTCGGACGTCAATCGGGTTTGAAAGATATTTGACTTCTTTCAATTTTTCACAACGTTTCGATTGCTTGTATCCGCAATCGTTTTCAGGTGAATACTGACAAGTTCAGATGATACGAGGTCTTTATATATCTGTCGACATGGGTGTAATTGAGTTGTAATTATGGCGGTGTTGTGGCGCGTGTAGTTCCGCGCTTTTTTTGTTCCCTCCAAAACGGTCTATGAGCGGTTTCCATGCGTTTTTGATTTCAACGCTAGGCTGACTAAAGCGCTATTGGCTTCGATATACGCGGTTTCGATGAATTTTCGTTTGAACCAATGTTTCTCTCTATGAAGAATACTAGCCCCGTTCCAAAGAATTCGATGGTGCTCCGTCCAGGCATGGTTAGCAGATTAAGATGTCTGTCCACGTTGAGTCTACTTTTTTTGTTCGGTTATTCTTACTGATAATGGTCTCTTGGTCTCTCCGATGTAAGAATCTCCACATTCACAAGGGACTATGTAAATGCAGTTTTTGCTGGATTCCGTTTTTAGGACACCATCAAAGAGGTTCAAGTAGGACCTGAAGATGACTTCATCAGCTTTGATGTGGAGAGCCTTTACACTAATGTCCACATAGAAGAATCCATTGGCCCCATCAAGAGGAAACTGATAAAATTCCGAAATTAATTTTTTTTCGTTAATAATATTATAATGCAATGAAAGAGTTGTATTTCGTGTAAAATTTAATAAAATCGCAAAGCGCTTTCGGCTATTAGGCCATCATCGGTGCTATACCTGCAAGTAAGTAGTCGTGGAAAAATAAGGTTAAGAAATTTTGAATTACTTACTCGTCAGGTATTTATAAGTATTGCTCCTGTATAAATACCTGACGAGTAAGTAATTCAAAATTTCTTAACCTTATTTTTCCACGACTACTTACTTGCAGGTATAGCACCGATGATGGCCTAATAGCCGAAAGCGCTTTGCGATTTTATTAAATTTTACACGAAATTCCATAATTTTTTCAATTCACTATTCACACGTAGTCATTTTTATTGGAATATCAGCCACGCCGATTTGCATTCGATAACCCTTTAGAATTTGTTTGGACTCAAATCTTGTCAACTTATTTGATATGCATAATAACGATGGCGTATGGGTAAAGATCCAATAATCGAAGGAACTGTATATATGACCTTGTTAACAGCTAAAATTGATCGTTTTCGATTTCTCTCCCAAATACGCAAGAATGATGGGTTCTGATACCTTATATATTTTTTTCTGAGAACTCCAACCATCAAATGTATCATATTTTTTTCTTATATTGGTTCCAAGCCAAACGCTTCCCCTGATTTCATCACATTGACAGGAGTATCGATGTATCACCAAAATCACTTCCTTCCTCCATTTTTTATAAATTTACGAAAATTATCTGATCACGGTTTCACATTAATGCGAGTCCAGTTATTGAAATTTTCACAACGCACCCTGGCAACCTAATATTTTTTCTGATTTTTTCTATTGCGATTATTGCCTGAAATAATTTTGCTTGATGTCACAGTCACATGATAAAGGGTCTTTTCATTTTCATTTTCATATCACATCCCTTGATATACTTATAAGAACAACTGCAGAAAGTTTTGGAACTATATGCGACTATATGACAGAATATCAATATCGCGTTGTCATCGTGTTGACAAAGCTTTGTTGTTATGATATTTTTGGTAATACGAACATGACAGTTGTCTTAAGCTGTCACGTTGTTTACCCTTTTAAGTTGCTCCTAAATTTTGAAAATGAGTTCTAGCGACGACGACCTGACAAAAGATCTCGAAAAAGATCTCGAGAGCGATATAAAATGGAATATGGTGTGTTCAAAAAATAGTTTGGAGATAGTGGAGTAAAAAAGTCTTCTAAAATACACCCTAGATTTTTTTTTCGCAGCGAGCATGATAATTAAAAACCATCAACATTATGGAACAAATATAGTAAGTTACGATCAGTAGTTGACGATAGGAAAAATATAGACTTCATGTGTCCAAAATTAATGGCATTCCTCAAAAAAGAATCCAGCGGTTACGCGCCAAAAAAATCTATGTATTTTGAAAGAGATGAAATGTGTGTCATTTAAATTATATTTTGCTCGAAAATGAAACTGACTTTTATGGGTCTATAATTAAATCAATAAATATTTTTTTGGTAAATTGTTTTCTTTTTCAGATCTCTTTACCATCTAACATTTGCGGGGCTTACAGATGCAAATAACTAATTAAAATCGACGTTAAAGACCTTGGTCGTGACCATAGTAGGGTAATAGTTATCTTTCCAGTTACAAAAACTAAGAAAGATCGCACATTTATTGTTTATGATGATGACCTAATTAACGAAATGTCCGCTTTATACCGAAAATAGAAAAATTCCAGACATTGCGCCCCAGATTTTTTGTTGATTACTATAAAAAAAAAACATCTGTCAAGGTAGTAGAAAAAAATGCAATGGCCAGAATACCATCTAAAATTGCATAAGTTTTAAATTAAGAATCCTTCAAAGTTTTACCAGCCGATGTTTCTGAAGAACTATGGCTACGCTGCTCGCCTATGTGTGACTTTGTAACTTTGTGACACTTAAGCAGCATGGAGGTTGGGAATCTGGGAAGATTGCTGAAAGATATGTTGCAAATCATTTAAAAGAAAAATTTCAAGTAAAATCATTACTGGTCGGGAATTCACTTCAATGCCAAGTTTTTATATAGAGATCATGTTGATAACTTTGTGTCAATAGCCCTATCTTCATTGGAAAGTAACCTTGCAAGCAGCCACATTACGTCAATAAGTAATCATCAAGAAGTGTTAAATATTTCAGAGGAAAATGGATTTTCAGGAGGGATTACTTTCTATAATGGGATGAAGTACGATTAATTTCAAATCATTAAGTTTTTCATTTCATGTATTACTTATATTTATTTTTCATTTCGTTTTCATATATCTTTTTTCACAAAATCAAATAGACGAGATAAAAAACTCCTGCTTCTGTGAAAGTATTACAAACCTTAGAGAGAGGAAAATTTTTGTTCTCAGGGAGGAAAAACGTTTTGGTCTCGGTGGGAGGAAAACTACCATTTCCCACCTTGTTGAAGGGTTCAAAAAATAAATAAATACACTGTTTCTGTGAGAAAGAGTGTGATTTAGAAAATTGATATAAAACTGCTACATATCTCTTTCAATTTCCCGAAGTAAAACGACTTGAGATAAATCGAAAGATAGCCTTGCACGCATACCCGCGATACATTCTATCATTCTTTGGAATTTTTTGCCCCTGATAATTCCCCGCAAAAGGGACATCCCTCGCACGAAGTGTCTGAAGTTGCTACAATATCGGTTCTGTCGCCTACGGCACCCCACCTCGCTCAATAGGCTGTTAATAGCTCACCCGCAGATATCTGCCACTGATTCAATTATTATCTCCTAGAGGACTGTTTAGGAAATATTTACCCTGTCGGCAAGATCTGACAACTTGTCTCATTTCATTAATTCACTTGTGGAATACGATTGCTGGTGTACAAATAAGAGGAGGTTGGACGGAATCGTGATTTGAACCTTATCAACGCATCATTTAAATACTATTTATCAGGTTACTTTGGAAGCAAACGAAAATTATAACTTGAAATATTCATTCATTATTCTCTTCAGTTACCTATCTTCATTCCATAAATTTATTATAGTGTACTTATGTTTCAAAAATACACAGAGAAAACTTGGCCAAGTAAATTGTTTATTTGAAAATAGTATATTGTGCAACAAGTGCAGAAAAGTGCTAATTTCTCAAGAGTTTGAAAAAGTTGCGGCACGAGCGCAAGCAACTATAAGATGGAATGAAATGTCATTCTTGTTTTTTCTGAACTGAACGTCGCTGACTATTAATTCCGTTTTATAGTATAATTAAGTTTATTTCCAAACAAATATTTATTATAATAATTAATTACATATATTTAAGTTAATTATTAACTATTAGTTGTTAATGGTAATAACTGAGAAAAAAGTATTTATTTGTAGTTATAATTCACTGTAAAATTGGAACAATTTTGAATTAAAATTCTGGGAGAGTTAGTTTTGGAAACATTTTCTGTAATATTCAAATTAGATGTAAACATTGAATGTGCATTACTCGCGAAATTTTCTACAATTTTAACAGAAGTTGAAGGCGAAAATGATGATGATAATGAAGGGTGTGATATCTGGTTCATATTTGTTGACACTATATTTGACATTTGTGGGTTAACTGAATGCATTATTTTATTTGAAATGTTCATTTTGGAGTGCAAAGAGTCATCAACATAACCGTCGGCTACGCTATTTGACCGCCAGCCACCATGGCGTTTCAGTGTTAACAGATCAGCTCCTGCGTCTGCTAACATGGTTGCCGATGTCCGCCGGAATGTGTGCCCTGTATACAAGTTTGGGTTCGGTAACTTTAAAAATGTTGCTATTTCTTGGGGCATTTTACCAAATTTGTTTATTCCTACCACTTGACGTGTACATCTTCCTTTTTGATAATTTAAAAAGAAAATTTATCGCTCTATTTATCGTAGGATACGATGTATTATACTTTCCGAACATATACTTTTGTTATTTTCTATAACTAAAGTTGATAATTTATATTTTAACACTATTGAACGTTCAACGGAACTTGCAAAGTGTAGGTGAAATATAGTTAATAAAGAATGATTTGATAAAACTGTGGCTGATATACCAGCTTATTTTATTGTAAAAATCATTATGTATGTACATTTAGATCCCAAATTCAGACAGATTAACATATATTCAAATAACACAAAATACAAATAAAATTATAGAATATCATATTGATGTTTTTGAATATATGTACAGTGCGGATTTTAATAACGGGTTGACGTATAAACTTAAAAAATAAATCGTTTCGAGGGTTTCACCGATACTACTTTTTGAAATAAAAGACATTGTGATTGCTCGATAGATAACGCTGGGGGCACATCAACAAAAAAAATTAAATGTCATGGGGGTCATTTGTCACATCGTTGAAAAGATAATTAAATTCTCTTTTCAACCATCTAAATCTAAAAATTTTTTAAATTCCGTTTCGTTCAGACAAATTTCTGTCTCGTTATTTCACATTAAACCATTCGAAAGTAATCGTGGTTAGGTAAGAAAAGGGCTTTAGTTCCGCCAAATCCGCACTTATTCTGACATTTCAAATGCATATTATGAAAAAACGTAAGAACGAAAATCTAAAAAATTTAGATGGTTGGAAAGAGACTTGAATTATCTTTTCAACAATGTGACACATGATCCCTCCATGCCATTTAAATTTTTTTTGTTGATGTGCCCTCCGCCCCATCTAACGAACAAGCAAAATGTGTTTTATTTCATAAAGTAGTATAAGTAAAACCATCCAAACGGTTTTTTTTATGTTCGTCAAACCGTTCAAAAGTTAACACGGAGGGGGACTATTGAAAGCCGCACTGTATAGTTAAAGGTAAATGTGCAATTTTCACAATTTTTGATAACACCGGTTGAATCGAACAAAGCGAACCCCACGGCATCATTTAATTGGATTCTTCCACATGTGGGGCCTTGGTTATGGATGTGAATATTGCGGGCGTCATATCTATGTTTGATAATGAAATACTCATAAGTTATAGTTTTCCACTGTGTACTATATGTCATTTTGAACTATTTCTATCGTTATTGGATACAAATTGTTTGTGACCATTTATTGATTCTCAATAATGTTATATCATTGAATCTAATACAAAGTAGGTAGAAGATATACCTATAGCAAGATGATTAGATAATGAATCAAATAATTGAAGTAGATGTGGTCAGGTAAAATATAGGCAGTAGTGTAGCTGAAAGGATGATGAGTGCTATTGGCCACTCAGATGAAAAGTATAAATAGGATTAGAACATAACAATTAGTTCAGTACTTTTTGCAATTTCTCGTGATTTTCCTCAATAAAAAGTACCCACTTGTTTCTTATAAATACACATGTAAGTACTTGATTTACATTTCGGCGAAGTGTACCCTTATTTTCAGTCAATATTCATTTCCTCAATTAGACATTGAAAGACGAACCTTTGCAAAAATATTTCCCCACTCGGTCTCTTCTATTTTTTTTTTTTATTTTTTTCTTTTGTTTTCATTACATGAGAGATAATTACGAACCACTCTAAGCTCAGTGGCAGATTCTCTGATGTTGTCTGGATGAGAGGAAACCGCTTCACTTATTATTGTGTATTTTCTTAATAAATTGAAATGAACTTTGAGGTGATATTTAAAAAGCTGTATTTTTATTAGACACTTACAGAATATATTGGTAAGATACCGAGTATTGTACGAAATGCCTGTAAATTTACAAGAATTTTCCGCCGCGTAATGTCGACAATATAAGGAACAATATACGGAATATTCGAAATTAAAACAGACAACACATCATAAATTCAAACGCTCAACTGGTTTTCGAACTCTACTAGAACGTCGCAATCCAGGAACAGATGAACAATCATTCGTCGTTGTTTTGGTTGCTGTTCCATTAGACGCTGAACTTGTACTTGGTTGTTCATCCGTGGTTCCTCTGTTCCTATCGTGCAATGACTGAGCAGGTATATTATCAATATCCATTGGAGAAACTGATTTGTCTACAATTCTTCTACTAACAGTTCAGCAAACCTCATATTTTTCGGATTCTTGATGGAAGCAATTTGAGGTTGATCTCGATAATTCCGTTTTGGAACCTGACATAATTTGAGCTGATTGTAGTGTCGTTCAATTATATATCCATCATCTAACTCGATTAAGTAGTGGAGTTTACCTAATCGTTCTACAACCATTCCATATTTCCATAAATTGGAACCTGTATAGTTCCGAGATTGAAGTCTATCTCCGGGCTTATAGAACTTATCTAATTGTCGCTGCTGTACTGATCCACACTTCTTTGGTCCTAGTGGGCGAATTAAATCTAATTTTGTCCTCAACTTCCTGTTCAACAGAATTTCCGAAGGAGATTTTTCACAAGATAAGGGTGTCACTTCAATTTTGCACTTCAATTTTGCACTTCAATTTTGCCTTCAACGTTTGGCAGTAACGTTCCGCTTGTCCGTTTGTTGCTGGATGTCCTGGTGCTATCAAACGTTGAGCAATGTCATTGCGTAGACAAAATTCTTGGAATTAACGTGATTTCAAAATTGAAGCGTTATCGCTTACCAAAACTTCCGGCAACCCATGAAGACTGAAGATTTCTTGCAAATTGTGAATAGTGGTAGTCGTTGTTGGAAATCCAGATGATCAACAACAATAAAAAAGTAATGGTTCAGAAATGGACCAGCATAGTCCATGTGAACACGTTGCCAGATTCTCAATGGAGGTTTCTACTTCGGAATGGGCGCTTTGACTGGGTCTCATTTGATTTTTTTCAGTAGTAGTTTTTTTTAGTAGTTTTTATTTGTATCCATGAAAAACATTCCTTTCACAAAAGAGTTTAGTACATAAACAGTTAATTTAGTATCCTATATTAATCGTGAAAGGATAGGTAGGTATATTCCTAGCAATCTGATGGCACCTAAGCTATGCTTGTGACGTGACACTAAAGATTGTCAGACTTACACACACTTAATTATACATCATATAGCTATCCACGTATCATTGATCATAATCATAATATTAAGTAATATTCCATTGATATGGTGGCATGCCTAGTCTAGTAATACGTACTTTATAAATTAGTTAATATTCATTTATTTTGCATTTTTTTCGTTTAGTAGATTTAGAGAAAAAAATAAAGAGAGAGAGAGAGAAAATGAGAGAGAGTGAGAGTTCTTATCGAGGGTTTGGTGACTAATCATTTTTAAAGATGTTTTTCAGTTGAACGTACTGATTTCTAACGAAAAGTTTTATTTGTATTTTCAGTTTATTATACATAGTTACTTATGTTTTTTATATGGAGAGGTAGCTGATTATACAGTTTTGGGCCGAAGTAGGTAAGAAATTTCTGATTCAGCCTACAGCGTGGTACATACATAGCCTGGTTTGAAGTCATGCGTCTATTATATGGATGCGAGGTTATCTTGATAGGTTTACTCAATACCCATAGTACACACTGATGTGCATTTATTTTTCTAACATTAAATAAACCAATTTCCTGATATAGTTTTTTTTAGCATTATTTTAATCAAGGAATTTTGTATTATGTTCAAGTTGTGTAGAGCTGTTTCGAATAGTCCACCCCAGGCTATTATAATACAATATCATATAACAGACTCAACCAAGGCAGTATAGACCAGCATCATAACTTCTCTTTCTAAGATATTTCGGAGTTGATAAAATTTGTAGATTAACTTTTTAAGTCTTTTCACCGTGTATTTTATGTGGTCATTCCATCGCAGAGTTTGGTCAATCGTAATTCCTAGATACTTAGTTGATTCCGTTTTAGTTATTTGAGAACAAGGGCAATTTGGATTTTCTGAACATGTAGACTTGTGGATCCTCAGGAATATTTTTTTGGTTAATCTTTTCTCGTTGATGAGAAGGCTATAAAATTAGATTTGTCCATATTGAGGCTGGGCAGATTAGTACTTAGCCAGTTGTAAATTTGTTTTGTACCATATTCCGCTTTTTCATATACTTCCTTCCATGTATCGCCCACAAATACTACAGTAGTATCATCTGCATAGGATATTGTTTCCATCAAAATTGTTTATATTATAGATATTATTGACACATAAGAAAAACAGAATAGGACCAATAACAATTTATTTTTCTAACATTAAATAAACCAATTTCCAGATATAGTTTTTTTCAGCATTATTTTAATCAAAGAATTTTGTATTATGTTCAAGTTGTGTAGAGCTGTTTTGAATAATCCACCCCAGGCTATAATACAATATCGTATAACAGACTCAACCAAGGCGGTATAGACCAGCATCATGACTTCTCTTTCTAAGATATTTCGGAGTTGATAAAATTTGTAGATTAACTTTTTAAGTCTTTTCACCGTGTATTTTATGTGGTCATTCCAGCGCAGAGTTTGGTCAATCGTAATTCCTAGATACTTAGTTGATTCCGTTTTAGTTATTTGAGAACAAGGGCAATTTGGATTTTCTGAACATGTAGACTTGTGGATCCTCAGAAATATTTTTTTTGGTTAATCTTTTCTCGTTGATGAGAAGGCTATAAAATTATATTTGTCCATATTGAGGCTGGGCAGATTAGTACTTAGCCAGTTGTAAATTTGTTTTGTACCATATTCCGCTTTTTCATATACTTCGTTCCATGTATCGCCCACAAATACTACAGTAGTATCATCTGCATAGGATATTGTTTCCATCAAAATTGTTAATATTATAGATATTATTGACATATAAGAATAACAGAATAGGACCAATAACAGTTCCTTGTGGCACACCCATATTGACTAGTAGTGGATCACTAAATGAATCATTTTTTTACTCTCTATACTCTGTTTGATAAATAATCTCTAAATATATCTAATGGAACGCCTCTAATTCCGACATCCTCTAATCTTTGTAGAAGAATGTCATGGAAGTATCGAACGCCTTCGCTAGATCCCAGTTGAATACCTTATTTGTCAATTCAAAAACCGCTTGTTCAGTTGATCGTTTTTCTCTGAAACCGTACTGAGATTCGGAAAGAATGTTATTATTATTTAGAAAAGTTAATATTTTATTTTTTAGACAATTTTCAAATATTTTTGCAAAATTATTGATTAGTGTCATTGGTCGATAATTATTTGTTCTTTGTTCATCTCCAGATTTATGAGTTGGTGTTGTGATGGATTCTTTAAAGGTGGAAGGAATTTTTCCATTTGAAAATATCGAGTTTAAAATACAGCACAGTGGTTTCAGGAGAAATATATTCCATTTTTTGATAAATGATACTGAAATTTCATCTGGACCAGGAGAAGTGTTATTTTTCAATTCAGATAATATTTTCATTATTTCATTTTCTGTTACCGGATGAAGAAATAGCGAGTCCTTCATAATATCCTTATTTTCTAGAGCGAATGACGTTGATTCTATTCGTTTTGACATGTTAACGCCTATATTTATGAAGTAATGATTAAATTGTGCATAACGGGGCATCCGAGTTACTGTTAATGTAGGCAATTGCTTTGAGGGATTGAAAATTGTGATCAGTGGTATATTATCCACCATAAGAGTTAAATTTCAGCTATATATATATATATAATATAATAATTTTTTGAAAGACCAATATATAGCTGTAGCTTCTCTATCGAGCTGACTATAATTTCGCTTAGATTTTGTGAGGGTTCTGGAGATGAAAAATATCGGAGGTTCCGAACCATCAGATAGACGGTGAGATAAAATTCCCGAAATTCCAAAAGGATTGGCATCTGTGGCAAGAACGATAGGCACGTCAAGAGTATAAGGCATGAGGACTTGGTCACTGACTATTTCAGATTTTGCTCGAATAAATGCGGATTCACAATCGTTGGTCCACTTGAATTTCATGTCTTTTCGGAGTAGTCTATTCAAAGGATGGAAAATATCTGAAGTATTTCGAATAACTTTGAATAATTGTTGTTGTTGTTGTTGTTGTTGTTTTCAAAATTGTTTTTTCCGTTAACCAGCTGTCATCCCCCTACGAACGACAGCCCTCAGAAGTCGAAACTTGTGCGAGCTAAGGATTAACGAGGTCTTACCTTTTAACGTGCGATTCCTAGCACGAGACCAGTGACCATGCTGGGATTCGAACCCACGTCCCTCGGACTGATAGACTAGCGCTCTACCTTCATGACCACTGCGACATGACCAATCCTAGAAATTGTTTGACCTCATCGATAGTTTTTGGTCTTGGTGCGTCTAGGACAGTCTTCACTTTATCATCTGATTTCTCGAGTCCGTATTCCGAGATAATGTGTCCTAAATATTTTATTTTGTATTTTCTTAATAAATTGAAATGAACTTTGAGGTGATATTTGAAAAGCTGTATTTCTATTTGACCCTGACAGAATATATTGGTAAGATACCAAGTATTGTAGAAAATGCCTGTAAATATATCAACACTCAAATTCAATTCCAAATTAGTTTGGGAAACTCACAAAAACCCCAACGACTTAGCAGCACAGAACAGGGTGGACATTTTCTGGGTACTAGGTCACAAGGGCATCCAGGGGAATAAGAAAGCAGACGCCATAGTGGGGGCAGCAAAAACTCCTAGAGCCAGAACCAGCCTGTGGAATCCCATTTGAGGACATAAAGAAAGACACGAAGAAATGGGTCAAGAACCATGATCAATTTTTTCAATTGTTTTTTAAATCTTCCTGGGAAGACGCGTCACTCACGGGAACATAACGGTGATGGGGCCAACTTACCGGAAGTTGGTAGGACTAATAACAGGATACTGCCACCTGAAAAATCACTTGCATATGTTGGGGATACACTAAGACTCCATACTTTGCAGGTTCTGTGATGAGGAGGATGAAACAGCCTCAGAAATATTGTTTGAATACGGAGCCCTGGCTTGATATCTTCGGACACTAGGCACTGAAAAACCTCGACAGAAAACTCCAGGAGTTCATCAGAAGATCGGGAGGACTCACGAGATAGATCTGACAGCGGGGAACAGAAAGGTTTTACGCAGAACTACCTGCATTTCGGCCCATGGCCAGCCCCGCCGTATAATAATAATAATAATATGTGTGTGAATCCCTTAATGAAAAATCTCTTTTCAATAGTCTGTTTTCACTGAGTTTTTCAATATGTTGATTCCATTTGTGTTGCAAGCCTTGCACCCTATCCGTAGGAGTACGTTTGTGTTTGGCTTTGACAGTATAATTTTTCATTGGGTCCATTGAGATGCAACACTTTTATCTCTTTGGAAGTGTTATTTCGGCAGATCATCCATAAATTCCTACGTCCAGGAAATTATTCAAGAATATGACTATCATGTTTTTATGATTTTTCAATTATCTACTATAATTTTGCAGGAACATGTTCTGGATCCATGCAAGAAATATTCACTTTGAACTCACCTGTTTTCACTTGGTACTTGAGAGTGGTTGCACAATCGTGCACTAGTTGTTGAAGCGACACACCTTGCTCAGGCACTCTGAGATCCAACAGTTTGATCATATCTTCGGGGTGGTGGAAATCCAGGACTTTCTCATTGCGGTCGTTCGTAGCCTTTACGTGATCCAGGAGGAGGTCGACAATTTTCTGCAAAAACTCTCGGGTGGTTTTTTCGCTTTCTACTTTGTAGGGTAAGATATCTGTAAGAGATAAAATAATATATTGGCATGAGTTTTGTCTAATCGGATGGATGTTATTATGAGGAACCTTGACGCATGGTACATCTGAAGATTCTGAAGTCTCGGTTTGAATTTTTCAATGGTTGTTGGTCGCGATAATACAATAATGGTTTCTTTCGAATAAAAACGGGTGCATCCAATAAGAACAGGATAGACAGATCAATAATTTTAAGAATACTCTCTGATGACGTTAATTTCAAAACAAAATTAACTCTCAATCAGCCTATGCGTGTATCATAAATTTGAATTCAGATTCGAAAGTAAGAGAAAAATGAGATACTGGTTCATATAATATATATGGAATCGATAATTTTTGAGGGTGACTAAGAATTTTCAGAGAAGCACTACAAGATGCCGATATTCAATGGAAATATAACCCTCCTCGTTCAAGCCGTCTAATTTATGACTATCACCTCAAAAATGTAAAAAGGGTGTTGTGCGATACATTCAGTGAAGAGGATTGTAATTCTCTATTCAGTAGTACTTTTTTTTATTGATTTAATAATCTTCATCAGGCCATGCTCTAAAAATATCATATCAGTCCAACCGAAGTGCATGTGCGCCCCAACTGTAATAGATAATTTTTTTATTAATTTCACAGAAATTGACTCGAATCAATCATAACATTTTCTATAATAAGTGTTCATGGAAACAATCAACATATTGACAAAAATGTCATGATATTTGCTACGATTTTTCATACTTCCGCAACATGGACTTTTGAAGTTTGAGTAATGAAGTTTGATTTATTTATTTATTTATTTCATCCAGACAATACAGGTCTAATTTTACATGGATATCATTAAGTAATAACATATGCTTAGAAAAATCAATATTGGTAAAAAATAAACAAGCACTAAAATATAACAACAAAATAATATATTGTGATGATATAAGCTGGGACAAAAAAAAATCCATAGGATTGATACAAGCGAAGAATTTTTAGATATTTTCGTCAAAGTGCTACACCGATAATTTGTGTTACTGTTAGAGTATAATGGTGAGATATACAGCAAAAAACAACAAGATATGTACGAATTGTCCATCCAATCACTGGCGCACCCAGAGGCATAGAGGCTCGAGCTCCTCTAAGTGACATGGAAATTATTTTTAATAAAAAAATTGATGCCTTCATTTTGAAGGTTTGATGATACCTATTTACTGAACTCATTTTGATTAGCAAACTCCGTTTATGAGATTATAAGTTGAAAGAAATTGATACCCGACCACGAAATGCCATGCAGACATACATATTTTGTGATCAAACTTTATATTATAAATGTACTCCTGATTTTTTTAACACTTTCCATAACTACCAGTATGGCTGAAAAATCATTCTCATCATAAAGGGCATTGAAAACTTACTTAAGAAGTATTACTGTGCAAAACCGGATAAATGGTCTGGCAAGTTCATGTCTCCTTAGGAAATATAAGGTAATGTGACTTCTAAGATAAGAAAACAAGATATTCGATAATTGATGTTGATTTTGCACATAATATGTGTACAATCGGAACGATCTTTCAATAAAAATTATATATGTCCCATTTTGTTTTCCATTGTTCTTAATTTTTCCCAGAATTGAACCTGAATTCAACGTCCCACTGGAATGATATCGTCGTACTCTTAAAAAGCATGTTTCACGGGAAGTTACTTTCAATGGAATGGAAACTTCTCTCTAACGATTTGTTGTACTGTTGTGCAATAAAAAAGTGGAATAACTTAACGATGAACTATCTCAGACTTATGACTGACGAATGTAGCAATATTTAGCCACCGCGTTCCCATTGTATTTAGACCAGAGTTTCCAGCAAACTTACTGGGAAATTTGGTATATTTTCAAGTTCCTACCAAACGTGTGTTCACTTTTGTTGATTTTATCTCTTGGAGTTTCCATTGTCACATCCTTCTCTGCTCAATTTATTCCTGTCCAGCACAACAGTGTTCGCTTCGTCCAATTATTGTAATGCTGGTATCATCATTATCTTTCTACTGCTTCATCTCACCATTCTGTCTCCTTCCTCAATTCTTCATCCAGTACCGAAGTGGTGAATATTTGTTGAAATATAAAAGTATGAACGCAGATTTACTGAACTTAAATTTTTTCAGGCCGTAACAATCCTCTTCGTAGCCTACACCAGTGCCAGTGGCATTGGTTATGGCGGCCACTGTGCCAGATGTGCCATAGAAGGTGCCCTCGGGGGCCAATGGATCCCTGATGTCCCCCTATCGCCCTAGCTGCTCATGGTGCTGGCATGGAACATTTTGAAGGGAAGGAAATCGATGTCTCTGATTTGAAACCGACCAAGTGGCTACGTTACGTGGATGAAACCTTCTTCATTTGAAGACACGGAAGGAACACACTGAACCGTTTCCTAGACCATCTAAATACTCAACACTCCCAGCATCGAGTTCACCATGGAGACTGAAAAGGACCAGCGGATAGCATTTCTAGATGTGCTCATCGAAATATTTGGCTCGAGACTAACCCACAAAGTCTACTGAAAACCTACGCACACGGATTGGTACCTTCATGCAATGTCGAACCACCATCCTAGTCAGGAGCGAGAAATTATCTCCAAACTAGTGAAACATACTCGAAGAATATGTGAACTTGAGCATCTTCAAGATGATCTGGAACATCTTCAAGCAAACTGGGATCAAATAGATATAGTGTACCCGAGATCAACCAGACCATGAAACTGGGAATTTCCACGAGTCAAAGTAGGGAGGGGGCTCAGATAGCTGCGTGTGCGTATCTACCATATATTGGGACAACCCAACATAAAAATAGTCTTCAAACCCACCAAGAAGATACATCAAGGCATCAAGCTCGCAAAAGATAAAAGAGACCCACTATCAGTAGCGGGGGTATATGCATACTATGCACTTGAAAAGGTGTACATCGGAACCACAAGTACATCGGAACCACAAAGAGATCCATGGGAACAAGACTGAAGGAGCATCTGAGGAACTGTAGATTAGGCCAAACGGACAAATCGGCAGTAGCAGAATAAGCGCTCAGTGAAGGAAACAACAGGATTTTATTTGGGGACTTGAAACTTTTTGCCCCCAGCCAGGGATATCATAGCCAACTTTTACGGGAGGCAATAGAGATCCACAAACACATGGTGAATTTCAACAGAAAAGAAAAAGTGAACCTCAACCAAATATGGAATCCCATTCTTAGAAATTCTAAGTACCTGAGTTGGAGTGAATACAATTTCCGCAAACGGAATCTTGAGTCATCGGAGATTATCCACAATGTATAAGCCTCTGAAGAAGCTACCGAAAACGTCAGGAAGAAACTCCGAAAAACGATGGCCTTCAAAACCGAGCCAAAATAGCGACACTGAATTAATCTATTTCATTATTTTCATTGACTTCTGTGAGCCCCTCCTCCAAGAAAAATTCCTGGGTGCTCCAGTGCATCCAACTGCAGTTGGGTCATGATTATGATAAAAAATTCGTTGGAGGCAAAACAAAAGTACGACGCATTATGAAAATATTTCGATGTTTATTTACTCCTCTCCATCATATCAAATACATTGGACCTAGAACCAATCAACGATATTAATGTTCTGGATCATAATCCAATCAATCCAGTAATGTTTTTGGAATTAATCAAAAAACGCGGATAACAAACATGAAGTGATACAATAACTGTATCAAGTTTCGTAACTGATTCAGATAGAATGTCACGATATCATTTGGGCGAACAAGATAACATTCACGAAAATAAACATTTTTATGTCATAGAGATGTTTGGTTTTATCCAAGATATCAATGTTGTATCTCCATTTTGAAATTTTGTTATACATGTTGATTGATCATCCAGAGTACAGTTTAGTACTCCACATTAATGAAAAATGGTGATGACTCAATTAAAGCAAGAGGTCCAGTGGCTTGGCCTGTCTGCTCTCCAGATTTTAATCTATAGGATTTTTATTTTTCAGGGCATTTCAAAAATGAAACAAATTGTACTACTAGAATTATTTGCATACTATTTTCAAACAAATAATAAATTTTTTTTTCTAAAACGTAGGGTTTGTTTTGGAATATCAAAACAGTTATTGTTCTTTTTGATGTATAGTTCTTCTTTGTAATGAACTATAATTGTGCCTAAAAGAAGAAGGGACTTCGTCATACCTTCTCACGGCCTGCCGTGCATTGCTGCACCAGAGCAAAGAAGCTTTTGGGGAAATCATACTTAACCCAGAAGACGTCAAAAAGATTCAGCTAAGGAAAACGCTGAATTACGCCAGGGAAGTTGGCATGCCCAGCTGATCCCAGACACGTGGGTGTACAAAGGTTCCAAGCGCAGGGGCCTACGTGCAGAGGTTTGAAAACCCGCCCACCAGTGCCAGGAAGTAAGTGAGTGAGTCCTTTTTTTGATAATGAAAAATAACTGCAAATTGATGAATCTTTACTGTATATGGATGATGGTCGGTATAACTCGAAAATCATCTTTGATTGGCATTGTATGATACACTACCGAACTCATGATGAGAAAAATATAGATGAATAAATACGAGATGCCTTCATATATTGATTGCAATCGCAACAAATTTGACAACGGCTTTTGAAGAATGAAACACTATCAGGCTGTTTCTTTAGAATCAGCACCAAAACATTCTGAAGCTTAAACAGTATCACCAAACTTTGCGGTATACAAGATGAATAAGATGATAAAGGAATTGATAAACTTGCTGATGAACAATTACCAACTTTGGCAACTGCAAGTATATGTCATTTTAGTGGTAATGAACGCCATCCTAAAATTAAATGTCCAGCACGAGAAGAAACTTGTCGTAGTTGTAATGAAAAAGGTCACTTTTCTGAAGTTTGTCTTAAAATTATATAAACACGTCCGCTTTTACGCCTGATGCACCAAAATGTCAAACCAAGTCTTTGACGAAGATAAAAATTAATAATTGTCTTGTTGATGCTCTCATTGATACGGGAACTTCTGCAAAATTCCAAAATGAAGAATTTGTTCATAATTAAAATATTCTTATCCATTCGAGAAGAGGTCATATCTCAATGGTTACTACCAATCTTCATTCGCAAAAAAAAGGACACTGTTTTGTGAATATTGAACTTCTGGGTCACAAGTCACATAATTTCAAGATTTGGATTCTACCAGACTTGTGTGCAGATGTAATCATTGGACATGATATACTATTACAGCATTCAAAAATTGCATGAACTAGATTTTGTTGGTTCAATAACACCTTTAGCAATATGTAGCTTAGCAGAAGCAAAAAATAGAACCAGTATCTATTTTTCACAACTTGTAACCAGATTGTAGACCTACAACTACGAAATCAAGGAAGCAAACAGAGTAAGATGCTAAGTTCATATATTCAGAAGTAGGAAAAGTTTCAGAAGAAGGAATTATCGAAAAAACCTTGTTTAGCATGGACGGCACAAGCTCTCGTTTCTATAAATTTGAAAATCATAAAAAGAGAATGGTAATATATTATTCACAAACAATCTATTCACTTATTTGGATGCATAACCTTTGCTGATCATTGAAGACGTGATAGCCGCAATCTGTAATTTTTTAATCTTAGGCACAATAACTATTGATCTTCATAGTGCCTACCTAAATATACTGCATTTGAAGCTGACGGTCAGTTATTTCGATTTAAAAGTGTTCCATTGATAACGCCAAATGCTTTCAAAGAGATAGTTGAAAATGATCAAGAACGAAAAGCTGAAAGGAGCTTTTGTTAACTTAGACAATATTACAGTTTGTGGTAAAACAAAAAGCGAACATAATGAAAAGTCAAATCACTTTTTGACTATTATAGAAAAATGCAACTTTAAAATAAGTGAAAGCAAAAATAAATTTTCTAAAATAGTTATCAAATTGCTTGGATACTTAATTGACGATATACCTACTCATCGAGCCTGATCTCTCCAGATTGGAACCTCAGATGAATTTACGTTTGGAACTACTGTGCCTAGTTGGCATACAGAATCTGCACTAGTTTCAGTAAGAAAACATGCGTTAGAAACAAGAAATACGAACCACTCGTAGAAGAAGCGGAACTAATCGAGGCAAACTCTGAATATCCATTAGACCGATTTTCAAATGGAAAAAAGCAAACATTTCTCTGAAACACATGGGTCCTCATGGCGATCTTCAAATTTTTTGTTAGACTCTTAAAGCAGACGATAGAAGCACAACCAGATAACCTGATCGAGAGTAACAATTCAGAAATCAATCCTGTCACTGATACTCGTACTAACGATCAAGAACTGAGTATTATGAATTAAACTACTAACTCAAAGTTCTGCTGATAATGAAATGCGGAATCTAGCTGGTGAAAAACATGTAATATGTTTTGAAATACAGGAGGAAAATGTAGAGAAATCGCTTTGTATTTTGATAACTTTCATTATTTTGTTGTTTTTCCAAGTGACCTAGCTTGAAACGGTATTCTGCCCAAAAAAGGAAAATATCAGTAAGTGATGAAACATTGAGCCGAGATGAATAAAAATGTATGAAATTTAATGGACTTTACGTGATAACAGCCTAATGAATTGAAACCGGAGGTTAAATTTTTGTAAAAAGAATTATCAACAAGGTACGTCACTTCTATTCTGTCATATTCAGTGAAACTTTAGTTCTTCAAAAAATTATCACTTACTGCCATTTCCTTTTTTTGAGCAGTATTATTCTTGATTTACAGACAAGCAACAATCTCACTTAACCAATCTACTAACATGTACGGATGTGTTACTAAAAATCCAATCGAAAAATGGCCACTTTATAAGTGAATATTCTATTGTATGTGTTCATATATTATTATGTTTTGTCAATAAGAAACTATTCGTTATACAATAACATATACAGGGTCTTTCAAGACTGTTCGTTATACAGGAATATAACGAGAATCATTCCAAAAAAAATATGGTGGTGGGTTTTAAAATATGACAATATTTTGAAAAGATTTTTAAGAAACTATCATGATTTCGAATCTTTTTCGACTGTATTTAATAAAAACAAACAACTCGTAACAATAAAGATAAGGAAATTGTGGGTTTTGTCCTACTTCACAGCCTATCCACAAAATTCGTTGAAACACACTTAGGACTAGTTTGGATTAGGTTACAAAACTAAATAAAATAAAATAAAATAAAAATATTTTTAAATGAGGTAACCATCAGCCAATATGTTTAGACCTTCCAACCGAACTCGTGCAATTCCAGGGGTGGTATTCCGTGTACCATATAATTCTATAGTCGACACAATAAGTGAGATGATTTTATGGTTGAATATATGGGAAAGAAAGAGACATAACTGTCGACTATAGAATTCTATGGTACACGGAATACCATCACAGAACAATCATGCATTGGTTTGGTAAACGAACTGTTCAGAGGTTGCACCAACATTATAATAATTTCGTTATCTCAATCAAAATGACTGTAACTATTTTGAAAAAGTTTCAGTAACAAATCAGACTTGTGGTTGCTATACTAATAATGTGTTTGGTTAGAAGAATTGTTGTGGGAATAATTTTTATTTGAGTGTAGTCGATGAAATTAAACGCATTATGAATTTCTCACATTATATTACTTTGCCAAATTTTCATGAAAATTAATGAGATCATTTCAATTTCCCAAAGAGTTGAATGTTGTACTCCAAACCATGGTTTTTCGTCGAGTGAAATTCCAGTGTGACATAAGAATGATTCAGGCCTCCATCTTTGATGAATACAGTAGAGCCTTTGGATTCTTCTTTGGCACTCAGTGCCAATATACAGTAAAGCTTTTGGTCGCCGTGCCAAGAAGACTGAAAAAGAAATTAATTATTCGGGGAAACAAAATGCAGGACTGTATCGAGGATAATGTAATACAATATCATGAATCTAGACTTTTATACGGTGAGAACCAATATGTATTCCTCTTTCATGAAGTAGCAAATTTTTTGTAGATTTTTAATGTATTGTTTTTCAAAATTCAGTTTTGCAATCGAATACACTCTTTAACTGGATTTATGTTATTTCACAGAATTGTAGAAAGTATGCGATGAAAAACTCGACAAAAAATATAAGTTTCAATCTGTTGGTTCACATTAATACACATATTTCCATTAAATTCGATGATGGGTTTACGAGGATTGCTATAAATTTGTCAAATCTGACATTGTTATCGTAAATTTTGACAATTTCAATCGTGAATGTACTCCGTGTTTTCATATTATTGCTATTTGTATTGATTAGAGATATCTTCTTCAAACTTATCATGGCAAAAATATGCGATGATTTTCTATGACTCTCAACAAGGAATAAACCAACAGCAGTGTGCCGACCAACTCGCTACGACTTTTAGTGATGAAGCTTCATCTTTACGAATTTCGTGAACGTCATCATCCTGTATACAGGATGACCAAAACTAATTTAACCAGGTTCTAGTTCCTAAACTGGTAGTTAGTTGGAATAAAATATATAATTTTCAGCAGTGATGATACTTAAAAACTACAGCGCAATTTCATATTATTACGAACGGCTATAAAAGTACAGTGCAATTTCATTTTACTACGAACAGCTACCCTTGAAAATCCACACCTACTGTAAAGTTTCAAACTGCACCCTGTATATTTTTTAACTTCTCCTTATAGAATATCTAATTTCTAATACAACTATTTTTTCCTATTCAAAATCGGTTCATGAATAGCTGAGAAAATTAATTTTCAAATTTTGAATCTAGTTACCCATGGAAATTTTGATTTTTGACACTTGTTAAAGTGAAGTCAATAAGATCTTACAATTTTGTGTAAAAATGGCAAGTTTGTTCACTGTTGAAGAACACGTTGATATGATTATTATTTACGGGAAATTTTTGAAAAATAGAAGAAGAGCTGGAGAGTTATATCGGGTACGTTTTCCTGATCACCCAACACCAAATAAAAATACTTTTTCCTACAAGCGTGCGTGATTCACCCTATACCCGTACGCAATTTAGTTTGAAAGGTGTCATTTTTCCGCAGGCTCAAGTCACTTCAAGTGAGTTATTCCCGCAATAGTGCGGGTAAAGTTTTTCCCGCACGCGAAAGTTTGTTCAAGAGTGCTACATAATTTTTTTTCAATTCGCTTGTAGAAAAAATATTGATCCTTACTCAGGAAAACATCATAAAACTGTTGGCGTATGTGGGTAAATATTAATCCACATGTTTCTACTGGAAAACTATTATTCGACGAAAGAGTTCCGTTGAACGAATTTTACAAGATTTTCAATACCATTCATTTAAAGTTCACTTACGGCAGGGACCCATTCAAGAGACACTGACAGAATAACGCCCCAAATGATAATAGTTATATGTATATACTCGTAACTCATTGACAAGTTTTGAAGCTTGAATTACTGCTGAATGCCTTCATTCCGAAAACTTGTCAAAATAAGATAATTTGTAAAACCTTGATATGAAGTGAAATCGTTACTTTTCTGTCTTATTTATAGCGGATTTTCAACTTAACCAAATTTTCATGGTAACCAGACCAACCGATTTTGAATTGGAAAGAGCCAAATAAATATATATTATATACGTACTCTAAAGTGCTATTACCATTGGCCGAAAGTGTTGTAAAAAGTTTAGAGTCTTCAGATGCGCATGTGCCTCCTCAATATAGTCTCTAACAGACCCGATTTCTGTAAAAAATTATGGTACCAGTAGAGGTTAATGAAGTATAATTCTCAGAATGTATGTATTACTGCTTCCATCACTTTCGCATACAGATGTCTTAATATTTTATTTCTTATATAATTCAAAGTTGTTGAAAATGAGATCGGAAAACTCTCATTACCTACTAATCAACCGATTTGAAAAATGTTTTCACTTATTCATGATTCAAGATAGTCAGTGATGGACCTCCAACTTTTTTTCTGTTATGTATATAGAGTCAAAAACTGGTTTGAATTATATCTGTAATTCTGGAGTCAGTGCCACGATGTTATAAGCATTATTTATTTCATTGCCATTTAGATGTTGAAAATGAGTTCATCTGTCAGATATTTGCCTCATTTTTCCACCTCGTGGAAATGTGTGGAGGGAGGGGTATTCAAGACCGTGGTCGGAATTATCTATTTTCATTTAAAATGAAGTAGAGTAAAAAGAATTGAGTCATTTATTCTCTATCGAATATAGATTTTAATATACTTCCGTTGATCCTGATTGAAGGATCAGTATGATTACGAAAAACGTTGGAATTCTATAGTGTCTTTTCTAAATAATTTGATGTTAAATGTTTTGATTCATATTCAAAGAAATTTCGTACATCCAAGCGCATTATTTTTATGACAATCTTTTGATGATGAGATTTAGACTTTGGTTCAGTTTCCAGCATTTCAAGGTTTGTTCACCTGTGGAAGTGAAAATTATTAGTTTTTCAATGTGAATGACATGAGCACGTTAGTAAATTTAAATGAAGGACAAATTTACATATTTTCAGAATAGTTCAAAATCAATTATTTTCACCTATAGGAAAAGAACCAAAAAATGCAGTGGACTGAATTTCATCGGTCTGATAGTTAATGAAGAAAAATTTCATAGAAATGTTTACATGTCAACATTATCAGTCCATAACGGGATCGGTTTGTAACTGGGCGTAGCCCATTTCGGCCCGAAAATGTGAAATACCAGGTAAGATGAATTTTAATGAGCTTGGATAAATGCCCATTTCGGCCCACAACGATAGGTAAACTAATTTAAGGGTAATTTGAAGGATATTTGGATTGGGATGATTATTTATATATTACAATACAGAGGGGTGGAACAACAGATTTTCCAGCCTTGCAAAAAGGCGAATCTGTCATCAGGTTAGTTCGTTTAGGAACAATCGAGTCATAAAAATATAAAAAATCGTCATTTTTGGTCGTCGACGATGAACATTCCACAGAATAAGTTAAAACTTTTATTGGTATTGTTAAATGAATCAAATATGGTCTAATTTCTTTAACATGACACAAAGTTCAAATTTTATTACTTTTTGTATTGTATCATATTATCATTCTAATAAGTAGCATTAATGCGATTTTTGTACATATTGATAAATTAATAAACTTTTTTTAACAAAATTGAATGATATATGTTGTTATTTCTCTGTGTATAGTTACAGATCTTGTGAACGCATTAGATTTAAAATTCTAATTAGGTACCTGATTACTAGTCCACTGTTAAACCCTCCGAAATGGGTACTAGTGCGGGAAAATGACACCTCTCAAACTAAATTGCGTGCGGGAATAGGGCGGAACACGCACGCTTGTAGGAAATAGTTATTATCCTCACAGCTGAATTACAGATTTGGTTCCAACTGAATATCTCGGCTTTTTTCGGAACAAGAACGTGGCTAAATCAGTTTGGGGCACCCTGTATATCTTGTTTCATATTTTCAGAATATCAAGTCGATAGCGATAGAAAAAAAAGTTTTGGGGCATGCGTATACACCTCTGGGTCAACGTGAATGTACAGAAAGCGATGAGGTTTTTCAGAAGCAACGAATCTGCTCAGGTTCAGAATTGAAATGCACGAAACGTATTGGATCAGCTTTTCTCAGAACCGTTGTTCATGAAATTTACACTGAGCCAGAAACAATTCGCCCTGACCTACTGACAATGGGTTCTGATTATACATGAAAACTTACCGTTGTGTTTCTGGTTTCGAATGGTATCCTTGTCAAGTGAACATGATCTTGGAATACCTGGTCACCTATTACCGCTCTGGTGCAATTTCCTTCTCGAAGTTCAAACTGTTCCTTTCCAGTGACGTTTCCATTAGCGATTTGTATTAGAAGTACGCAAGCACAAGTAACAATCAAGAAGTGATTCATTTTGTTGAGTAACTGATTTCACCTTGCAAAAAATACCTGTTGATTTTCTGATATCACTGAATACTGCGTCTAGAATGTTTCTTTTATATTTGATGCTCAAGTACATGATAACGGAGAAGTTGCTAGTAAATATTCGTTCAAAGATAAGGACATATTATATTCAAAACGTATTTCTAGTAATAGCTTTATATTTTGATTTACCTGAAAGAGTTAGTCATCCTCATTCACTTGAAACCTGGTAACAGAATTATAAAAATAACTTTTCCGAAGAACACTTGAGAAAATGACAAATAGCGCACTTTCCAATAACTTCAAAAATGACAAATAATTATCAACCTGAAGTTCTCAATCCAGAGTGATAATGTATTAAGATGTGACTATATTTAGAACAGTCCACTCAATTTTTGAGACTATTAGGATTGTAACACCACCAAATTTGGCATGCTAGTAGTTGAAATCATCCCAAACTGATAAAAACGGCTATGCGCATATTAAGTCTAATTGAATGCACCAACTTTTATGTAGAATGAAACTTTTTGAAAAACCATTAGTTAAGAAGTTTCCCATATGGTTCCAAGTTTTTGGCGGACTTTGTAGAACTACAAGATACGGCGGGTCATTCATGAATTGATAAATGTTCTTATTCCGAAAAGTCGCCTAGAAAGTAGGACAGAGATAGACTTTTAGGGCCAGTTTATCAATGTCGTGATAGCGTACTTTGACTCCCGGTTAAATTTGACTCGTGGTTAGAATGAATATGACATTTGCTAAATGAAGGAATCGACTCACATTCTAACCATGAGTTAAATCTAGCTCGAAGTTAAAGTACATTGAAAAACCGGCCCTGAAAGTTGGAATAATTACATAAGCACTGTTGTTAATCTAGCCACACCCCTACTGCCATGGGCGTAACATTCTCGAGGGCAGTTACGTAAGAATAAAATGCATTAGATGGAAAAATGTTGACTTGAAATATATATTATCAAAATCCCATCTACCACCTAGTGGTGTAGGGTTATTTACTATTTACAATACATTATCACTACATTGATGTTCCTAATCATATAAACAAACTTTGCCCATTCTTTCTTGTTTCTTGCTAAGGTTCTTGTATCTGGGTAAGATTTTCCTTTTCTGTTTAAAATTTCTACAATTACCCCATCCCAAGTTTGTCTTGGTCTTCCTCTTTTTCTTTTTTTGTTATGAGTCTTCGTCTGCCATATTTGTTTCACCGGACGTTCGTTGTTCGTCCTCTGTAAATGACCTTACCAGCTGAGTTGCCTCTTTTCAATTAACGTCATTGCTGCTTGTATTCCTAAATCTTCCATTATTTCTTTATTTTTTAGTTTGTCCATTTTTGTTACTCCTCTAACTCTTCTCAAATACTTCATTTCAATGGCCTGGATTCTACTTTTTTGTCTTTGCGAGAGTACCCAAGACTCTCAACCAAATGTCAAAATCGGTCTGTATATTGTTTTGAAAACATTCATTCATTTCTCAGAAAGTTCTCTTTTATTTATAAATGTTTTATTCATTGAGTAGTATAGATTTAATGTGTTTTGTATTCTATTGTTGATTTCTAATTCTTGATTTCCATTTCTTTGTATTTCTATTCCTAAATATTTGTAATGTTCTACTTGTTCTATATATACTCCTTCAATATCTATATTTATCGCTCTTCTTTCGTCTTTAGAAATCACCATCACTTTTGTTTTGTTTTTGTTCATTCTCATCTCGTATTCTTTAAAAGATTCATTCCATATCTCTAGATTATTTTGTACATCTCGTTCGTTCTCAGTCATAATTATCAAATCATCTGCAAAAGCACCCTCTGATATTTCTATCCTCTGGCAAGTTCATGTCTCCTTAGGAAATATAAGGTAATGTGACTTCTAAGATAAGAAAACAAGATATTCGATAATTGATGTTGATTTTGCACATAATATGTGTACAATCGGAACGATCTTTCAATAAAAATTATATATGTCCCATTTTGTTTTCCATTGTTCTTAATTTTTCCCAGAATTGAACCTGAATTCAACGTCCCACTGGAATGATATCGTCGTACTCTTAAAAAGCATGTTTCACGGGAAGTTACTTTCAATGGAATGGAAACTTCTCTCTAACGATTTGTTGTACTGTTGTGCAATAAAAAAGTGGAATAACTTAACGATGAACTATCTCAGACTTATGACTGACGAATGTAGCAATATTTAGCCACCGCGTTCCCATTGTATTTAGACCAGAGTTTCCAGCAAACTTACTGGGAAATTTGGTATATTTTCAAGTTCCTACCAAACGTGTGTTCACTTTTGTTGATTTTATCTCTTGGAGTTTCCATTGTCACATCCTTCTCTGCTCAATTTATTCCTGTCCAGCACAACAGTGTTCGCTTCGTCCAATTATTGTAATGCTGGTATCATCATTATCTTTCTACTGCTTCATCTCACCATTCTGTCTCCTTCCTCAATTCTTCATCCAGTACCGAAGTGGTGAATATTTGTTGAAATATAAAAGTATGAACGCAGATTTACTGAACTTAAATTTTTTCAGGCCGTAACAATCCTCTTCGTAGCCTACACCAGTGCCAGTGGCATTGGTTATGGCGGCCACTGTGCCAGATGTGCCATAGAAGGTGCCCTCGGGGGCCAATGGATCCCTGATGTCCCCCTATCGCCCTAGCTGCTCATGGTGCTGGCATGGAACATTTTGAAGGGAAGGAAATCGATGTCTCTGATTTGAAACCGACCAAGTGGCTACGTTACGTGGATGAAACCTTCTTCATTTGAAGACACGGAAGGAACACACTGAACCGTTTCCTAGACCATCTAAATACTCAACACTCCCAGCATCGAGTTCACCAAGGAGACTGAAAAGGACCAGCGGATAGCATTTCTAGATGTGCTCATCGAAATATTTGGCTCGAGACTAACCCACAAAGTCTACTGAAAACCTACGCACACGGATTGGTACCTTCATGCAATGTCGAACCACCATCCTAGTCAGGAGCGAGAAATTATCTCCAAACTAGTGAAACATACTCGAAGAATATGTGAACTTGAGCATCTTCAAGATGATCTGGAACATCTTCAAGCAAACTGGGATCAAATAGATATAGTGTACCCGAGATCAACCAGACCATGAAACTGGGAATTTCCACGAGTCAAAGTAGGGAGGGGGCTCAGATAGCTGCGTGTGCGTATCTACCATATATTGGGACAACCCAACATAAAAATAGTCTTCAAACCCACCAAGAAGATACATCAAGGCATCAAGCTCGCAAAAGATAAAAGAGACCCACTATCAGTAGCGGGGGTATATGCATACTATGCACTTGAAAAGGTGTACATCGGAACCACAAGTACATCGGAACCACAAAGAGATCCATGGGAACAAGACTGAAGGAGCATCTGAGGAACTGTAGATTAGGCCAAACGGACAAATCGGCAGTAGCAGAATAAGCGCTCAGTGAAGGAAACAACAGGATTTTATTTGGGGACTTGAAACTTTTTGCCCCCAGCCAGGGATACCATAGCCAACTTTTACGGGAGGCAATAGAGATCCACAAACACATGGTGAATTTCAACAGAAAAGAAAAAGTGAACCTCAACCAAATATGGAATCCCATTCTTAGAAATTCTAAGTACCTGAGTTGGAGTGAATACAATTTCCGCAAACGGAATCTTGAGTCATCGGAGATTATCCACAATGTATAAGCCTCTGAAGAAGCTACCGAAAACGTCAGGAAGAAACTCCGAAAAACGATGGCCTTCAAAACCGAGCCAAAATAGCGACACTGAATTAATCTATTTCATTATTTTCATTGACTTCTGTGAGCCCCTCCTCCAAGAAAAATTCCTGGGTGCTCCAGTGCATCCAACTGCAGTTGGGTCATGATTATGATAAAAAATTCGTTGGAGGCAAAACAAAAGTACGACGCATTATGAAAATATTTCGATGTTTATTTACTCCTCTCCATCATATCAAATACATTGGACCTAGAACCAATCAACGATATTAATGTTCTGGATCATAATCCAATCAATCCAGTAATGTTTTTGGAATTAATCAAAAAACGCGGATAACAAACATGAAGTGATACAATAACTGTATCAAGTTTCGTAACTGATTCAGATAGAATGTCACGATATCATTTGGGCGAACAAGATAACATTCACGAAAATAAACATTTTTATGTCATAGAGATGTTTGGTTTTATCCAAGATATCAATGTTGTATCTCCATTTTGAAATTTTGTAATACATGTTGATTGATCATCCAGAGTACAGTTTAGTACTCCACATTAATGAAAAATGGTGATGACTCAATTAAAGCAAGAGGTCCAGTGGCTTGGCCTGTCTGCTCTCCAGATTTTAATCTATAGGATTTTTATTTTTCAGGGCATTTCAAAAATGAAACAAATTGTACTACTAGAATTATTTGCATACTATTTTCAAACAAATAATAAATTTTTTTTTCTAAAACGTAGGGTTTGTTTTGGAATATCAAAACAGTTATTGTTCTTTTTGATGTATAGTTCTTCTTTGTAATGAACTATAATTGTGCCTAAAAGAAGAAGGGACTTCGTCATACCTTCTCACGGCCTGCCGTGCATTGCTGCACCAGAGCAAAGAAGCTTTTGGGGAAATCATACTTAACCCAGAAGACGTCAAAAAGATTCAGCTAAGGAAAACGCTGAATTACGCCAGGGAAGTTGGCATGCCCAGCTGATCCCAGACACGTGGGTGTACAAAGGTTCCAAGCGCAGGGGCCTACGTGCAGAGGTTTGAAAACCCGCCCACCAGTGCCAGGAAGTAAGTGAGTGAGTCCTTTTTTTGATAATGAAAAATAACTGCAAATTGATGAATCTTTACTGTATATGGATGATGGTCGGTATAACTCGAAAATCATCTTTGATTGGCATTGTATGATACACTACCGAACTCATGATGAGAAAAATATAGATGAATAAATACGAGATGCCTTCATATATTGATTGCAATCGCAACAAATTTGACAACGGCTTTTGAAGAATGAAACACTATCAGGCTGTTTCTTTAGAATCAGCACCAAAACATTCTGAAGCTTAAACAGTATCACCAAACTTTGCGGTATACAAGATGAATAAGATGATAAAGGAATTGATAAACTTGCTGATGAACAATTACCAACTTTGGCAACTGCAAGTATATGTCATTTTAGTGGTAATGAACGCCATCCTAAAATTAAATGTCCAGCACGAGAAGAAACTTGTCGTAGTTGTAATGAAAAAGGTCACTTTTCTGAAGTTTGTCTTAAAATTATATAAACACGTCCGCTTTTACGCCTGATGCACCAAAATGTCAAACCAAGTCTTTGACGAAGATAAAAATTAATAATTGTCTTGTTGATGCTCTCATTGATACGGGAACTTCTGCAAAATTCCAAAATGAAGAATTTGTTCATAATTAAAATATTCTTATCCATTCGAGAAGAGGTCATATCTCAATGGTTACTACCAATCTTCATTCGCAAAAAAAAGGACACTGTTTTGTGAATATTGAACTTCTGGGTCACAAGTCACATAATTTCAAGATTTGGATTCTACCAGACTTGTGTGCAGATGTAATCATTGGACATGATATACTATTACAGCATTCAAAAATTGCATGAACTAGATTTTGTTGGTTCAATAACACCTTTAGCAATATGTAGCTTAGCAGAAGCAAAAAATAGAACCAGTATCTATTTTTCACAACTTGTAACCAGATTGTAGACCTACAACTACGAAATCAAGGAAGCAAACAGAGTAAGATGCTAAGTTCATATATTCAGAAGTAGGAAAAGTTTCAGAAGAAGGAATTATCGAAAAAACCTTGTTTAGCATGGACGGCACAAGCTCTCGTTTCTATAAATTTGAAAATCATAAAAAGAGAATGGTAATATATTATTCACAAACAATCTATTCACTTATTTGGATGCATAACCTTTGCTGATCATTGAAGACGTGATAGCCGCAATCTGTAATTTTTTAATCTTAGGCACAATAACTATTGATCTTTATAGTGCCTACCTAAATATACTGCATTTGAAGCTGACGGTCAGTTATTTCGATTTAAAAGTGTTCCATTGATAACGCCAAATGCTTTCAAAGAGATAGTTGAAAATGATCAAGAACGAAAAGCTGAAAGGAGCTTTTGTTAACTTAGACAATATTACAGTTTGTGGTAAAACAAAAAGCGAACATAATGAAAAGTCAAATCACTTTTTGACTATTATAGAAAAATGCAACTTTAAAATAAGTGAAAGCAAAAATAAATTTTCTAAAATAGTTATCAAATTGCTTGGATACTTAATTGACGATATACCTACTCATCGAGCCTGATCTCTCCAGATTGGAACCTCAGATGAATTTACGTTTGGAACTACTGTGCCTAGTTGGCATACAGCATCTGCACTAGTTTCAGTAAGAAAACATGCGTTAGAAACAAGAAATACGAACCACTCGTAGAAGAAGCGGAACTAATCGAGGCAAACTCTGAATATCCATTAGACCGATTTTCAAATGGAAAAAAGCAAACATTTCTCTGAAACACATGGGTCCTCATGGCGATCTTCAAATTTTTTGTTAGACTCTTAAAGCAGACGATAGAAGCACAACCAGATAACCTGATCGAGAGTAACAATTCAGAAATCAATCCTGTCACTGATACTCGTACTAACGATCAAGAACTGAGTATTATGAATTAAACTACTAACTCAAAGTTCTGCTGATAATGAAATGCGGAATCTAGCTGGTGAAAAACATGTAATATGTTTTGAAATACAGGAGGAAAATGTAGAGAAATCGCTTTGTATTTTGATAACTTTCATTATTTTGTTGTTTTTCCAAGTGACCTAGCTTGAAACGGTATTCTGCCCAAAAAAGGAAAATATCAGTAAGTGATGAAACATTGAGCCGAGATGAATAAAAATGTATGAAATTTAATGGACTTTACGTGATAACAGCCTAATGAATTGAAACCGGAGGTTAAATTTTTGTAAAAAGAATTATCAACAAGGTACGTCACTTCTATTCTGTCATATTCAGTGAAACTTTAGTTCTTCAAAAAATTATCACTTACTGCCATTTCCTTTTTTTGAGCAGTATTATTCTTGATTTACAGACAAGCAACAATCTCACTTAACCAATCTACTAACATGTACGGATGTGTTACTAAAAATCCAATCGAAAAATGGCCACTTTATAAGTGAATATTCTATTGTATGTGTTCATATATTATTATGTTTTGTCAATAAGAAACTATTCGTTATACAATAACATATACAGGGTCTTTCAAGACTGTTCGTTATACAGGAATATAACGAGAATCATTCCAAAAAAAATATGGTGGTGGGTTTTAAAATATGACAATATTTTGAAAAGATTTTTAAGAAACTATCATGATTTCGAATCTTTTTCGACTGTATTTAATAAAAACAAACAACTCGTAACAATAAAGATAAGGAAATTGTGGGTTTTGTCCTACTTCACAGCCTATCCACAAAATTCGTTGAAACACACTTAGGACTAGTTTGGATTAGGTTACAAAACTAAATAAAATAAAATAAAATAAAAATATTTTTAAATGAGGTAACCATCAGCCAATATGTTTAGACCTTCCAACCGAACTCGTGCAATTCCAGGGGTGGTATTCCGTGTACCATATAATTCTATAGTCGACACAATAAGTGAGATGATTTTATGGTTGAATATATGGGAAAGAAAGAGACATAACTGTCGACTATAGAATTCTATGGTACACGGAATACCATCACAGAACAATCATGCATTGGTTTGGTAAACGAACTGTTCAGAGGTTGCACCAACATTATAATAATTTCGTTATCTCAATCAAAATGACTGTAACTATTTTGAAAAAGTTTCAGTAACAAATCAGACTTGTGGTTGCTATACTAATAATGTGTTTGGTTAGAAGAATTGTTGTGGGAATAATTTTTATTTGAGTGTAGTCGATGAAATTAAACGCATTATGAATTTCTCACATTATATTACTTTGCCAAATTTTCATGAAAATTAATGAGATCATTTCAATTTCCCAAAGAGTTGAATGTTGTACTCCAAACCATGGTTTTTCGTCGAGTGAAATTCCAGTGTGACATAAGAATGATTCAGGCCTCCATCTTTGATGAATACAGTAGAGCCTTTGGATTCTTCTTTGGCACTCAGTGCCAATATACAGTAAAGCTTTTGGTCGCCGTGCCAAGAAGACTGAAAAAGAAATTAATTATTCGGGGAAACAAAATGCAGGACTGTATCGAGGATAATGTAATACAATATCATGAATCTAGACTTTTATACGGTGAGAACTAATATGTATTCCTCTTTCATGAAGTAGCAAATTTTTTGTAGATTTTTAATGTATTGTTTTTCAAAATTCAGTTTTGCAATCGAATACACTCTTTAACTGGATTTATGTTATTTCACAGAATTGTAGAAAGTATGCGATGAAAAACTCGACAAAAAATATAAGTTTCAATCTGTTGGTTCACATTAATACACATATTTCCATTAAATTCGATGATGGGTTTACGAGGATTGCTATAAATTTGTCAAATCTGACATTGTTATCGTAAATTTTGACAATTTCAATCGTGAATGTACTCCGTGTTTTCATATTATTGCTATTTGTATTGATTAGAGATATCTTCTTCAAACTTATCATGGCAAAAATATGCGATGATTTTCTATGACTCTCAACAAGGAATAAACCAACAGCAGTGTGCCGACCAACTCGCTACGACTTTTAGTGATGAAGCTTCATCTTTACGAATTTCGTGAACGTCATCATCCTGTATACAGGATGACCAAAACTAATTTAACCAGGTTCTAGTTCCTAAACTGGTAGTTAGTTGGAATAAAATATATAATTTTCAGCAGTGATGATACTTAAAAACTACAGCGCAATTTCATATTATTACGAACGGCTATAAAAGTACAGTGCAATTTCATTTTACTACGAACAGCTACCCTTGAAAATCCACACCTACTGTAAAGTTTCAAACTGCACCCTGTATATTTTTTAACTTCTCCTTATAGAATATCTAATTTCTAATACAACTATTTTTTCCTATTCAAAATCGGTTCATGAATAGCTGAGAAAATTAATTTTCAAATTTTGAATCTAGTTACCCATGGAAATTTTGATTTTTGACACTTGTTAAAGTGAAGTCAATAAGATCTTACAATTTTGTGTAAAAATGGCAAGTTTGTTCACTGTTGAAGAACACGTTGATATGATTATTATTTACGGGAAATTTTTGAAAAATAGAAGAAGAGCTGGAGAGTTATATCGGGTACGTTTTCCTGATCACCCAACACCAAATAAAAATACTTTTTCCTACAAGCGTGCGTGATTCACCCTATACCCGTACGCAATTTAGTTTGAAAGGTGTCATTTTTCCGCAGGCTCAAGTCACTTCAAGTGAGTTATTCCCGCAATAGTGCGGGTAAAGTTTTTCCCGCACGCGAAAGTTTGTTCAAGAGTGCTACATAATTTTTTTTCAATTCGCTTGTAGAAAAAATATTGATCCTTACTCAGGAAAACATCATAAAACTGTTGGCGTATGTGGGTAAATATTAATCCACATGTTTCTACTGGAAAACTATTATTCGACGAAAGAGTTCCGTTGAACGAATTTTACAAGATTTTCAATACCATTCATTTAAAGTTCACTTACGGCAGGGACCCATTCAAGAGACACTGACAGAATAACGCCCCAAATGATAATAGTTATATGTATATACTCGTAACTCATTGACAAGTTTTGAAGCTTGAATTACTGCTGAATGCCTTCATTCCGAAAACTTGTCAAAATAAGATAATTTGTAAAACCTTGATATGAAGTGAAATCGTTACTTTTCTGTCTTATTTATAGCGGATTTTCAACTTAACCAAATTTTCATGGTAACCAGACCAACCGATTTTGAATTGGAAAGAGCCAAATAAATATATATTATATACGTACTCTAAAGTGCTATTACCATTGGCCGAAAGTGTTGTAAAAAGTTTAGAGTCTTCAGATGCGCATGTGCCTCCTCAATATAGTCTCTAACAGACCCGATTTCTGTAAAAAATTATGGTACCAGTAGAGGTTAATGAAGTATAATTTTCAGAATGTATGTATTACTGCTTCCATCACTTTCGCATACAGATGTCTTAATATTTTATTTCTTATATAATTCAAAGTTGTTGAAAATGAGATCGGAAAACTCTCATTACCTACTAATCAACCGATTTGAAAAATGTTTTCACTTATTCATGATTCAAGATAGTCAGTGATGGACCTCCAACTTTTTTTCTGTTATGTATATAGAGTCAAAAACTGGTTTGAATTATATCTGTAATTCTGGAGTCAGTGCCACGATGTTATAAGCATTATTTATTTCATTGCCATTTAGATGTTGAAAATGAGTTCATCTGTCAGATATTTGCCTCATTTTTCCACCTCGTGGAAATGTGTGGAGGGAGGGGTATTCAAGACCGTGGTCGGAATTATCTATTTTCATTTAAAATGAAGTAGAGTAAAAAGAATTGAGTCATTTATTCTCTATCGAATATAGATTTTAATATACTTCCGTTGATCCTGATTGAAGGATCAGTATGATTACGAAAAACGTTGGAATTCTATAGTGTCTTTTCTAAATAATTTGATGTTAAATGTTTTGATTCATATTCAAAGAAATTTCGTACATCCAAGCGCATTATTTTTATGACAATCTTTTGATGATGAGATTTAGACTTTGGTTCAGTTTCCAGCATTTCAAGGTTTGTTCACCTGTGGAAGTGAAAATTATTAGTTTTTCAATGTGAATGACATGAGCACGTTAGTAAATTTAAATGAAGGACAAATTTACATATTTTCAGAATAGTTCAAAATCAATTATTTTCACCTATAGGAAAAGAACCAAAAAATGCAGTGGACTGAATTTCATCGGTCTGATAGTTAATGAAGAAAAATTTCATAGAAATGTTTACATGTCAACATTATCAGTCCATAACGGGATCGGTTTGTAACTGGGCGTAGCCCATTTCGGCCCGAAAATGTGAAATACCAGGTAAGATGAATTTTAATGAGCTTGGATAAATGCCCATTTCGGCCCACAACGATAGGTAAACTAATTTAAGGGTAATTTGAAGGATATTTGGATTGGGATGATTATTTATATATTACAATACAGAGGGGTGGAACAACAGATTTTCCAGCCTTGCAAAAAGGCGAATCTGTCATCAGGTTAGTTCGTTTAGGAACAATCGAGTCATAAAAATATAAAAAATCGTCATTTTTGGTCGTCGACGATGAACATTCCACAGAATAAGTTAAAACTTTTATTGGTATTGTTAAATGAATCAAATATGGTCTAATTTCTTTAACATGACACAAAGTTCAAATTTTATTACTTTTTGTATTGTATCATATTATCATTCTAATAAGTAGCATTAATGCGATTTTTGTACATATTGATAAATTAATAAACTTTTTTTAACAAAATTGAATGATATATGTTGTTATTTCTCTGTGTATAGTTACAGATCTTGTGAACGCATTAGATTTAAAATTCTAATTAGGTACCTGATTACTAGTCCACTGTTAAACCCTCCGAAATGGGTACTAGTGCGGGAAAATGACACCTCTCAAACTAAATTGCGTGCGGGAATAGGGCGGAACACGCACGCTTGTAGGAAATAGTTATTATCCTCACAGCTGAATTACAGATTTGGTTCCAACTGAATATCTCGGCTTTTTTCGGAACAAGAACGTGGCTAAATCAGTTTGGGGCACCCTGTATATCTTGTTTCATATTTTCAGAATATCAAGTCGATAGCGATAGAAAAAAAAGTTTTGGGGCATGCGTATACACCTCTGGGTCAACGTGAATGTACAGAAAGCGATGAGGTTTTTCAGAAGCAACGAATCTGCTCAGGTTCAGAATTGAAATGCACGAAACGTATTGGATCAGCTTTTCTCAGAACCGTTGTTCATGAAATTTACACTGAGCCAGAAACAATTCGCCCTGACCTACTGACAATGGGTTCTGATTATACATGAAAACTTACCGTTGTGTTTCTGGTTACGAATGGTATCCTTGTCAAGTGAACATGATCTTGGAATACCTGGTCACCTATTACCGCTCTGGTGCAATTTCCTTCTCGAAGTTCAAACTGTTCCTTTCCAGTGACGTTTCCATTAGCGATTTGTATTAGAAGTACGCAAGCACAAGTAACAATCAAGAAGTGATTCATTTTGTTGAGTAACTGATTTCACCTTGCAAAAAATACCTGTTGATTTTCTGATATCACTGAATACTGCGTCTAGAATGTTTCTTTTATATTTGATGCTCAAGTACATGATAACGGAGAAGTTGCTAGTAAATATTCGTTCAAAGATAAGGACATATTATATTCAAAACGTATTTCTAGTAATAGCTTTATATTTTGATTTACCTGAAAGAGTTAGTCATCCTCATTCACTTGAAACCTGGTAACAGAATTATAAAAATAACTTTTCCGAAGAACACTTGAGAAAATGACAAATAGCGCACTTTCCAATAACTTCAAAAATGACAAATAATTATCAACCTGAAGTTCTCAATCCAGAGTGATAATGTATTAAGATGTGACTATATTTAGAACAGTCCACTCAATTTTTGAGACTATTAGGATTGTAACACCACCAAATTTGGCATGCTAGTAGTTGAAATCATCCCAAACTGATAAAAACGGCTATGCGCATATTAAGTCTAATTGAATGCACCAACTTTTATGTAGAATGAAACTTTTTGAAAAACCATTAGTTAAGAAGTTTCCCATATGGTTCCAAGTTTTTGGCGGACTTTGTAGAACTACAAGATACGGCGGGTCATTCATGAATTGATAAATGTTCTTATTCCGAAAAGTCGCCTAGAAAGTAGGACAGAGATAGACTTTTAGGGCCAGTTTATCAATGTCGTGATAGCGTACTTTGACTCCCGGTTAAATTTGACTCGTGGTTAGAATGAATATGACATTTGCTAAATGAAGGAATCGACTCACATTCTAACCATGAGTTAAATCTAGCTCGAAGTTAAAGTACATTGAAAAACCGGCCCTGAAAGTTGGAATAATTACATAAGCACTGTTGTTAATCTAGCCACACCCCTACTGCCATGGGCGTAACATTCTCGAGGGCAGTTACGTAAGAATAAAATGCATTAGATGGAAAAATGTTGACTTGAAATATATATTATCAAAATCCCATCTACCACCTAGTGGTGTAGGGTTATTTACTATTTACAATACATTATCACTACATTGATGTTCCTAATCATATAAACAAACTTTGCCCATTCTTTCTTGTTTCTTGCTAAGGTTCTTGTATCTGGGTAAGATTTTCCTTTTCTGTTTAAAATTTCTACAATTACCCCATCCCAAGTTTGTCTTGGTCTTCCTCTTTTTCTTTTTTTGTTATGAGTCTTCGTCTGCCATATTTGTTTCACCGGACGTTCGTTGTTCGTCCTCTGTAAATGACCTTACCAGCTGAGTTGCCTCTTTTCAATTAACGTCATTGCTGCTTGTATTCCTAAATCTTCCATTATTTCTTTATTTTTTAGTTTGTCCATTTTTGTTACTCCTCTAACTCTTCTCAAATACTTCATTTCAATGGCCTGGATTCTACTTTTTTGTCTTTGCGAGAGTACCCAAGACTCTCAACCAAATGTCAAAATCGGTCTGTATATTGTTTTGAAAACATTCATTCATTTCTCAGAAAGTTCTCTTTTATTTATAAATGTTTTATTCATTGAGTAGTATAGATTTAATGTGTTTTGTATTCTATTGTTGATTTCTAATTCTTGATTTCCATTTCTTTGTATTTCTATTCCTAAATATTTGTAATGTTCTACTTGTTCTATATATACTCCTTCAATATCTATATTTATCGCTCTTCTTTCGTCTTTAGAAATCACCATCACTTTTGTTTTGTTTTTGTTCATTCTCATCTCGTATTCTTTAAAAGATTCATTCCATATCTCTAGATTATTTTGTACATCTCGTTCGTTCTCAGTCATAATTATCAAATCATCTGCAAAAGCACCCTCTGATATTTCTATCCTCTGTAGGTGCCTAGGTTGGTTGGTTGGTTGGTTTGAGGCTGACGAACCAGACGCAGGGTTTACCCGTGAGGGTGACCCTTAACACTGAGACCAACTGGGGTCTATTGTATTCTGTCGTCAGTAGTTCCTAGTTAAATAGGCCCGTATCTTTTATCAGGTTTAGTAATCTATTCACTAGGTGTTTCGGATTCATGCCTATTTCTAGGTTGGTCTGTCCGAATATTCTGTAGCGCTTGTTGTACAGCGCGTCGCATTCGAAGATGATGTGAGAGGCTGTTTCCTCCTCGTCACCACAAAGTCTGCACTCCACGGTTTCTCTGTTTATTCCCATGGTGTGCAGGTGTTTCCTAAGGGCGCAATGTCCGGTTAGTAAGCCGGTAAGTATGCGTATCTTAGGTCTGTTCAGGTTGAGAATGTCAGCCGTCAGTGTTTGGCTTAAGTGCCTCACCATGGCTGTGCTGTGTCGATGCCCTTCGATTTGGTCCCAATATGTTTGGTGTCTTGTTTTCTTCCACTCATTTATTAGGTTTCCGCATTGGGTTTTGCTGATGCCAAACACTGGGTCTGGGCCTGTGAATGGTAGTCCAGAAGCTCGTCTGGCAAGTTGGTCTGCTTTTTCATTACCTTCGATTCCTCTGTGTCCAGGCACCCACACCATTTTTCTGACATTTTGTCGAATCACACAGTTAACATTATTCTTATAAATATTCTTCATTATATTGATTATTTTGTTCTCAATTCCTCTATTCTTTAAGATTTCCCATAATTTCATCCTTGGTACTTTGTCGAACGCTTTTTCGAGGTCAATGAATCCTAAATATACGGTATATATCTTGCTCTTGCTGGAGCCTCTTTTCTGCAATTATTTTCAACGTAAATATATGGTCTTGTGTACTTCTTCCCTTCCTAAAACCGCTTTATGATTCTTCCAGCGTTGTCTCTACTATAGGTCTTATTTTTTTATCTATAATTTTCTTATATATTTTCATCTCCCTTCTTGAATATAGGGACAATCATCGCTACTTTCCAGTCATAAGTCATTGACTTGAAATACGAAATGTAATATACAATTTCCAAACTATACATTTCAAGTCACAATATATTTTAACATATTTAAAATTAGGTCTATATTATTCAAGTAGAATATTATGGAAATAAGGTGAGTAACAGTACAGTATTAAATTTTTTTCAGTCTAGAGTATATTCCATCAATTGAAAAACTAACAAATAATTTGATGAAAGTGAAGCTGAAATTCAATACGCAAATGTGACGATTACCGACCCTAACATTTTATTTTGGTTACATACAGGTGTTCACAACACCCTGTTATTCTGGAACCCATGGACCGATCTTCAAAAATTTTAATTTCATGTTATAGTATTCGAAGATGTTGACAGATATGAATTAGTTTCATTTTCAAGGCCAACTATCATCTGCTGAACCATTAGGCATTTTTTCTGGAGAAATTGAGTAGAGTATTCGATTTGGGCACATTTTGAACTCCTAAATACCAAATTACAGCGACACCTTATATAGGGTGTTAGTTATATGACAACAAAAATCCAAATTCATGCTTTTTTGACCGGCTGTGTATGAAAGTCTATGAACTTTACAGAAAAGATGAAGTAGCCATTCAATGAAAGAATACTTTGGATACTCTGGTACGAAATCGCTAACGTTAAATCTCGTGAAATCTGCCTCAACTACTTCTTGTGTTTTCTTAAACAAACTGTAGAAATGTTCCGTCTATCTCTAGATTTTCTCTTTGTTTCGGTACATGTTTTTCAGTATCTTTCTATTATTATCACCAACTAAACGCACAAACTCTATTCTCTCGACTAGGTTGAGATTTACCATTTTGAAAACTCGCAAAACTCGTTTATAATTCACTTCACCAAATACCCGTGGAAAGCGTTTTGAGTAGAACTGTCAAAATTATAACAAAGAAAAAACAGACAACGTATTTTCAAGGCCTGCTATGAAAACTTAGCGTCGAGCTATTGATCTAACTGTATGGCAAAATTTTTTAATGGCGAGAAAAAACCATAGTAGTTTATTATACTAAAAAACTACCTTAAAGATATGGTATTACTTTTTCAACCTTTGATTTTTGGTTGAACTAGGGACATCTATCTGTGTGACACTATGATAGGACTCCGATGTGTTTCTCAATAAAAAAAGCTTGAATTTGGAAATATGCCATCATATAACTAACACCTCATATGAGATATTGGCCTGAAACTTGGTATTTAGGTGTAGAATATTCCATCTTGTAAAATAAGTAATCATTTTACATATGGAATAGGCGAAGACACGAAATTTTCAAAATATATGTTGATGGATTCTACGGCGTATGAATATTCTATTGACAATGTTCTTGTTTTTTTGAGAGTTGTTTGAAACTTGAAAAAAAATATTCAAAGTTCATAAATCCAAATGGCTCCTTTTTAGCGACGTTGTGATGTACTACCCCGAGCAACCAATTCCACAGTTGACAGCGTCAATTAATTTAGCAACGTTGTCATACTTATGTTATGTCCACAAAACACAAATGTGGAGGGGAAGAAATTTTGAGAACATCAAACGTATATTTTGAAAATTTCGTGTCTTTGCGTATTCCATATGTAAAATGATTACTTATTTTACAAGATGGAATATTCTACACCTAAATACCAAGTTTCAGCCCAATATCTCATATGAGGTGTTAGTTATATGATGGCATATTTCCAAATTCAAGCTTTTTTTAATGAGAAACACATCGGAGTCCTATCATAGTGACCAGTTCAGATAGATGTCCCTAGTTCAATCAAAAATCAAAGGTTGAAAAAGTAATACCATAACTTTAAGGTAGTTTTTTAGTATAATAAACTACTATGGTTTTTTCTCGCCATTGAAAAATTTTGCCATACAGTTAGATCAATAGCTCGACGCTAAGTTTTCATAGCAGGCCTTGAAAATACGTTGTCTGTTTTTTCTTTGTTATAATTTTGACAGTTCTACTCAAAACGCTTACCACGGGTATTTGGTGAAGTGAATTATAAACGAGTTTTGCGAGTTTTCAAAATGGTAAATCTCAACTTAGTCGAGAGAATAGAGTTTGTGCGTTTAGTTGGTGATAATAATAGAAAGATAATGAAAAACATGTACCGAAACAAAGAGAAAATCTAGAGATAGACGGAACATTTCTACAGTTTGTTCAAGAAAACACAAAAAGTAGTTGAGGCAGATTTCACGAGATTTAACGTTAGCGATTTCGTACCAGAGTATCCAAAGTATTCTTTCATTGAATGGCTACTTCATCTTTTTTGTAAAATTCATAGACTTTCATACACAGCCGGTCAAAAAAGCATGAATTTGGATTTTTGTTGTCATATAACTAACACCCTATATAAGGTGTCGCTGTAATTTGGTATTTATGAGTTCAAAATGTGACCAAATCGAATACGCAACTCAATTTCTCTAGAAAAAATGCCTAATGGTCCTTCTCAAAACTTTGACCCTTTCAGCAGAAGATAGTTGGCCTTGAAAATGAAAATAATTCATTTTTGTCAACATCTTCGAATACTATATTATGAAATTCAAATTTTTGAAGATCGGTCCATGGGTTCCAGAATAGCAGGGTGTTGTGAACACCTGTATGTACCAAAATAAAATGTTAGGGTCGGTAATCGTCACATTTGCGTATTGAATTTCAGCTTCACTTTCATCAAATTATTTGTTAGTTTTTCAATTGATGGAATATACTTTAGACTGAAAAAAATTCAATACTGTACTGTTACTCACCTTATTTCCATAATATTCTACTTGAATAATATAGACCTAATTTTAAATGTGTAAAAATAACTTGTTACTTGAAATGTATAGTTTGGAAATTGTATATTAGATTTCGTATTTCAAGTCAATGACTTATGACTGGGAAGTAGCGAGGATTGTCCCTATATTCAAGAAGGGAGATGAAAATATATAAGAAAATTATAGATAAAAAAATAAGACCTGTAGTAGAGACAACGCTAGTAGAATCACAAAGCGGTTATAGGAAGGGAAGAAGTACACAAGACCATATATTTACGTTGAAAATAATTGCAGAAAAGAGACTCCAGCAAGAGCAAGATATATATTTAGGATTCATTGACCTCGAAAAAGCGTTCGACAAAGTACTAAGGATGAAATTACGGGAAATCTTAAAGAATAGAGGAATTGATAACAAAATAATCAATATAATGAAGAATATTTATAAGAATAATGTTAACTGTGTGATTCGACAAAATGTCAGAAAAATTTACAACAAGAGAAGGACTAAGACAAGGAGGAGGACTCAGTCTAATGCTGTTCACCATATTTATAAAATCAAAAAATGTTCACAAAAAGTTAAAAATCTACATATTGGGTTTAGCCACCTAAAGAGAATAGAAATATCAGAGGGTGCTTTTGCAGATGATTTGATAGTTATGACTGAGAACGAACGAGATCTACAAAATAATCTAGAGATATGGAAAGAAAATTTTTAAAGAATACGAGATGAGAATGAACAAAAACAAAACAAAAGTGATGGTGATTTCTAAAGACGAAAGAAGAGCAATAAATATAGAAATTGAAGGAGTGTATATAGAACAAGTAGAACATTACAAATATTTAGGAATAGAAATACAAGGAAATGGAAAACAAGAATTAGAAATCAACAATAGAATACAAAACACATTAAATCTATACTACTCAATGAATACAATGTTTATAAATAAAGGAGAACTTTCTGAGAAAACAAAATGAATGTTTTTAAAACAATTTACAGACCGATTTTGACATTTGGTTGAGAGTCATGGGTACTCTCGCAAAGACAAAAAAGTAGAATCCAGGCAATCGAAATGAAGTATTTGAGAAGAGTTAGAGGAGTAACAAAAATACAGAAATAATGGAAGATTTAGGAATACAAGCAGCACTGACGTTAATTGAAAAGGGGCAACTCAGCTGGTGGGGTCAATTACAGAGGATGAATAACGAACGCCCGGTGAAACAAATATGGCAGACGAAGACTCATACCAAAAAAGAAAAAGAGGAAGACCAATACAAACATGGGATGGGGTAATTGTAGAAATTTTAAAGAGAAAAGGAAAATCTTACCCAGATGCAAGAACCTTAGCAAGAAACAAGAAAGAATGGGCAAAGTTTGTATATGATTAAGAACATCAATGTAGTGATAATGTATTGTAAATAGTAAATAACCCTACACCACTAGGTGGTAGATGGGATTTTGATAATATATATTTCAAGTCAATTTTTTCCATCTAATGCATTTTATTCTTACGTAACTGCCCTCGAGAATGTTACGCCCATGGCAGTAGGGGTGTGGCTAGATTCATAACAGTGCTTATGCAATTATTCTAACTTTCAAAGTCTATTTCTGTTCTACTTTCTAGGCGACTTTTCGGAATAAGAACATTTATCAACTCATGAATGACCCGCCTTATCTTGTAGTTCTACAATGTCCGCCAAAGACTTGGAACCATATGGGAAACTTCTTAACTAATGATTTTTCAAAAAGTTTCATTCTACATAAAAGTTGGTGCATTCAATTAGACTCAATATGCGCATAGCCGTTTTTATCAGTTTGGGATGGTTTCAACTACTAGCATGCCAAATTTGGTGGTGTTACAATCATAATAGTCTCAAAAATTTGAGTGGACTGTTCTAAATATAGTCACATCTCAATACATTATCACTCTGGATTGAGAACTTCAGGTTGGTAATTATTTGTCATTTTTGAAGTTATTGGAAAGTGCGCTATTTGTCATTTTCGCAAGTGTTCTTCGGAAAAGTTATTTTTATAATTCTGTTACCAGGCTTCGAGTGAATGAGGATGACTAACTCTTTCAGATAAATCAAAATATAAAGCTATTACTAGAAATACGTTTTGAATATAATATGTCCTTATCTTTGAACGAATATTTACTAGCAACTTCTCCGTTATCATGTACTTGAGCATCAAATATAAAAGAAACATTCTAGACGCAGTATTCAGTGATATCAGAAAATCAACAGGTATTTTTTGCAAGGTGAAATCAGTTACTCAACAAAATGAATCACTTCTTGATTGTTACTTGTGCGTGCGTACTACTAATACAAATCGCTAATGGAAACGTCACTGGAAAGGAACAGTTTGAACTTCGAGAAGGAAATTGCACCAGAGCGGTAATAGGTGACCAGGTATTCCAAGATCATGTTCACTTGACAAGGATACCATTCGTAACCAGAAACACAACGGTAAGATTTCATGTATAATCAGAACCCATTGTCAGTAGGTCAGGTCGAATTGTTTCTGGCTCAGTGTAAATATCATGAACAACGGTTCTGAGAAAAGCTGATCCAATACGTTTCGTGCATTTCAATTCTGAACCTGAGCAGATTCGTTTCTTCTGAAAAACCTCATCGCTTTCTGTACATTCACGTTAACCCAGAGGTGTATACGCATGCCCCAAAACTTGTTTTCTATCGCTATCGACTTGTACCTGTACATTTTAAACATATTCTTATAGTAAGTCTAGTTCTAGATTCACCAGTTCTTTCCATAGAAATATATATTAAGTACTTATATACTTACTCTAGAATGATAATCCAATCTTCCGTCAATACGAAAAGCATGCCGCATGTGCACCCTGTTTTGGATGTGCGCGTTCTCGACATCAGTTCGAAAATTATTTTTTCTGAAATTGTTCAAGAATGCCCACTTTCTCGGAGCAACTTCAGGCCTCAAAATACGCTAATCTAGTATTTTAGTCCGTTGCTAAGCATCGAACTTTCCCAGACCGTTATCGGCACTAAACTGTACGGGAATAGTTATTATCCTAACAAGTACGGAAAGAGTATCATTCCCGCATGAGACTGTATGAGTTAGGATCAATATTTTTTCTACAAGCGCAATGAAACATCTTATGTTGCTCTCTTGAACAAACTTTTGCGTGCGGGAAAAATTATTCCCGCACTAGTGCGGGAAAAACTCACTTAAAGTGACAGTAGCGTGCGGGAAAATTTTTCCCGCACTAGTGCGGGAAAATGACACCTCTCAAACTAAATTCCGTGCGGGAATAGGGCGGAACACGCACGCTTGTAGGAAAACTATTTTCCCGTATCGTAAACGATGACGGCTTGTATACATTTTAGACAGTAAATGAATGCACGCAAACAATAAGTATAATTCCTTAATTTATGATAATGCTGATTGCGATTTCAGAAAAAATAGTATGTGTACCTCGTTGTCAAACACATTCCCAGACTTCAATGCTTGTTGGCCTCGGCTTACTTATCATTGTCGTCCAGGAATGTATTGCTTTTACTACTAGATACACAATATACTATTTCATCGCATTCAAGACTTTTTCAAACCAAATGAAGATTTAGAAATAAATGAATTACTCTCAATTTTGGACGAGAATTGAATTAATTCTAAACAACAATGTACCCTATGTTACTGTAATTTAAGTGATCTTGCAACAGCGCTTTGTCCCCAACAGGAAGTCTTGCCAGAGACAAGGGTCGGTTTGTTCATTTTCACAGACTAAGAGACCACCGGCTACCGGCATTTCCATTTATTGTACATGTTTGTGTTGTTTTTGCTTTGTTGTTAGCTATTCAAGTCGTTAGGTGTTGTTTTTTTTTATGGATCAGTTACAAACCGATCCCGTTTTGGACTGATAATGTTGACATGTAAACATTTCTATGAAATTTTTCCTCATAAACTATCAGACTGATGAAATTCAGTCCACTGCATTTTTTGGTTCTTTTCCTATTGGTGAAAATAATTGATTTTGAACTATTCTGAAAATATGTAAATTTGTCCTTCATTTAAATTTACTAACGTGCTCATGTCATTCACATTGAAAAACTAATAATTTTCATTTCCACAGGTGAACAAACCTTGAAATGCTGGAAACTGAACCAAAGTCTAAATCTCGTCATCAAAAGATTGTCATAAAAATAATGCGCTTGGATGTACGAAATTTCTTAGAATATGAATCAAAACATTTAACATCAAATTATTTAGAAAAGACACTATAGAATTCCAACGTTTTTCGTAATCATACTGATCCTTCAATCAGGATCAACGGAAGTATTTTAAAATCTATATTCGATAGAGAATAAATGACTGAATTCTTTTTACTCTACTTCATTTTAAATGAAAATAGATAATTCCGACCACGGTCTTGAATACCCCTTCCTCCACACATTTCCACATGGTGGAAAAATGAGGCAAATATCTGACAGAAAACTTCCTTTTATATGAACTCATTTTCAACATCTAAATGGCAATGAAATGAATAATGCTTATAACATCGTGGCACTGACTCCAGAATTACAGATATAATTCAAACCAGTTTTTGACTCTATATACATAACAGAAAAAAAGTTGGACGTCCATCACTGACTATCTTGAATCATGAATAAGTGAAAACATTTTTCAAATCGGTTGATTAGTAGGTAATAAGAGTTTTCCGATCTCATTTTCAACCACTTTGAATTATATAAAAAATAAAATATTAAGACATCTGTATGCGAAAGTAATGGAAGCAGTAATACATACATTCTGAGAATTATTCTTCATTAACCTCTACTGGTACCATAAGTTTTTGCTGAAACCGGGTCTGTTAGAAACTATATTGATGCGGCACCACATGCGCATCTGAAGACTCTAAACTTTTTACAGCACTTTCGGCCTATGGTAATAGCACTCTAGAGTACGTATATAATATATATTTATTTGGCTCTTTCCAATTCAAAATCGGTTGATCTAGTTACCCATGAAAATTTGGTTAAGTTGAAAATCCTCTAAAAATAAGACAGAAAAGTAACGATTTCACTTCATATCAAGGTTTTACAAATTATCTTATTTTGACAAGTTTTCGGAATGAAGGCATTCAGCAATAATTCAAGCTTCAAAACTATTATCATTATTATTATTATAATTTGGGGCGTTATTCTGTCAGTGTCTCTTGGATAGGTCCCTGCCGTAAGTGAACTTTAAATGAATGGTATTTAAAATCTTTTTTTTACAGGATGATGACGTTCACGAAATTCGTAAAGATGAAGCTTCATCACTAAAAGTCGTAGCGAGTTGGTCGGCACACTGCTGTTGGTTTATTCCTTGTTGAGAGTCATAGAAAATCATCGCATATGTTTGCCATGATAAGTTTCAAGAAGATATCTCTAATCAACACAAATAGCAATAATATGACAACACGGAGTACATTCACGATTGAAAATGTCAAAATTTACGATAACAATGTCAGATTTGACAAATTTATAGCAATCCTCATAGACCCATCATCGAATTTAATGGAAATATGTGTATTAATGTGAACCAACAGATTAAAACTTATATTTTTTGTCGAGTTTTTCATCGCATACCATTATTGTCTACAATTCTGTGAAATAACATAAATCCAGTTAAAGAGTGTATTCGATTGCAAAACTGAATTTCAAAAAACAATATATTAAAAATCTACAAAAAATTTGCTACTTCATGAAAGAGGAATACATATTGGTTCTCACCGTATAAAAGTCTAGATTCATGATATTGTATTACATTATCCTCGATAAAGTCCTGCATTTTGTTTCCCCGAATAATTAATTTCTTTTTCAGTCTTCTTGGCACGGCGACCAAAAGCTTTACTGTATATTGGCACTGAGTGCCAAAGAAGAATCCAAAGGCTCTACTGTATTCATCAAAGATGGAGGCCTGAATCATTCTTATGTCACACTGGAATTTCACTCGACGAAAAACCATGGTTTGGAGTACAACATTCAACTCTTTGGGAAATTGAGATGATCTCATTAATTTTCATGAAAATTTGGCAAAGTAATATAATGTGAGAAATTCATAATGCATTTAATTTCATCGACTACACTCAAATAAAAATTATTCCCATAACAATTTTTCTAACCAAACAGATTATTAGTATAGCAACCACAAGTCTGATTTGTTACTGAAACATTTTCAAAATAGTTACATTCATTTTGATTGAGATAACGAAATTATTATAATGTTGGTGCAACCTCTGAACAGTTCGTTTACCAAGCCTATGCATGATTGTTCTGTGATGGTATTCCGTGTACCATAGAATTCTATAGTCGACAGTTATGTCTCTTTCTTTCCCATATATTCAACCATTATATCATCTCACTTATTGTGTCGACTATAGAATTATATGGTACACGGAATACCACCCCTGGAATTGCACGAGTTCGGTTGGAAGGTCTAAACCATATTGGCTGAGGTATCCAAACCATTAAAAAAATGATTAGTTTAGTTACCGAATCCAAACTAGTCCTAAGTGTGTTTCAACAAATTTTGTGGATAGGCTGTGGAGTAGGACAAAACCCACAATTTCCTTATCCTAATTGATTTGATACAGTCGAAAAAGATTCGAAATCATGACAGTACCTTAAAAATCTTTTCAAAATATTGTCATATTGTTAAACCCACCACCATATTTTATTGGAATGATTCTCGTTATATTCCTGTATAACGAACAGTCTTGAAAGACCCTGTATATGTAAATGTATAACGAATAGTTTCTTATTGACAAAACATAATAATATATGAACACATACAATAGAATATTAACATATAAAGTGGCCATTTTTTTAGTAACACATCTGTACATGTTAGTAGATTGGTTAAGTGAGATTGTTTCTTGTCTGTAAATCAAGAATAATACCGTTTCAAACTAGGTCACTTGGAAAAACAACAAAATAATGAAAGTTATCAAAATACAAAGCGATTTCACTACATTTTCCCCCTGTATTATTTCAAAACATAATACATGTTTTTCTCCAGCTAGATCCCGCATTTCATTATCAGCAAAACTTTGAGTTAAAGTAGTTTAATTCATAATACTCAGTTCTTCTTGATCGTTAGTATGAGTATCAGTGACAGGATTCATTTCTGAACTGTTACTCTCGATCAGGTTATCTGATTGTGCTTCTATCGTCTGCTTGAAGAGTCTAACAAAAAATTTGAAAATCGCCATGAGGACCCAAGTGTTTCAGAGAAATGTTTGCTTTTTTCCATTTGAAAATCGATCTAATGGATATTCAGAGTTTGCCTCGATTAGTTTCGCTTCTTCTACGAATGGTTCATATTTCTTGTTTCTAACGCATGTTTCCTTACTGAAACTAGTGCAGATTCTGTAATGCAACTAGGCACAGTAGTTCCAAACGTAAATTCATCTGAGGTTCCAATCTGGAGGGATCAGGCTCGATGAGTAGGTATATCGTCAATTAAGTATCCAAGCAATTTGATAACTATTTTAGAAAATTTATTTTTGTTTTCACTTATTGTAAAGTTGCATTTTTCTATAATAGTCAAAAATTGATTTAAAGTTTCATCATGTTCACTTTTTGTTTTACCACAAACTGTAATATTGTCTAAGTTAACAAAAGCTCCTTTCAGCATTTCGTCCTTGGCCATTTTCAACTATCTCTTTGAAAGCACTTGCGTTATCAATGGAACACTTTCAAACTGAAATAACTGACCGTCAGTTTCAAATGCAGTATATTTAGGTAGTTGGTGATACGCACTATGAAGATCAATAGTTATTGTGCCTAAGATTAAAAAAGTACAGATTGCGGCTATCACGTCTTCAATGATCAGCAAAGGGTATGCATCCAAATAAGTGAATAGATTGTTTGTGAATAATATATTACCATTCTCTTTTTATGATTTTCAAATTTATAGAAACGAGAGCTTGTGCCGTCCATGGTAAACAATGTTTTTTCGATAATTCCTTCTTCTGAAACTTTTCCTACTTCTGAATATATGAACTTAGCATCTCACTCTGTTTGCTTCCTTGATTTCGTAGTTGTAGGTCTACAATCTGGTGACAAGTTGTGAAAAATAGATACCGGTTCTATTTTTTGCTACTGCTATGCTACATATTGCTAAAGGTGTTCTTGAACCACCAAAATCTAGTTCATGTAATTTTTGAATGCTGTAATAGTATATCATGTCCAATGATTAAATCTGCACACAAGTCTGGTAGAATCCAAATCTTGAAATTATGATACTTGTGACCCAGAAGTTCAATATTCACAAAACAGTGTCCTTTTATTTGCGAATGAAAATTGGTAGTAACCTCGGATGGATAAGAATATTTTAATTATGAACAAAATCTTCATTTAGGAGTTTTGCAGAAGTTCCCGTATCAATGAGAGCATCAACAAGACAATTATTAATTTCTATCTTCGTCAAAGACTTAGTTTGACATTTTGGTGCATCAGGCGTAAAAGCGGACGTGTTTATTTAATTCTAAGACAAACTTCAGAAAAGTGACCTTTTTTATTACAACTACGACAAGTTTCTTCTCGTGCTGGACATATAATTTTAGGATGGCGTTTATAACCATTAAAATAACATTTACTTGCAGATGTTCATCAGCAAATTCATCAATTCCTTTATCATCTTATTTATCTTGTATACCGCAATGTTTCGTGATACTGTTTAAGCTTCAGAATGTTTTGGTGCTGATTCTAAAGAAACAGCCGGATTTTCATCTTCTTGAAGTGAAAGTGTTTCATTCTTCAAAAGCCGTTGTCAAATTTGTTGCGATTGCAATCAATATATGAAGGGATCCCGTATTTATTCATCTCTATTTTTTTCATCATGAGTCACTTCAAGTGAGTTATTCCCGCACGCGAAAGTTTGTTCAAGAGTGCTAAATAAAGTTTTTAATTCGCTTAGAAAAAAATACTGATCTTAACTCATACGGAAAGGTACTCTCCCGCACTTGACTGCTTACCCGAACTCCGATTTACGTCGTTCGGGTAACGGCAGTCGCGTGCGAGAAAGGTACTCTTTCCGTACTTGTTAGGATAATAACTATATTTTAAAATTCGACTTGGGCGTTAGGTTTTGCTTTAAAAAATACGTACGTGATTGTTACGTTACGTTACGTGAATTCAGCTACCTGCTAAAAGTAATATTTTTTCAGAGTAATCACTGAAACTTGGCTTATTTATTCGAATTTCAAAAAAGTTCCAAAAAAAGAAGTTGTTTCTTTTTCGATTTTACACCTACATCTCGAATTTGAACGTGCTGTTACAACTTTCACTTTTTGGCATATTTTTGATTTTTACGAAATATCTAGAATATTAAAAAATTCGTAACATCGTAAAAACTGTTTTATACCAGTAGCTCTAATGTGCGACTAATTTTCAATTAGGAATCATCAACACAAAAATATGTTTTTCTCAAGAAAATGAGAACTACTTCTAAATATTTCTGTTATGTTTGATGCAAAGTTAACGTATCTTCAGGCATTCATAATAGAAATTCATTGAATTGGATTTTTTCAGTATTGAAATGATACCAAAGTCATAATTCAATTTTGTGAACTAGATAAGCCAATATGGAAACAAATGGAATGGGTAATGTTTTAATTTAAAAAAAAATGTCAACCTCACTTAATTAATAATTCTAGAGTGTGAAGTCAAACAAAAAAAAATAAAGTTATTTAATAAAAAAACATAAATTGTGAGTAAATTTTCTGAGCATTTCAATACATAGCATGGTTCTTCTGTCTACATATTGTTCTGCATGTCTGATGTGTTGTTGTATATTCGCTACAATTCCCGAAGGATTTGTAATATTATCCAAAACAAAAATCAATACCAGTTTATTGAAATATTTTATTAGGCTTTTAGGCCGAAACATGTAAAGAACAAGTTATATGGTTGGATAATATATTCTTCTCACTCTCTTTCATTTTGCGTAGATCTGGATATTGTAATCTAAACCATTATTTTTTGTCGAGTGCATCTCCAATGTAACAAAAGTTTTATCGATGCCTCCTGCTTTCACAAATACAGTGGATCCTTTGGAAACTTCTTTATTACTCAACGCTACGATACAGAAAACCTTTTTGTTGTCTTCACCATCCCAAGTGGACTGAAACAAGATTGTATGAGACAAGATATCCTTGACGAAGATTAGGTTAGGTTCAAGGAAAATTCCTGAACCAGTTGAGACGGACCTTATTTTCTAATAATAAAAGCACAAAATATAAAAAAAGAATAAGCTTGTAGAAAAAAAAAATATCGTAAGAGAAAAATAAAACAAACATGTGTATTTGTATAATAAAAATCGTTATACTAAAGGCATTTCGGCATTTTTTACCATTTTTATAACCATATACACTATTCAGTGATTATTCATTGTTTTGTCAAAGTTGGAATTTTCAATGCATTCAGTCTCATTTCCCTCTTCCGTTATCCTTAGAGTTTCAGCAATAGTATCGTTGAAAAAATCAGATGTAGGAGTTTAACTTGGCTTGCCATATTACTCAATAAAAAGAAATACTCAAATGCATCAGAGAACCTTGGCATCAAGGGACCCATAACAGATATAAAGGCTAAAATTCAGTTTTTCCAAAGAACTACTGCTGATGTTGAATTTCATAGGATCACTCAATAATTTTGTAACGTTTCTCGAAGAAGCCACTATTAAAAGTACAGTTTGTACTGAAATAATAGATATTATCCTTCATTTGGCTGGGGATGAACACGTGCAGACATATTTTGAGATTCTCACTTCTCATCGGTGCTAGGGTGGGTTGAGCAACATTATGAGTTATGAGATTGAATTCACTGCTAGATCTCAAAAAAAGCTCGTTTTTCTAGAGCATTCAGATACTAAGTATCCTTTATGCCTACAGAAATTGAACGCACCAAAGAAAATGATTCCGAGATCTTTCATCTCATTGATTGATAGCAAAATGTTGCCATTAATAAAATAGTTGTTGACAGTGGGTGATTTCTTTCTCGTAAAACTCATAATTTTCTATTAGGCCTCGTTGAGAAATAGGTAAGATACCAAAAAGTAGCGGTGATTTTGTACTGATGCGTTCATGGCCCTATAGTAAACCTACTCCTAGCATGAAGGAGAAACTGAGAATGTTCAATGTGAGAATCTAATAGATATTGAATATACAACAAATATACACGAGAATATCCTGAGTAGACTAATGCACAAGTTTCTCGAATGTATAAATTATTGAAGAACACAATAGTTTTTCTCATATTATTGTTACTTCTTTAAATAATTTGAAACTGGAATGAGTTGCAACCAAATAAGGAAACATACGCTCGTACACCATCTAGACCGAAGGATTGTCCCGAAGTCAACCACCTGGCTTATTTTTATGATTAGTATCTCATACAGTCATCTCATTAATTTTTCTTCTCCCTGCTGAATATTATAATAAATAGGGACTTCAAAACAAATTGAAGCATTGTATTATTGTGTGGTGTCCACCAGAATAGGCCACGGCTAGCCAAGCTGAACCCTATCCTTATTTTAGTACTTTTAAATGCAAAGTACAATTTTCTTACAATATTTTCAAAGCAAAGGAAGGTCAAACTACTAATTTTTTTATGTATCTGGAGCTCAATCTTGACGAAGAGTTGAACGAAACCATATAATCACCGAATTACTTCGATGTGAAATAGTTTACGCCATCACTCTAGAATTCTAGATTATAGGCATGAATGGCACCCAATAACATGTGAGTATTTTTTCAAAACTGTACTAATACGAATACTGAAGTATTTTTACCAAACCTAGTTATTGTTATACACCCTTCATACCGAGTGTATTGTTTTCACTATTATGTCAAGGATGAAAAATCTATAACTGGTTATTACATATTACAACTTTCTGGATTCTGACTTACAATTCAATGTTATCTGACTAATATACATCATGAGGTATCTTACCGTTCCGTTTCTGGTGAAGAATGGTAGTCCTCCCAAATGGACGTGATCTATGAAAACCAAGTCAGCAGCAGTTGCTTTCTTGCAATTTTTTCCTTCGTGTAGTTCAAATTGTCCCTGTGGTGGGTCTTCTCCACAAGCAAACTGTAGGACGATAACACACGCCAAGGCCACTAGGATACGAGTCATGTTGATAGATATTCAGTAATTCAGCTTGCAAAAAATTGCTTACACTGAATGACACTTCGTAGCTTCATCTCTTATATTTGATCCTCGAGAGGTTGGTACATGAATAATTAAAAGACGTGTTTGAGAGGATGATGAGGAGATAAGCATATTTGGGTATTCACAATTCAATTTGATTTATCTGACTTACGTCATTCACGTGAAGCTGTTCTGCATCAGTTATGGGTATCTGATTCTCTATTTCCAGTAAGAAGTATTTTAATAGAGGGTGTTAAATATAAGATTTCCGCACTGTTCACAGTGAGTGAAGTAATACTTTTTAGCACAGGTACTTAAAAATTTACTCTTGCGTGAAAATTGATTCTTAGTGAAATAATTTTTTCCACACTGTTTATATACAGGGTCTTTTCCGTAGAAAATTTATGAAAATTTTGACAGGGTGGTTTTTAATAATGCCCGAGATTCAACGGTGATATCAGCAATGTTTTGCCAAGTCAACAGATTTCCAAATATTGAGGGTAACTCAATTTTTTCATATGGAAATCCATATTTATTTTCACTGCAATCAATTCAGCGCCCCGTCATCACTTATGTCTCCAAATATCAGATTTCAAATTAATGTATTTTTGAAATATGTTAACATTTTCTTTCAAAAGTCTGGGAACGGTCCAATATTTTCAATACGGTCAAGAAAAATTCGTGAAATTTTATCCAAAATAGTTTTTGATGATGTCCGATTCATTGATGATATCGGCAATGTTGCCAAAAAGGTTTTTTAGATATTGATGGTAACTCAATTTTTCCAAATAGAAAACCCTATTTATTTTCATTCTAATTAATTCAACGCCCCGTCGATACTTATGTCTCCAAATACTAGATTGTGAATTAATGTGGTTTTTGAAATACGAGATCATGGTTCGTTGAAATGTCTGTGAACGGTCCAATATTTTCAAAAAGGCTCGAGAAAATATCATGAAATTTCATACAAAATTGTTATTGTTAATACAACTTTTTAATAAGTGAATTCTTTTCCAATAGGGTTTTGAATCAAATAACAGAAACTGAAAACTATCTGACCAAGTGTTCAAAATGTTTGCCGTCATTTGCTAAACAATAGCCCAAGCGGTCATAAATTTTCTCGAGCCTTTTTGAAAATATTGGACCGTTCGCAGTTCGCAGACATTTCAACGAACCAAGTTCTTATATTTCAAAAACCACATTAATTCACAATCTAGTATTTGGAGACATAATTAAAATGAAAATAAATACAGTTTTACTTTTGAAAAAATTGAGTTACCCTCAATATATGAAAAACTGTGATATCACCATTGAATCGGGCATCATCAAAAACCACCCTGTCAAAATTTTCATAAATTATCTCTGTGACGTTTCTGAAATATGAAAACGTTCCGATACTTTTGAAAGACACTGTATTTACAAATTAACGCATTCTCAAGGGGAAGAGTATTTTGCGGCAACGTTTACTCGGAAGTATCATTTGATAGTACGACTAAAATCCAAGATGTCATAATATGAAACTTTGCATTGAATGTAAACTTTCGAACTAGTTCGAATATATTGTGCCAGAGAGGTATCAACAATGTTGAAAGAATACAGGTGTAACCTTCTCTCTAAGCGTTTCCACAAAGTGGAAAATAAAGGAAAACATCTGTCAGAAACCAACTACTTCCCTGGCTAATACCACGACGGACATTGAACTACAACTGACAGATATTCGTGCAACGTTCTTCAAAGAAGACCCAATTGCAAGTGCTTGTCTCGTAATTAAACAGGAAATTATCCTTCATTTGGCTGGGAATGACCACCTGCAGACATGCATGTTTCGAGTTTATTGCCTCTCATCAGTGACAGGGTAGGTCGGACAACATTATAATTGCCCTGTCCCTGCCAAATGAATAATAATCAACTGTTTAACTAATATTCCCCCACGGATAACACCACTATCTACAACCAGGGCACTACCTAATGTTTATCGGTGAATAAAAATGTCACAATTTCTGAAATTAACCATCCACCATGCTCTCTGATATTTGAATTTGTCATTGAATTTCAACGAGAGTGGAAAATAGTGGAAATTGTAGAGGTGAAGCATTGATATTAGTGTTGAAAAAGGGAATATTCTCAAATGAAAATTAAAGTTTGTTCATTTCAAATGAAAACAACCTACAATAAAAAGAAGATTTTTTTTTGTAAACTTACAGAAAACAACTGCTTCCCCGGCTAACGCCACACTGAACATTGAACTCTACATCTGATAGATATTGTTAAAAGACCCTGACTAAAAATTTGCATTTTTATTCAGATATGCAGGAGTTGCATCTCTTTCGCTAGGCCACCAATAAATTGTCGGCGAAAAGCTATTTCACTTTTCAAAGTTCATCAGGGAGGTCGGAAGAATCGAGATTCATACTCTTCAGAAGCAATATCACTATGGAAAAGATGGAAGTATACATCGTGCGATAAATCGCGATGACACCTTGAAAATTGTTTTTTGACATAAATTTGTCAATGTTTTCATGGCACACTTGATTGACCAAAGTATTTTTAATTTAAATGGAACCAGCAGCAACCGGAGGTATAAGGAGTAGATGTTATTGGAGAGTTTCGCGCCATCGGGAATAGTCGGAGTTAGGTAGAGGACATCGGTAGAAGTCGGTTAGGGATTCATCGTATGATAACGGTTTGCCAATAGAGCTCGCAGTTTGAATATTTTGAATGAATTTGAATTGAATTAAAAAGTAAAAAGATTTCAGCATCAGAGGTTTGAACCAGCGGTTTATGTTTAGCGTGTGACGCTAGTCTTGACCCCACGGGGACGTCATATAAGATGAAGGGTATATTTCTCCAGTCCAAAGCGCGCTTTTCGAATAATATACGAACAATAATGATTGTACATAGAATATTCGGAGTTTTAAAGTGTGATAATAATAATGATGTTTGAAGAAATAGGAAAAAACACATGGTGGCATATTAACATGACGAAGTTCAGTTCCGGTCATACCGGATGTAACATAAACTTTCTTATTTTGCATTGAAATCCATTTTTTTTCACTTTTCAATTCCCTTTCTGATGACATATTACAAGTTGGTATCTAAATAAAATCGATGTCAGAAAAAATTATTATCGAAATTTACTTAGTAGACCGTGGAAACAAAATAAAAACCAAAAAATGAAAAGTTGGCTATGGAAACCATTGGTCACTTGATATCAGTTGCTAGAACTGTAATATTATATTTTCATTCGCCAACGTTATGAAAAGCCGCAAAAAAAAATGGTGATAGTGAGTAGGTCCAAAACTAAAATAGAAACTCACAACTTTTTCTTACCTGTACTATTCAGTATAACAATTTTTTTCTATTTTTTTTTAATAAAATACCGAAAAATCCATATATTCTTCAAATAAAAAAAAATTTTTTTTTGGTATTTCATTTGAAAAAATCTTTTTATAATATATCATTTCTATTGATTCATTAGAAAGAAGTGGATATGCTGAATAGTACAGGCAAGTATTGATTATTTCCCAAATTTTCCAATCTTTTTTTTTGGTGTTTTTTACAACGCGGATGAATGAAATTAAAATATTATAGTAGTAGCAACTGTTATCAAGTGACGTATGGTTTCATTGGCCAACTTTTTAATCTTTGGTTTTCATTTTGGTTCCACGGCCTACTAAGTAGGTGATAATAATAATTTTTTTATAATCTAGTTCCTAGTTAGATACCAACTGGTGATATGTCATTAGAAAGGGATCGAATTGAATGCTGAATATTGTAAAACTGGGTTTCCATTTTAAACAAGAAAGTTGTTATTATTTCTGGTCAGACAGGAAGTTAACTCCGTAATGTTAATATGCTCCTCGATATGCTCAAATTGTAGCTCGTATCATTGTAGTAGCGTTTTAATTTGGACACCATTGAGGAACTACTTCAATTAATTTTTGTTGGGCGATTGGTTATTCTGGTATATATCGAAGTAGTTTTTCAAGTAATATTAAGCTGAAATAAAAATTGCGATGTTTTTTTCATTGTTAACGAAAAACTCATGAACAATGATTTGGTTCATACAAGGTGAATTAGTAAAATGGTTTAAATTTGTTGTTGGTTAAGTTCATTTCTAAGTTTGAGTGTTGTGAACGGATTTTTTTGTATGTTGTGAATGGAACGCATTTTAGTTGTTTTTCAATACGAGGTGAAGTTGAAGTGCGACTAAAGTTTTGGAAAGTTAGGATTTTGTTTAATTTATACGGAGTGAGTCGGAAAGACAGGTTATTTTTTTCTCTTTAATGATATGTTGGTACACCCGGTATAGCATTTGACAAGCAGTCGTCATGTTTTTTCCTTTTAAATGATACGTTTTGAGACACCACGTTGTTTTTTTCCCTCAAATGATACATCCCTAACCTCAAAGCTCAATTTTACAATCGACAACGCCCTGTCCCCAAACCTAATGTTAACTTTTACAACCGGCAACACCCCACCTCAATCTGCTCACTCTCAAACGTCAGTTCCATGACACGTAGCGCTCTGAAACGTACGTACCGCTGTCATATACTTGATGGAAAAATTAGTGGCCGCATACTTGCAATGGGCGGGAATTATTCAGATCGGTTTCAATTAAACAGGTCTAATGTCGAAAAAACGCAGCGTTTTGAAAAACCAAAAATGCGCTTTTTTTAAAAAACGCGGCATTTTGAAAAAACGAAATGGTGCGTTTTTTTCGACATTAGACCTGTTTAATTGAAACCGATCCCCTCCCATTGCAAGTATGCGGCCAGTAATTTCTCCATCAAGTATATGAGAGCGTTGTAAAATTGAGCATTGTGGTTAGGGATGTATCATTTGAGGGAAAAAAAACAACCTGGTGTCTCAAAACGCATCATTTGAGAGGAAAAAACATGGCGACTGCTTGTCAAATGCTATACCGGGTATACCAACACATCATTAAAGTGAAAAAAACATACCGAGTGCACCAACATGTCATTCAAAAAAAAAAACATCACTGCTGCTTGTGGAATGTTGGGTGGGAAAATAGGTCAAAGAAAAAACGCATCATTGGAGATATGGGGATTCAAAAGTTTTTGTTTTGCGTAAAAAGGTTATCGACGTACGATAACCCATGCGTAAAAGCGCAGCGTTTTCGTGTTGAAGTGCAGCGTTTTAGCTTAAACGGCAGCGTTTACTCTTGAAAGCGCAGCGTTTTTGCTCGAAAGCGCAGCGTTTTTGCTTGAAACCGCAGCGTTTTCGCTTGAAAGCAAAGCGTTTTCGCTCGAAAGCGCAGCGATTCCCCTTGAAACCGTTAGTGAATACGCCACCAAAAATCAGTAAGTCACCCTGGAGCGCCACGGCAAATAATAATAATTGCCGATCTCTACTGGCACAGGCTACGCCTTTGGGCATACTCTATGAGTGTTTATATTATGATTATTATAATAGACAACTTGTCAATAGTGCATGAATTTTCAAAATCAACCAATAATGACAGCTAATAATGTTCCCAGCCGTGTAAAGATGGCCTTTTTCTGTACCTTTTTTCAGTTTCTCTAATTCTACCATTACAAATGTCAATAAGTGTAGTGTATTCAAATAATTGAAAGATGATCATTAATGGTTGTAATGATTGAGTTTTTCATTGTATGCTAAAAATATTTTTTTTTTGGTCTTTTTTGGTTGATTATCATTGCAGTAGCGTTTTAATTTGGACACCATTGAGGAACTACTTCAATTAATTTTTGTTGGGCGATTGGTTATTCTGGTATACAGGCCGTTTCTTTTATCATGTGGTAACATTTCTATATTCTAAACCGTAATAGATACAAAGACAATTAAATGGAAAAAAGGTAACTATTAAGGTGAGCAGTAAATGGGTCATAGAAAATTTATGGGGTTTCTTGCCCTTCCCAACTTATACAGGGAAAACTGAAAATGCTGTTTTCGGTTTCTTACGTTTAATTAAAAATTCATCATTACGTAGTTCCAGTACATTTTGAATACAATAAAACTTTCCTCTTTAATTTTTTATATTTCCTGAAATAACCATTCTATTTGTAAAAAACCGAAAACAGCAATTTTAGTTTTCCCTGTATAAGTCGGAAAGGGCGAGAGTCCCCGTAGATTTTCTCTGACCAATGTACTGCTTACCATAATAGTTAAATTTTTTCCCATTTAAACGTCTTTGTATCTATTACGGTTTAGAATATAGCAATGTTACCACATGATAAAAGAAACGGCCTGTATATCGAAGTAGTTTTCCAAGTAATATTGAGCTGAAATAAAAATTGCTCAGAGTCGATTTTTTTTTCATTGTTAACGAAAAACTCATGAACAATGATTTGGTTTATACAAGGTTAATTAGAAAAATGGGTTAAATTTGTTGTTGGTTAAGTTAATTTCTAATTTTGAGTGTTGTGGACCGATTTGTTTGTGTGTTGTGAGTCAGAAAGACGGGTTGAATCATTTGAATGAGTTTTTTTTTTCAATTTTGAGTGTTTCACAGGGTGAATTCTAGTGTTGGAATAAGTTTGTTTTTAATAAAAAAAATTTCAATATTTATTTATTTTCCCGTATCGAGAAAATGAAGGGAAATTCTTAGGGTTCCTTATTAACAGACACATGATGTCCGAAACAGGGTTGAAGAAATATTGCCACTTTAGATAGGAATTACAAGAATTTGGAGGAAAATCATTGGCAAATAGGTAAAGGGAATGGACGAAATGTAGAGAGGCCCCAAGGCGGAAGCGATGGAGAATAGGTAAATCCAATAAAGGAGTGCCGTAGAACTGTCCAGATAGACAGTTAGCAGTGGTCATGGTGGTAGCTATCAATCAGAGGGACGTGGGCTTGATTCCCAGCATGGTCACTGGTCTCGTGCTAGGAATCGCACATTAAGAGGTTACGAGACTGAACTGAACGAGATTACCGGGTTCGAGCTTCGAGCATGCGCATGATGCCTTCTTCTTGGTTTCTTTTGGCGTCTTTTTATCATTTTACAGTCAATACAAATCACCACTGTATATATAATGGTAGATAAGGGCAAATATCGGTTCACGGGGATTTGTTGAAGTCCCTTGGTCATGGTTGATGACATAGGAGGGGGTGCAAGAAGAGAAGATGTTAGAGGTATCTAACACATTGGTCTCGACCACACGTGAGTTCCAATCGGCCATATTTTTCAAGTAGATTGTAGATTATTTCTCTTTCCACTAGGAGAATAGAAGAATGATTGCCGTTGGTTCTTATTTTTGAATTCGTTCGAAAACCCTTTGAGGGGATTATCACTCACGCTGTCGACTATTTCTCTTAAGCCCTACCAACATTCAACAGGGCTTTTAGGGTTTTTCTGAGAGGTAAGAAAACTCTTTTTCTGAGAAAGGTTACAAGATTCCTTCAACAGGACTTCTGTGTTTGTAGAGAGGCAAGAAGACCCCCTTTTCATTGTTATGGGTGTACCATCTGGTCCCATGACAGAGTGGTAGCTTCATCCTACATTCTTCTGGAGACTCCGGCATCACTCTATTCTACCCGTCTGTCCAGAAAAAGTAACCAAGTATAGTATCTGGCTGAATAAGCGCCTATCGCTACCTTTTTTCATTATTATTGTTTGAAATATTTGAGCCCTTCAGGCGTATACATACTTGAAGAGAATTTGAAGCCCTTCTGGCACATAAGTGATGACATTCTGAGCCCTTCAGGCATACCTTTTGTACTTTGTGAACTGCCGTAATCACCACGGTATATACAGAAATGATATGATTTAGTTTTAAGCATAAAAGTGGTAATTAGCGCTTGATGTATGCGAAACTAGAGAGATACTGACAGTATCGAGCATTGTCTTCATAACTTAACGGAATCTTAATCAGGTAGAGGTAGTATAACTATTAAATTATTTATTGAGGGTATAATTTGCCTTTCTATTCTGTAACCACCTTACCCACCCCACCGCACACTGAGCTAGCCAGTGTCTTACTTTTGTAAAAGAAAGTAGGGCACTAAAAATATATTTTTGTTACTATCTTAGATCAATCAAATAACTTCCCCTCTTCAAGGGATCAGGTCGACCTGTAGCAATTTGCCCGGGAGTAGTTGTTGCAGATTTCGGTTGATAGGGAAGCCTCCAAATGGGGAGGGTCCAGCAAGGGAAGAGACTCAAAGGCTCAGTACCCAAGTAAGCCGTAGCCTGCGTAAGGAAGCAGAACCGTTGAAAGCCAGAATATATAGTCTGAGGAGTTACCAGACATATGAACTATGGGCGAGGGAACGCCATAGCGGCCATAGTGCTGAGGGAAGCAGTAAAGAGCTATACGGAGGATTTAATGGGATAATCTGAGGAGGAAACCAGACTTATTGGATTATGGGCGAGGAACCGCCAAAGGGCCATCCTGCTAAGAACAGCAGTTGAAGGCTATAGAGGGCCGTAGGAAAGCCCTAGTAAAAGACTCATCGTGAAAGAGGCCTCAATTGGATTGGGAGAGCAGATGATTGGATTCAAGCGATGGATTGGAGATTCGAGCGATTTTAGGCCTTTTGAGCCATGTATCTCAGGGAACATTCTAGGAATTGAGAACCCGCTGGTGAGTAAATGTCTCACAACTAGAGGGCTCCGTCATTAGTTTGAAAAACATCTGGAAGAGCGAATGGCGCGATATAGGGTCAAACACCAGACCTCGTGATGTACCCGTATAAACAAAGGTACAGACAGACGACAGGTAAACCAGTAAGCGGAAAAGGACTAGGAGAAATAGAGGATTTTGAATACAGGACAAGAAGAATCCTGTTGAGGATCAGAGAGAGGCGCTGAAAGGAAACAGGAAGGTCAAGGCACAGAGGACTCTTTAATTTGCTTTGAGGTCATAGACCCAGCGTAGATGTGCTAATTGTGGTCATAAGACCCAGCGTTAGCTGGCAATTTTTTGTGAGCATAGATCCAGAATAATTTTTTTTCTTAACCAGCATAGTTTTGTTTTTTATTGACCCAGCATATTTTCTCTATTTTGGTTATAGAACAGTGTAATTTGTTACGTTTTACAGACGATTGACTATTATTAATTGGCTAATTATAGGCCAAAATTTGTTTTTTTTATTGTTTGGTATGTGTTACTGATTTTCGTTAGTTGATAATAGGTTACTGATTCATTTTCACTCAAAAGTGTGCATAGTTTTGAATGTTCCCTAAGAAGTTGAAATTTTAGCCAGTTATTTGCGGCATATTGTAGTCTCCTAGTACTACCAGATGCTTGTCTTTTGATAGATTGATAGAAATAATGTCAAATAAGTCAACATAACTTTGGAAAACTTGTACCAAGAAAGTTCGCCTCAACGAAAATTATTTCCAAATCTGTAGGTACGTTCAGGACATGAGGTGTGAACTTACTCTGAACCGCTATAAGGACGCCCCCTCCCCTGGCTTTTCCTGTTATTTCTAGACTTCTATCTTTTCTAAACACCCTGTACATTGACTCGGATATTTCACCTTATTCTGATCAGTCATGAGCCCTCCAAAGGATTACGTTGAGTTTTGGGACACACTGTGTATACACATGAATCCGTATAATAGAACAGTGTTTCAGTTTAGTTCTAACGTTTATACCTACACGTCATACAAATAAAATAGAGCTTCTAGAGTTCAAACATAATTGAAATCCTTCACTGTAAATGCTGAAACACAATGGAAGTTTTATGTTTTTAGTTTTAATTTTCATAATTTTGGATAATTTTTTAACGCGAAACCATCATTGCCATTATTATTCTGATCACGCCTCATAAACAATCTGGTTGGTAGAATTAAAGCTTCATTTTTCAATACTGTTTTGCATCTTGTTTTATTTCGAAAATTGATATCCAAAATCCCAAAACTTAAAACTTATTACATAAAACATCCATTGTACGGCTTAAAGCAGTGGCCTCGCAATCATCCAAGTTTTGTATGAATATAGTTTCAGGTCGCAAAGAATAAACGATTACGTACTATTTCTTCATTTAAATTATTTATAAATAATTCTAGTGATACATAGAGGTAGTAATGGAGTTATTCGAGTTGAAACCATTATAAGAAACAAACTGACCGTTGAGTGATATAACATTTGAGGAATAAAACAGCTGAAGAACGAAAAGAGAAATGACGGCGGGTGTCTGTATCAGAAAAGATGATCGATTCCATCACAAGTTTTAGCAAAATCATTTTAGATAACATCTACTTTACAACGATAATTATCAACTTAATCAGATATGTATTGAGTGTTGATATGGTGAGATTATTGTACAGGGTGGGGCACTGAAAACGAAACAGATCGAATATCTTCAACACATGTTTCGTGAAGAAAATGCAAAAACACGTCGATTTTCAATCCAAGGGGAATATCTTCCTATCATAACCTCAACTGTCACACCTCTCCCCCACCCCTTGGTCACTATCACCCAAACGGTAAACGGAAAAAACCCGGAAAAAATACCCCCTGGTTTTTTTTTCCGGGTTTTTGTTTTTATCCCTGGAGTAATTTTTTCGTTTTTTTTTTCGTTTTTTTTTCCGGTATTTTTCCCTGGTTTTTTTCCCTAGATTCCACCCAAACAATTTTAATCGGGAAAGTTGTAAGTGTGACACATCATTAAATAGGTAATTTCTTAAGGAATTCAAACATGTCAACTTTCCCCACCTAACTTTCTATTTTGACACCCTCTTGCGGGTGAAACAACTGTTCCGAATTCCAAATTACAACACTTCATTTGCAAGCTGATTTGACATAAATTTAGTGACAAAATGGCTGCTCCAAAATGACGGAAAAGATTTAAAATTATGGTCCAATTTGATTTAAGATTGATAATTGGTGGTTTTCAGGGTCGGAAATTATGAATTGTTTGTCAATGCAAAAAACAAGATGTTGGCTTCGAAATAGCGGAAGAAATTTGTAATTATGGTCAGACTCGAATCAAAATTGGATTGTGGGTATTTTGGGTACAGATTTCCAGCATGACTGAAAATAATTGAATAAAATTGAATAAGAAGCTTTTATAGGAAAAATTTTGATTCTGTCATGCACAGAATAATCTTCGTCATACATCTAAAAAAATTTATAATTTTCTTTTTAGAGCATTTGTATAAAAGCTTCTTTTTATGAATTAAATAAAATTCTTTTTAGTCATACTGGAAATTTGTAAAACCCCCATATGTCAATTTTGAATCGAATTGAACCAAAATTACAAATTCCGTCCGCCATCTTGTTTTTTGCATCGACAAAAAAATCATAATTTCCGAGCCTGAAAATCCCCACAAACTAATTTTGATTCGAATCGTACCATAATTACAAATTTTGCCGGCCATCTTGAAGTCACCATCTTGTTTTTTGCATTGATGAACAATTCATAATTTTCGATCCTGAAAACCATCACTTATCAATTTTAAATCAAATCGGACCATAATTTTAAATCTTGTCCGCCATTTTGGAGCCGCCATTTTGTTTTTTCATTATGAAAAATTCCACAATGCATTGTCACCGAATTTATGTCAAATTGGCTTGCAAATGAAGTGTCATAATTTGGAATACGGATCAGTTGTTTTTCCCGCAAGAGGGCACCAAAATAGAAAGTTATGTAGCGAAAATTGACATGGCAGAATTCCTTATGAAATTACTTTTTTAATATCCTATTTACTACTTTCCCTATTCAAACTGTTTGGGTGATAGTGACCATGGGGTGGGGAGAGGTATGACAGTTGAGGTTATGATAGGAAGATGTCCCACTTGGATTAAAAATCGACATATTTTTGCATTCTCTTCACAACACATGTGCTTTGAAGATATTCGATCTGTTTCGTTTTCGGTGCCCCACCCTGTATGTACTGAAAACAAAATTTGATCGATTATGTACGTCGTGGTATTAGCCAGGGAAGTAGTTGTTTTCTGACAGATGTTTTCCTTTAATTTTCCACATGGTGAAAACGCTTAGAGAGAAGGGTACCCCGTATTCTTTCACATTGTTGATACCTCTCTGGCACAATATATTCGAACTTTGTTCGAATTATTACAGTTTTCTCTTCCCGGAGTCTGTGGTACTTGGAAGTATTTTGTCTTGTTTCTTGATTTACCGTGCAGATGGCGCTGCGATCAACTTTGTTGTGGATCGTCGTGTCATCCGTGGGAAAATATTAGTTAAACGGTTGATTATTATTCAATTGGCAGGGACAGGGCAATTATAATGTTGTCCGACCTACCCTGTCACTGACGAGAGACAATAAACCTCGAAACATGCATGTCTGCAGGTGGTCATTCCCAGCCAAATGAAGGATAATCTTCTGTTTAATTTCAAGACAAGCACTTGCAATTGGGTCTTGCAAGAACGTTGCCCAAATATCTGTCAGATGTAGTTCAATGTCCGTCGTGGTATTAGCCAGGGAAGTTGTTGTTTTCTGACAGATATTTGCCTTTAATTTCCTACTTGGTGGAAACGCTTAGAGAGAAGGGTGTCCCGTATTATTTCATATGATGGATTATAAGAAAAAAAACTTGGCCCTTTAGCGCCTTCGTAATAATTTGATAGTTGCATAAAAAATATAAAACCTGATCAGTTCCATTCCATGATGAAATTTATGAAAATAACACCAGTTGGTATACATTTTCATAGTATATATCTAGTTTCAGTTCATACATAGTATCATATGAAGTTCACAATGTGAATTCAAATAAAGATTTTATGCAGTTCTGATAATTAATTCACTTTCGACGTAGGTATTCTATTTAACGGAGAAAACATTGGCATTTTTATGAATCGCATTTTGTCTGTATGCAATATCTACTCCAAAAACCTGTCTGATATATTTCTCGGTGTCAGTTTAGCCAATATCAGAAATCATTTGACCTTTTATGAAACATATTAACCATATCCGGTTTCATAAAGTATGTCAAATTCATAAAAATTTTCATATGAATTTTCTCACATTTTGTATTTGCTATTTTCTGTTTTTCGTATGTTCTTTTGTTTTCTCAGTAACGAAAAATAACAATGTAATTTAGTATACCTGTTTGTTTCATGTGAAATGAATAAATGAATAAGTATTGTGATATGAATTACATCGTAAAACACCAGGATATCAAATTTTGAATACTTGATATGAGAGTATAATTTCGGTGTGAAATGAAATCAGTGTAATTTCTAATAGCCTGGAATCGAAAAAGATGAAGATTTTTCTTTAGAGTGTATGGATTTTATACCATTCTCTATGTTCCAATTTCTTCGTTGGTGCTTCATTATAGTATAAGAGATAAATAACTAAGAATGTTGGATGAATGATCAATGGAGTAAGGTCAGGTTTGGGTCAGCTGTCGTTAGGAGATTATTGAAAAATTTTAATTGAAACAGATTTTGAGGAAAGATGTTGCGTTTTTGAATCAAGTGTTATTTATTATCTTAAAGGACCCTTGAATGATTTGTAATATAATTCTGATACTAGAAGTTTCCTGAATTTATCAAAACAAAAATTCAATGTCAGTTTATTCAAATATTTTATTAGGGTTGTAAGACGAAAAATGCAATGAACAAGTTTTATGGATGGTTATTCTTATCACTCATTTTTATTTTGCGTAGATCTGGATATTGTAATCTAAACCATTATTTTTTGTCGAGTGCATCTCCAATGTAACAAAAGTTTGATCGATTCCTCCCGCTTTCACAAACACAGTGGAGCCTTTGGACACTTCTTTGTTGCTGACTGCTACGATACAGAAAACTTTTTTGTTGTCTTCGCCATGCCATGTGGACTGAAACAAAATTGTATGAGACAATATATCTTTGACGAAGAATAGGTAATTAATTGTGTTTTAGGAAAACTACTGAACCAGTTGAAATGGACCTCATTTTTTGATAATAAAAGCACAAAATATGAAAGACGAATAATATAAGCTTGCAGGAAAAAATATCGTATTGGAAAGATGATATGTTATGTACCTATTTGTACAATAAAAAATTATTCTACTACAGGCATTTCGGTCTTTTTTTACTTGCGTACCTAATACCTACATGTTATTGCCGTGTGCCATTTTTATAAATACTTATAGTAATTTCAGTAATATTTCTATTCTCCTTGTTGTCATATCAAAATAATATGACTATTCACTGTACTTTTGTCAAAGTTCAAATTTTTATTGCATTCAACCTTCCTTCCCTCTTCCGCTGTCTATGGAGTTTAAGGTACAGTACCATTGAAAAAATGAGAACTAGCTTAACTTGCTTGCCATTAAATGACATATGATTAACTCATGTTCCTGATGGTATCTTGTGTGACGGTTGAAGAAGAACGTGAAAAAATGCAATTCCTTACTGTCAAAAACCCTTTTCTCCACACAATTCAACAAAATGAAACATACGATGCAAATATATAACAGAAATCAACTACTTCCCCTAACAGAAATTGAATTATGTCTGACAAAATCTTGTGGCCGGGGATGACCATGTGCAGACAAATTTTGAGATTCTCAACTCTCATCGGTGCTAGGGTGGGTTGAACAACATAAGGGGTCGTTCTGTCTCAAACCGACGAAAGATATCCAATTTGATTGTGTTTCCTCAAGAATAAATTCGCGACTTGAAATAAGTCAGTCTTAGAGCCAGTCGCGACTAAAAACACGATGCACTTTCCAGTAGAATAGACTCCAGGCAAAGTAAATGCATAATTTCGAACAAAAGTTCGATATAGTGGGCTGTAGCAGGGTGTGGTTGCACATTAAATTCTAGTTATTTGCTGCAATATGATACAAATAACGGCCAGAACTTGTGTTTTACGAAAAGAAATGTTCCTAGTCTTTTCTGAATTTTTTCTATTCCTTGGATTCCAAATTACACACCTGCATTCCAAGGAACGATCTAGATAAAAAGTAGCTAAGAAGTTATGTGATTGAATTCAAAACTAGATCTCAAAAAAGCTTGTTTTTCTAGAGCATTCAGATATTTAGTATTATTATGTGCCTAGAGAAACTAGACATTGATTCTTAGTGACCTGTTGCCATTAATGAAATAGTTATTGGCAGTAGGTGATTTATTTCGCGTGAAACTCATTATTTTGCATCAAGCTTCATTGAGAGGTGGGCCGAATACTGAAAAGTAACTCGATCGATTATTGAGATCATCATGAGGCCACCGAAGTCTTTTTTGCTTTCGATTCTTCTAAATATCACCACGTCACCAGCGCCATCTAGCGGTGGTATTTGTACTAATGCGTTTTTGACCCTATAGTATAGTTCAATATACCAAAAAACTTCATTAACGAAGAACACGAAGAGGAGAGCTCCAAAATTGATCCCTGTGGAACGCCTGACGTAGTGGAGAAATCGAACGAAGATACGTTGTTGAATATCATATAAATCGAATTCTTCTTATTGTGAGTAGAGAGAGCAGTGATAAGTGCTAATGTACAGGTTTCACGAATGTATAAATGATTGAAGAAGACAATAATATTTCTAACATTATTGTAACTTCTAGACCTATTCTTTGATAACTTTGGAATTGGCCTGACTCCGAATATATGCAGCCAAAAGAACTTAAATGAATAGCTAAACAATCATGTATTATCTGGAAACATACGCTCTACCGTACACCATCTACACGCAATAGGATTGTCCCCAAGTTAACTCTCTGGATTATTTTCAGAATTTGTACCCCATATAGGTATCACATAAATCTTTCTTCTTTCAGCTGAATTTTATAACAAATAAGGGCTTTTAAAAAATTGACCATCGTATCATTATGTGGTGTCCACCAGAATAGGCTACGGCCAGCCAAGTTGAACCCAATCTATATTTTAGGACTCTCAAGGGCAAGATACACTTTTTTTGTTAAACAATTTGATCAAGTGAAATTCAAATGGTTAGACTAACCTGGAAAAACTAGGTAGAGTTGGAATTTTCTCAAAGCAATGGAAGGTCAAACTTGTCAAACGTGTCACGTATCTGTAGCTAAACAGGAGTTCAATATGAAAGATGAATATATGACAAACTCGTCATTTTTGACGAAACTATGTAATCACTGAATTACTTCGATGTGTAATAATTTACGCTATCACTCTAGAACTCTATATTATTAGGCATGATTGGTACCCAATTAATAACAAGTACCATTTACGGATACTGAAGTATTGTCATCAAAACGATTTTTTATTATACACCCGTTATACCGGGTGTAATTTTTTTCACTATTATATCAATGATGTAAATCTATAACTGATAATTATTAATTTTAACTCACTGGATTCTGACTTACAACTCCACTGACTACTGACTAATACAGATAATAAGGTATCTTACCGTTCTGTTTCTGGTGATGAATGGTAGCCCTCCCAAATGGACGTGATCTATGAAAACCAAGTCGGCAGCAGTTGCTTTCTTGCATTTTTTCCCCTCGTGTAGTTCAAATTGTCCCCGTGGTGGGTCTTCTCCACAAACAAATTGTAGGACAACAACACACGCCAAGGCCACAAGTAGGATACGAGTCATGTTGATGGATAAGAGTAATTCAGCTTGCAAATATTGCTTTCTATACACTCTACTCAACTTACACTGAATGGAACTTCAAAGCTTCGTCTCTTATATTCGATTCTCAAGAGGTCGGTACATGAACAATTATAAGACATCTATGAGAGGATCATGAGGAGATAAGCATTTTTGTGTATTCACAATAATTCAATTTGAATTATCTGACTCACGTTATTCACGTGAAGCTGTTCTGTATCAGTTCTAGGTATTTATTCTATAATTCCAGTAAGAAGTCTTTTCATATATGGTGGAAAGTAATATTTTCAGCACAGGTATACTTAAATACTTAAAAAAAATTACTCTGCGTGAAAAATAATTCTTACTGAATTAAATTTTTCCACGCTGTTCGTATATTTACAAATTGACGCAATCTTAAAAGAGAGAGTATTTTGCGGCAACGTTAACTCGGAAGTATCATTCGATGATAGTACGACGAAAATCCAAGACGTCATAAGATAAAACTTTGCATTGAATGATATAATTTCTACAATTTAGTAGAAAAAACGTTGTGTGATACTTTGCTTCATTCAGCCGAGTTCACGCTCATACAGAAAAAGGTCTACTTTACGAACTTGTGCCATGGTTACCTACCTTATGTTTATCGCTGAATAAAAATGTCACAATATATGAAATAACCATTCACCATGTGACTCTCATGTTTGAATTTTTCATTGCATTTCAGGAACAGTGGGAAACAGTGGTGAAGCATTGATATTAGGGTATACTATTTTCATAGCACACAAAATATTTTAAATTTAAATAAACCAACAGCAACCGGAGACATAAGATCACCTAACTGTTTTACATGGATACCTCAGTAAAAAAGGATCAGTTCTTAAGGTGGTGGGAGAGTACACGTATGCTATCGAAATGAAGTTTGGGATCGACAAAATTTGTCACAGTTCATCTCAAATGAGGACGTGAATTGGATATGAAACTTTTTTTGTGTCATAGTCATGCTTTTACATTTTGATGCATTCATCAATTTATTCGCACCAATGCTGAACCGTATTTACTTCAAATTGCAGTGCCTCTCAAACATCCAAATTTTTATGATAGTGATACATTTTGCTAAATAATAATGTCGAGCACACTACTAAACTGTTTATTTTCTGACTTCACTAAAAACATACAACTACTTCACTGACTAATTAAACACTTAGATCTATACATCAATACAACTAACTAAATATTCCAAACACTTCTATATTTCTTCAAAAACTGCCCATCACTTCTTCATAATCTTCTTAATTCCAGTGAAATCTCTGTATATAGTCCATTTGTGCCGACTGGATCAATCGCGAAATTTCCTAGAATACTCGGGACAGAAGGCCGTCCAAATAATCACTTCTTAGAACTGCTCGATTACCTAAATACCTGTGGCGCTTCGTGAACACATTTGTATGCGATTTGTTTTTATGGATCTCTCAGCGGCGTAGATAGGGAAATTTTTATCAATCTCGTAACATTATCCCCCTCTCAATTTTGATCGTCCCGATCAAAATTTGTCGTTGTCCATTATAACGTTTTGGTCTTTCTAGGTGAAACACCTTAATTTTCGCTCTCGGGCTGCGTTGAATTCTATAGACAACGTTGTTTATTCTTTTCACTGTCGTATATAGTCCTTCCCAAGATGGTGGTAATTTGGGAAAAAATCCTTTCTTACGACAAGGATTGTACAGCCACACTCGATCTCCTCCTTTGAATCCACCAGTATTGGCCTTAAGATCGTATCGAGCCTTCATTCTGTCACTAGTTATCTTCAATCTTCTTCTTGCAAATTCGTGGATCCCATTCAAGCTATCTCGCAGTTCGTCTGCATAATCCTGTACCTCTTTCTCTTCAGAACTTGGTGATCCGAACACTAAGTCACAGGGCAACCGAAGTTCTCTCCCGAAGATGATGCTGGCTGGAGTGAGCTTTGTGGAATCGTGCACAGAGGCCCTGTAAGCCATCAAGAATAGTGGAAGATAAAGATCCCAGGTCTTATGGTGCTCCTCTACTACTTTGGAAAGATGTTCTTCCATAGTCCTGTTGAACCTTTCAACCATGCCATCAGATTGTGGGTGGAGGGCCGTTGTTCTGGTCTTGCTAATTCCCATCAATTCACAAACTTCCTTGAATAAATTTTATTCAAAATTTCTTCCTTGATCGGAATGTAGCTCCATTGGGACTCCAAACCTTGAATACATGTTATCCACCAGAGCTCTTGCAACGGTGGATACTTCTTGATTAGACAAGGCATAAGCTTCAACCCATTTGCTAAAGTAATCCATGGCAATGAGGATGTATTTGTTGCCATCATTCGTCATCGGAAACGGCCCTGCTACATCGATGGCGATTCGTTCGAAGGGAGCGCCTACATTGTATTGTTTCATCTCTCCTCTCGATCTTGTCTTGGGACCTTTGCTTGCTTCACACTTCGGACATCTTCGGCACCATCTCTCTACATCTTCACGACATTGGACCCAGTAAAATCTCTGCCGTATTTTATTGAAGGTCTTATTCACTCCAAGACATCACTTATCCTCGACGCACAACCAATTGCGAAATAACTTTTCTGCCGTCGGCTGATTCCCATGCTCTCTTCAATAGACCATTCTCAATAAGCAGGGAATCCCATTGTGCCCAAAATGCCTTGAAAGCTGGCGATCGTACGGGGAGTTCCTTCCAGGTGGGTCTTTTTGCTCCGCTTTCCTTCCATCGTAGAATATCTGCAACGCTTGGATCACATCTTGGTCCTGTCTCATTTTCGCTGTGGTCCAATTGTCGTCAACCATTAATCTCACTTGGTTGATTCTTTTGCGACATACAATTCGCTCACGAGTATCCGAACCAGGTTTTCTGGACAAGGCATCTGTGTTGTTGGGCAATTCAATTGTTCTTAGCCTCTTAGCTGGGATAGCCACGGGGGCTTCATCATTGCTAGCTAGTCGGCATGCGCCCTGGTATCAATTCGGTTGTTCTTACCCTCTTCACAAGCATGGCCGTGGATATCAATTCGGTTGTACGTAGCCTCTTAACAGGGATAATCCTGGGGGTTCCATCAGTGCCAACCGGCACTAATTTTTCCTGCCGGCAATTTGAGGACTCGCTGGAAAACCTTGTCCTCACAGGTGACTGCGAACATGGTGGCATTCTTACCCTGCAATCTCTAATGAGATGTCCCAATTTCCCACATCGATAGCATGCCCTGTTCTTCTGAATACTTATTCTGCTTAACAAAGATTTAATCTCATCCAGAACCTTCTCGAATAAACTAGTATCTGCGCTTGATCGTTGTTCGGGCTCTTCTATTGAAACTGTTCGTACTTGCGGACTCAAGGAGTTGAGGACCGCCTCAACTTCTAGAGAACGTACCAAGGCATCACTACTCCTCTCGAAGTGTGTTAATCGCAGAGTACGTTGGATTTCGGTGTCTCTCAGTCCATCTATAAACAACTTTACTGCTAGCTGTTCCTTGAAATCTCCCGGTGCTTCTGGGTAAGCCAGCTGAATTAGGTGTCTCACATCCGCTTCAAATTCTTGTAGACTCTCACCTGATTTCTGAGTGCGCGTTTTCATTTGAGCCCGATACGGTTGTTCTCGATGTTGATCGCCATACCGCAACTCTAATGCAGTAATCAGGTCTTTATATTTATTTTGCTGTTCGATGGGTATCGTCTTAAAGCTACTATAAGTGCCGTAGCTTTTTCTTCTTCACCCCATCCTTTAGCCACTGCTGCAGCTTCAAATTGTCGACGATACATGGACCAGGAAGACTGTCCATCAAAAGTCGGTGGTTTTACGAAATTCCTGATGTGGCAACCCTGTCTCGACGATCTTGGTTTTTAAGGAGAGCTATCTGGTTTTCGAGTCCTTTCACTTTTTTATTAAGCTTATCGTCAATTTTCTCGACATCTTCCTTTAGTTCTTCTTTCAGTTCTTCTTTCAGTTCCTCCATTTGTACTTCGGTTTTCTGTAGAACGTGTTGAAAGAACTTATCTTGATGTTCTAGAACCTTCTGGAAGTCTGTTTTCCTCTGTTCTTCTACTCGTTCTGATTCGGTTTTTGTGGTTCTAGAATTTTCTGGAGTGCTTCTTCTCGTTATTGTTTTTCTTCTCGTTCTTGTTTTTCTTTTTCTCGTTCTTGTTTTGCATCTAACCGTCGCATTTCCTCTTCTCGTTTTTCATCTTCTCGTTCTTTCTTTTTCTCTTGGCGCCGCTATTCCTCGTCTTGTTTTTCCTCCTGGCGCCTTCTTTCCTATCCGCAAACTGATTTTGGATAAAATTCACAATGTCCTCCATCGTATCGTACGATGTACTCCTCGTATCCACCATAAATAGTTTATAAATATAGTTTCTGTTTATCACTAATATCCTGCTTCGGACACCACTGTTACGTTTTGCTGAATAATAATGCCCTGCACACTACTAAACTACTAAAAACATACAACTACTTCACTGACTGATCAAACACTTAGATCTATACATCAAATAGAGATTTCTAATGGATTTGGAAACCCAAATAAAAAGAGACGAAAGTTCTTAATTTTTTCATCCTTGTTGCCAGGGGCGCGCTCTGTGATTGGTTACCATAATGGCGGTTAGTTTAGATGACATGACAGCTACAGTTGAAAATGACATTTATACTCCCTAACCAATCACAGAGTACATTCCCTGGCAACAAAAACGGAAAAATTAAGAATTTTCGTCTCTTTTTATTTGGGTTTCCAAATTCATTAGAAATCTCTATACAATTAACTAAATATTCCAAACACTTCTATACTTCTTCAAAAACTGCTTATCACTTCTTCATAATCTTGTTAATCTTCTTAATTCCAGTAAAATCTCTTTATTTAGTCCATTTGTGCCGACTTGGTCAATCGCGAAATTTCCTAGAATACTCGGGACAGAAGGCTGTCCAAATAATCACTTCTTAGAACTGCTCGATTACCTAAATACCTGGGGCGCTTCGTCAACACATTTGTATGCGATTTGTTTTTATGGATCTCTCAGCGGCGTAGATAGGGGTATTTTTATCAATCTCATAACAATAGAATATAATTCGCAAAGGATAAACAATTACAATATAAGTATTTCGTCAATTCAATCAATAATAAATAATGATGATACCCTGGTGGTAGTATTGAAATTATTTGAGTTGGAACAATATAAAAAACACACTGAGACCGTTGAGTGAAATAAGATTTGAGGAATGAAACAGCTGAAGAAGGAAAGCCGAAATTACGCGAGTTTCTGTATCTGAAACAGGTGGTCAATTCCATCACACGTTTTAGCAAAATCATTATAGATAACATCGACTGTTCAACGATTGTTATCAACTTGTTCAGATACGTATTGAGTGTTGATATGGTGAGATTATCAAATGTACTGAAAAAAAAATCGATCGTGGATCACTATTACGAAGAGTTTGGCGTAGTTAGAAAGGAAAGATATGGGACGATAATTTTGAAGAAGAAAAGTCTTTCATATACCTGGAAATGTATCAGATTTAACAGCTACATTAAATACGTATATTATATATTATCTGACGCAGAAGTAAATTTATTTTTCAGTTTATTTAAAGCGGAAATTATCCCCGACTCAGTTATGTCGAGAAATTATATCGTATCATGATTACTAGAAGAGTGACCTTCGCTGAAGTTATTTAGATCAGATGATATGAACATATTGCTAAAATAATCGGAAAATCCATTGACAATGTCTTGAAGAGAATCAAAAGTGCTGTCCTGACAAAATATTCTATCAGGTATTCTTGCTGCATTATTATTTCAATGAACAAATGACCAAAACATTGAGGATTATTTGTAATATTTTCTGTATTTAATGTACGTAATTATAGGCGCATTGTATCTGATGTTAAGTTAAGCTTCTCAGTCTTTTGAACTCCTGGTTATGGGCATGTTTTTATATTCACCAAATTGGTGTGGTGGATTGCAAAGTCGCCCTTTGATTTGTCAATTTGAAATTTACAGCGTTACTATTGGTCGAATGGAATCCACCACACCAATTTGGTGAATATAAAAACATACCACATAATATACCTGACAGATGATTTCATTAACGTGTGAATGTTTTGTGGTGAGGAACATAGTTATCAGAAGTTTTATACAGGACATCGTAAGAATTTTCTATTGCCAAATTCACAACGTGATTATATGTATTCAGAAAATACCAATCAACTTGGCTATAAAATTTACCTTCTTGGAATAATAGCTCCTTTTATGCTCTTTATTTATTAATTCATTACAAACAAACCCTCCTTATGATTCAAATTTGTTGGTACTATCTATTTAGGACATCTAGACTTACAGCTGTGTGCATAAAAAAATCGTACAGCAATTATAGGATATTGTAAGTCAGGCTTGTCAATCTTAATTGAACTCCTTATCGACTTAGACAGAAGTAGTGTCAAAATCAAACTATTTTCATCAGCAACGCGCTTTTAGTATTTCTCTAGTGCAATTAGTGCAATGTCTCAGCTAGATAATACAAACCTTGTACGACTTTTTTATGCACACAACTGTACAATGACAAAAAAGAAGCTGTACTCTAAACAGGAAACAACAAACTCCTACGGAATGATCCAACTTACATGATGGAAAGTATAATTTTGGGATATACACAACCTTCATTCCAGATGAGGAATGGACACATCTAACACGGTCTTCCAAAAATCTTTAAACCATACATGCCATTGAGACCAATCACCATCTCCTGGAAGTCACTGACCCATAGACTAGCGAAATACCTCTTACCGACTCTACAACCCTTGCAGGGTACTAGCAGTTCATTTGTCAAGCAATCGAGGCATTTTCACTATAAGAGAGGTAGGAGAAGAATCTGAAGATCGTTTCGTGGAGAGCATTTACACCAATGTCTCCATAGAAGAATTCCTTGGTGTCATCAAAAGAAAACTGGAAGAAGACATCCATCTTCATGAAAGAACTGACCTACCAGTACGCTCTATATTGGAATCACTGCAGTGCTGCCTACATCACTCATACTTTCTGGAAAAAAATCGGTTCTTCTCACAAGTCGACGGTCTGCCGATGGTATCTTCCCTTTCCCCATTAATCGGCATCATTTACATGGATTGGTTCGAGGAATTGGCTATTAGAGTGGCAAAACACGAACCAAAATTATGGTTAACATACGTGGATGACAGCTTTATCATATGGAACCATGGAAATAAACATCTTGAGGAATTCCTGGCAAAAATATATAACATGAGACTCAATCTAGTTCACGATAGAAATGGAAAGCAAGATTACCTATCCGTTTCTCGATGTGAACGTCGAAAGAACAGACCCTGGCATCCGCACCTCTGTTTACAGAAAAAAAAACCACACAGAATACCCAACTATGCTCCATCACCCAAATTCCACGAAAAGGGGAATCGTGAGAACACAAAACATTACAACAATAATAATTGTTCGAAATGTTGTCCATTAACGTCACTTCTGAACTCGCATGGCTGTTTCTTGAAGAACGTTCTCTGATTGCTGGGCTGTTATAATATTAATTATTGCGCGTCTTACTCGCAACTCCAGGTCTTCGCGGTTGTAACGGCGGTTACATAGCCAATTTTTTTTCAATGGCCCCAAGCAAAGAAATCAAGAGGACCATTCGTCAAAATTACGTTTTCTTCGAATGCCTGTTGAAGGTAATCAATTCCTATTCTTGAATTATGTGGGGGAGCTCCATGTTGTTGGAAATACATTCCCTGTCGTAAATGGACAGGTGATTCAGTTAACCTGTCCTTAATTTCATTTTGCAGAATTAATAAGTATCTAGCTCCAGTCAAGGGTCCTTGAAATATTATTGGACCAATGATTCTACGATACTCAATACAAGCCAAACATTAAAACCGAACCGCAATTGGAAGTTACTCCTCCGCAATAAATTTTGATTTTCTTGTGACCAATTTCTTGTATTTTGTCTGTTAAATAATCCCATATTTGTATATATTTGTAGACTAGACTCGTCCGAAAATAAAATCTTTATTAAAAAAGCAATGTTTGGTTGCACATTATTCTGTAAGATCAATTTGCCTTAAAGAAACATTCTTATCAACTTCCATTCGAGAAAAAAACATTAATTGCCGTTCCTTCGTCAATGATAACGTTTTCTTCGGGATCATGGTTATGCTCTCTTCGGAATTGATTTGCAAGACGAATAAAGCAAGTAAATTTCTCGCTGGACATTGTCATCAGGATATCGGTCGGCATAAAGGTTTCTAGTCGCAACGACATTTTTCCTATACTCCCCATAAATAATTTACATATCCACTTTTTCATCCCTTGTATAAATGTGCGGCATTTTGAACAAAAATAATGAATGTAAAGACTTCTCCAATACACAATAAAAAACAGAATAATTTCATTGTTCTCAAAACCTCCTTAGTAACTTCTCAACACTAAATAGAACAAAATAATTGTATTTTCTTATTTTCTTCCAGCTGCAATTTTTATTGTATTTATGGCACATTTTATTAGGTATCAGGTATGAATAAATTCCTATTAATAGTATTAATAAATGATATCACGGTACCAATATGGTTTCATTTGAAAAAATGAGTTTTACCCCACTATCGATCATGATGAATTTTATTTGCTCATAAAAAACGCAATTGAGTATTTCTGACGGTATTTTGATTTTTCTAGCTAGACGGGTCAATTGGAATAAATCAGTACCATCGGCACACTTAAATGGAAAACTAACTATTAAATTATCAAAAATTTTCACGTTTGAAATTTCACTTGTGGTATAATTTGATACTATTTAAAAATCGAAAGTGGATATCACTTCCGGCGAAACTGAAAGTGAAAAAATATCATTTGTTCGTCAAAGTTTATTATTTACATGGGATATCCGAAATTTCAATAAATTATCTTCCAAACTAACGGAGATACGGTATACCATGATCCTGTTACACCCGATAGTGCAGGAAAAAAATATCTCGAGTCATATAAATATTGTGTGTTTTTTGGTAACTCAATGTTTCTTAATGATATTGAGGATACTGATACCCAGCTGTTACAATACCAAAGAAAGTATCAAGTATCACGACACAATGATTTTTAGATTTTTATGGGATATCATCAAGGCAAGTGTATTTTGCAAAGAGTGGGAATCCATTCAATCGGAGATGTTCCCGAAAATAATTGAAGATTGAATTGAGATTGTCCAATGCCGATAAATAAACCGGGCATTGTTTACCAAGAACGTCTGCCAAATTACTAGCGGATTCTGGAGCTGATCTTTCGCTGCTTGAAGGGCATGGAGATGAGAGAGTTCTTCTGTTGCAGAACAATACATCGAGAAATCGATAAAGAGAAAAAATCGGGTCTGTCGCATGATTTCAAAGTGTAAAAGATTTTGTTGAAGTGGTACACCACAGAAGTGAAAATGTATTATCAACTATAGGTAGTACCATCTATTATGAGTCTTACAACGAAATTCCAGATATAAACGTTAATGGCAGTGAAAATTACAGCAGTACTATCAACTACAATTAACTAATAAGATGTTTGTAATTATTGTAATAAACATAAATAGTTGACGTTTTGAGGATAGTGACATATTGAATAATTCGGTCGGGTCCGTAGAAAAATTTCAGTGGACTAGTCCAATAAAAAATTTCACAGGGCTAGTTCGGTAAAATTTTTCAATGCTCAATACCATAATTTTACCATAAAGTATGAAATAACAACTGTATATCAAAGTACTTATGTTATTTGATTCACTTGAGTAGTTGTTTTTTTTTCTCAGACAAACTCTACTCGCAGGATTAAATGTCTCGGTTCAGTCCCTTGTTATGAGATTACCATATTTCATTATCAATTTATACAATAAGCTTCTCTACTAAGAGATCAAAGGTAGAGTGCAGTGAAGGACGTGATAACAAAATTATGAATTGATCAACAACAAATAAGTGAATGATGTACAGTTTACTTGAATATACCACTTCAAAACGGTACATGCGTAGACCGCTATATTGCGTTCTAAACCATGTACTGTTGTCGAATGCATTTCTAAAGTGACGAAAGTTTTGTTTTGTTTTCGAATCGAACTTTTCTGTGGTTGTCTTCGGATCTATATTTAGTTTTTTTTTTAAGACATGAAGGTTTCTCAGATCTCAAAATTTTATGATGAAAAGAGCTGAGATGCAGTAGACGCCTGTTTTCCATTGTCATTCAACCTAGTTGTAGCAAATAGGTAGACGTGGGTTTTCTCCTTGAAATGCCTAATACAATTTCATCCCCTTGTTACTTAACAATAATACTGAAAAAAATACCAAAATTTACCACTTTCTCTTTGAGAAAAAAATTAAAGCTCAATTTTCGTGTTGAAAAGGGAAACATTTCAAATTGAGAAAAAAATTACATATTTTATATTTTTTTACATTTATCTAGTTTTTTTGTTAGAGCAGACTACTTAATTTGTAACTTGTGAATTTTTTTGCATGACTTTACAAATACCCTTGTTTTCTTTCTTTTTAGAAATTTCGGTGAGGAGATAATTTTCATTCCTAAATCGTATAAACAAACTACAAAAAAATGCAGTGGATTATTTGTAAGAAAATACCGATAATAAATATATGTGTACATATAAAGGAGAAAAATATGGAATTGTTAGTTGGAATCACATTTATATATATATTTCTCTTACAATTTCTGATACAAATTTTCCACCACTCAGTCTTTTCCAAAGACCTGAATATTATATTCTAAACCATGGTTCTTCTTTGAGTGAAATTCCAGCGTGACATACGTGTAATTGACACCACCTTCTCTTATAGACACTGTGGATCCTTTGGATGCATCTTTGACACTCAGGGCTTGTATACAGTAAATATTCAGATGACTGTTGCAAGAAGACTGAAAAATGAATAAATGTTTCACAGAATACGCTTTCTAAAGATACAATACTAAAATAGTTGATGCAGGGTCAATTCAATCAAAATCAGAGAAAATTTTCAGAATTTTCAGATCTTTTGAAAAACCTTGATCATAACATAATCAAAATTACCAAATAATTGCAGTTGATTACATTTTTCAGTAATTTTTAGTAGGTTTCAGAAAGGGTTCAGTTATATTTTACTACGTTCCTCATACATTTGTTTCTCTCTGCCTTTCTATTCTTTTCGTCGTGCTTCACATTCTTGTTTCTCTTTACTCTATCGTTCTGCAATAAATTTTCGACGTGTGTCATATTTTTTTTCTATTTGCACCATTGTTCATCGTCGTTCCTTCCTCTCCTCATTGTTTTTTCATTTACGTTGCATCATCTCCATAAAATCCAAGGAAACTTCATGCATGGTATCTGTAGCGACCGTTTGCTGGCTTGTATTCATCTCAACTAGCTTGGGACTCCTTTTTCAACGAATACTACTCTTGCGAAACAATTTGTCACAAATATCTTTGGTCCTCCCAAAACTCGACACGAAACTTCCTTTTTCCAATTATCAGTACTCCTGGCGCGTACTAAACAGCTACAAGTAATTGAAAAAGGTACCTTAGCATCCAAACTGTGTAGGAGAATGTGCGCTTCAAACTAGGGTTACTACCAAAAATGACGACAGCTTTATGCCAGAGTCATCAGACCCATGATGGCATATGAATGATGTTAAGGTGGATGAGGATTCAACGGACTGGAGTGATGCGACGGAACCTAGCTATGAGAACCACTGTAAATAGCCACCTTAGAGGTCTTGCTCAACCTGCCACCACTATACATGCACGTTCAAGGCAACGCAAGGCCAGCCGCCAGCAAATTATTCGGAGGACAAGCACTCATGAGCAATAAGCTCGGGTATAGTACAAACAAGCTATAGTCTGATCCACATTGAGAAGTCAGTTAACGTGACACGTCAATGCATTTCAAATGGGTCATTTCACGCCAATGTTGCTTACATCGCTTACAGGTCCAGCCAGGCAATAAAGTGTGCCCCTTAAGTTTCTGGTTCAACAAGTTTATTTGTTGAAACGTTTTGAAAAATTAATTTCGCTTTTTTAGGGAAGTTCAAAATGTATATGTTTGTATATGATTGGTATCATTAATTGTTCAAACAAAAAATAATTAAGGGTATTACTAGCATTGTGAACTTAACTCTATTGAACTGAGGTGGAGTGAAAAGAAACGTTTTGTGGTTTCTTATAACATCACTTTCGAATCAGACGAAGTGAAAAACCTATACACGATGATAAAAAAGTATAATTATAAGACAATAATAATGGAATAAAATTCAACGAACATGCAATACTTCTTGAAGATAATATCTGGGCTGTGATCAATTAGCAAAGTGATATTCCATAAATGATTCTGATGCATATGCAAATGATTCATAAGGTTTTTTCCTGTTTAGTTTAGTTTTTCGAACGGATGGTCTATTGAAGTAGTTGTGGTACTTTATTACTGGGAAAATTTTGATTCTTCCATAAACAAAACAACAAAGTTGTCAGAACAGGATATATGTACGTAAAAAATGCAAAGTATATATTAAACAGAGTCTGCTAAAATTTTTGTCACAACTAGAATTTGCATACTTTTGATGGAGAAGGATACACACAATATTCCATTGTGCCTGATGGGGCTATAACGAGAAGATATTATGACTCATAACGCCAGTTGAGTCATGTTGTGGTTTTATTATTGTCTATAAGAGGAAAGTGAACTGAAAAGATAGCTCATTCAAAAGTGTAATCAGCAGAAGTCAGAATATTTACTCATATCTTTAGAAAAAAATTACATCAATGGCTACGTAGAACATTTGTATTCATTTTCGTTCACCCAGGAAACGAAAATGGGTTCATTGAAGGTGCTGATAAGACATTCTTGGCTAAAAAAGGTAGTGAAGATTATCATCAAGAAATTGACGATTAACTGACTTCAGTTTATTATCGAAACCTATCAAAAATAAAAAAAATATTTCAGTGCCAAACCATTCCAGAAAATTAAAGTTTCTGAGAAAACGATGAACAATATATTGTTTTATTAGGTCCCTTGAAAAGATCGTAAAGGCGCTGAAATTTTGACAAGTATGACAAGGGTCACTTTGATATTCACGTGCTGGCTGGAACAAAAACTCAATGTCATTCATGATCATACTGAAAATGGAAGAATCCGTAGTGAATAACCAAGCAGCGAATAATGTGATCCATTTCAAACAGGGCAAAATATTGAATTCAAACTGTAAAAAAATAGTTATGAATGTATTCAATTGCCTAAAAAATAAAAATGATGGTATTATTATATCAGAAATAGTCCGCAAAGTCCAACATCGAAACGAATATTTCATGGTTCCATTCATAACCACACAAGGAAAAAAAAAAGATCAAGTTATTCCAATAGCCTCATGAAAACGTATGATTAGAGTACATGTTTACAGATTAGGTAAATTGTGTATATCTTTTTTCTGAGAAACCTACCTCCAACTCTCAACAATAACCTGATAGGGGTGAATGACGCAGAACATTTCCCAAGTTTTAGCAAATGGGTTTAATTTACGGAAAACAAAATAAAAATTCCATCTTGATTATTAAAGCAGAAATAATCTTTTGGAGGTATCAATTTCTTCGAAAAATAAGAAGATTCAGACAGGAAGAAGCCAATATAATTTATATGGACGAATTGTGGATCGGTTTAACTATATTCCATTTTTCGAACCGTTATCAACATTTTGACTTTTGTTAATATACTTTCAAATGGTCGTTCCTATCAATTCACTTTCCTCATATAGACAATAAGAGAATTTGTAGATAATGTAGCAGGTGTTATGATCCATAACGTCCGCTCGTTAAGCCTCAAGGCACAATGACATATTAGTATTTATCCTTCCAGAAAATAATGCACCTTTTCTTTGTGGCGCAAATTAAAGAATACCCTGTTTAATTTATACTCTGTATGATTTACATGCATCTAACTTCCTCAAATTGTTCAATGTAAACACAACTTTTAGTTTAAAATATGTTCACAATCAGTAACACTACTGCCGTCCAGCGTACCTGCGTATGGCCCTGCCATTTATATGTCATTAATGCCTCTTTCTGATGTATGAACTTCGGCAATAGTGTTATCCTATCTTGCATTATTGACTTCTTAATGAGGATCCGACTATAGATGAGGAGTTCGTTAATCAGCAACAATTTTGAAACCCCAAGTCTACCACTGCATAGTATTTGACAGATGTAATTCAATATGCTAATTTGGCCATAGGATGAATGAATGCAGTGCTTGAATATGTTTCTATCTTTCCAAGTTCAGGTGTCACTTGACTGTCTTTGTACTGTTTTTGAAAATTAGGTTACTTCATTATAGATACACCTGGAAATGAGTAGAGAAATGAATTTTTGAATAACTTACCGTTGTACTCCTGGTGATGAATGGTAACCTTGTCAAGTGAACGTGATCATGGAATACCAAGTCACCCAATGCTATTCTGCTGCAGTTTCCTTCTCGAAGTTCAAATTGTTCTCTAGAAGCACTTGAGAGAGCGACTTGTAGGACAATTACAAAGACCCAAGTAACAACCGAGAGATGACTCATTTTGTTCTATCACTGAAGATTTGTCCTTTCAACAATATTTCTTTCCACTTCACTAATCATTATTTAAGGCTTCTCTCTTTTATATTTGATTCTCAAGAGGTGCATGATATCACGAAGGTTAGTTAGTTCCTACTATTCAACAATAGTTTAATGATAAAGACACATTGTATTCAAAACTTGTTTACAATGGAGAATTAATAGAATGTTACGTTGATCTATCTGACACATCTTGTGAAATTAGTAAAACAATCAACAATCCCATTGATTATTGACTTGGGAACTGACAAAAAAAAATTATTCACACAATACAATTCAGTGCAATATTGAAGCAAGGTTAGATTTTGGATGGGTGACAAATACTTGACGAACAACTCAGTAGATTCTCGATCGTCCTTGGGTTTATACATTGTTGGATTGAGTTCTGCAGCTTCATTATGTGTTAGGTACTAATGACTTTTGACAAAATTGTGTCTGGTACCATGAAGTATTCTATGTGCTTTTTATATCATGTCTCCTGATCAGGCATACTCACTAGAAACTTCACTTTCATGGACCATTTTTATCTGATCTTTATATTGTTTGATCACAGTACCCACTCCAGTACCAGTATAGAGCTGGATCAGATACCTATCTAGATATTGACTGTCTTTTTCGGTCTATTGCCTGGATCCTTATCGCACAGTCTGAATGAAAGGTCGCTACTGTACAGTCCCAACTTATTTATGTGCAAATTTACTGACGCATGTCCAGTCATGAGCCCCGTTACGACTCTTATTTTCACCCTATCAAGTATTAATAAGTCTGTCGTTCTTTTATAATACGGTTCCATGTTTGTTTTCTGAAGTTTGGTCTCAGTATTATTTGTGTTTTTCCAGGATCCAGTCTTTCATGAATCTTCATGCTGTACGTCTTGCTAGCTTAACGCGAATCCATACTGCCAGTGTTTTCACTTCCTCTTCGCCCATACCAGTCGGAATGTCACTTCCGGAGTTCTTATCGCCTTAAGTGCGACCTGACTGTCCAACATTATGTGATTTTGCCCATTTTTGACGGCTTTTCGATTGTTTTTCTTCACGCACTGAAGCGTTGCATACAGGTCTTCTTGAAAAACAGGGATGTGGTTGCCCAATGTATGGCGAAAGCAAGTCTTTGTTATTTTATCACATTATGCACCTGCACCTTTTTTAGTATTGGATCTGTCTGTGTACCAGGGATCCTATGTTTAAGTTCACTCGCAACAATATCGCATGAGATTTTTGCACTTTATCGAAATATACCCGATGTATGTTCGAATTACGATCAAGTAGCCCAACTTAGATGAGTAATACCCGTATACTCCTGAAGGTAACATCTTTTCATTATATTATAACTCAAATCATGACATTGTAGCCATGTCCCAATTTTTTGAGGATGCAATAATCTCGTCAGCTGGATTTTGATTTCTGTCGGTATATTCATTGCAACGAAAACCCAAAAGTACTGGCTCGGGTAGGATATATAGCCATGCATGAGAAGGCAATTGATACGTTTATGGCAGCTTCTTGGTAGCATGTAGAAATGAAAGTATTTTCATTGCCGAACGGAGATTCTCGTTGGGGATACTGTCCGGTCACTTTGGCAACGCTGCATTTGATATTTGACAGTCGGCGTATGTATTTTTTGATGAGTTGATTTGCATTCAACTATCGCTAGTTTTTATTATTAAACAATGGAGAAGCCCCGAGAGATGTCTAAAAGACCATTTGAAGCTGGGAATCACAATCTATTATTTCATAAATAAGCTACCAGTGTCGTAACTATCGAGACTTGAAGAAAAATCGAATTGGAATAGAGTAGAATGAATGAATTATGAAAAACCCTGTCAATTAGAGCATCGGCTGTTTTTAGAATCATATAGATAATTTCAGGTTTCCTCAAGTTGAAAAATTGTTTGTAATGTGGAAGAAAATCATCGGAATGAAAAATAATTTTCAAAGGAGCATTGATATGTTCCCAACATTTCTCAACATAAATAGAAATAGGTGAAAAGTAGTTCTTGTTTTCATAACACTTCATGTTAAATAAAAAATTAATCCAGAATGGAGAGACTTTCCTGAGAAATCGAGTTTTTTCCTAATACTGACATCATATCCTCCGTATTTATATTACCCTTTCCAAGTTTGCAATATAACATGAAGTATATAATGTTCAGTTTTCAGGTATTGAATAACTATTTGTCTGAAAGTGAAGACAAGCATGAGCAGAATGACCAGGTGAATATATATCAATATATTTACAGAAAAAATATGTATCTATACTTATTCAGATTCCCCCCTAGATATGTGATTTCTTTTTACCATTATTTAGAAACTACAAGATAGGATGAAGGTCGATAGGGATATCATATATTATGAAAACAACCATCATTTCAGCAAAAAACTATTCTGTATTGGGTTTTCATTATTTGTATTTTATTGAACCTCAATATTTTTGTAAACAACACACGACACTGCCGGTGAGCGGAAAGGCTATTGTTTCGTCTATGATAGGCCTCTCTCTCAGAATTTGTCCCTTACAAAGTTCAAGGTGTGAGCGGCGAGTTACTCATCTAGGTTTTGTACTTGATCGGAGTGTTCGACTCTCACCAGCGATAATTATCGATTATGAAACAACGAGCAGATATTTAGCATACGATAACAATTATCGAGCGGAATCAATTCATTGTTAACATGTTTCACTCGTGATAATATATAAAGCCGGCTCTAAACTAGAGTGAATTTACACGCGATTTTCGCACGAAAAACATGCCCCCCACACTCGCAAAATTCGCGCTTTAAAGCAAGATGGACGCAGAAGTAATCACTGCTACTACTGCTGTGCTTTGCGCTATAACGCATCTTTACCAAGAAATATACAATGAATCGTCCAACCACACAATAATAAACCACAACAAGAATAGATTACTGACTGAATTCAGGCCGCCAGTGTGGATGCATTCGCGTTCGCGGCTTGTAAAAGTCTCGCGAACCCTTTGGAGCGGGCCAAAAAACCGACATCGAACGGGAAACAGCGCGAAGCCACCGCGAAGCGCGAACGCGAACACGCGAAACTCTCCACACTCGCGTTCGCGCTATTTCGCGGGCTTTCGCTGTGCAAGTGTGGAGCCAGCTTAACGAAATGGCAAATGTTGATGAAATTGCAATGATCGCTATTGCAGAAGTAGTAGACGATGCTACGGATGCCGTAGCAGAATAGCTAAGGCCCTTCAACCTTCGTTTAATAAATTCATTCGAACTTGGAGATGAACAATTGGTTAGACTGTTTTATATATGAAAAAAAAAAATTTATTCGACTTGTATCTCTCTATATAGATGAGGGAAGTAGAGAGCCAGCTATATCAATTGAAACAAATATAAGTTACCTTCACTCTAATAGGAAAATATATGTAAAACTTGTGGAGAATCTGTTAGTACATAACGCTGATCGGTTTTGTAACAATGTAAAAAGTTTGTTTTTCTTCTCCACGGAGACATAACCTGTAAGATTTCCTACGTTTCATTTATCATAAGGAATTTATTCACTCGGGTCTCGGGTTAGACGTTGGATAAAACAACAAATCACATTCACATTCGGAATTTATCTCGCAAACTCAAACAAGTGGACCCAGAGCTTTCGCTGCAAAATTATGTCTCGGTCTGAATTTTTCCAACCAGTTCAATCTGGTATTGATACTCTGAATGTGTTGTCAAAAGAGTGTGTATGTAATATTCACTATTGTCAAACACCCCTTTGTTCACAATTTTCACTATACTCATATACCCCCGCCGAAAGTGAACGTTATTCAATGTCTTTCGTATTCTGAATGCACCAAGTGGGGAAATGCAATCCCAGTAGCGTCTTCATAGATGCAGCGAACGTTGACTCATGGTCCCTGTGATCCCAAGACAGGCAAGTCTCTGGACCTTACTTAGTCTTGTCTCAGATATTTTTTGTTGTGTCTTAAGTCACCATACCAATAAAGCATATGTTATTGCAGGCTTCACCACATGTTATACAACTTTCAGTGTCTAGCCAGAGGTAGTGAGGTTTACGCATTTATTACCTTTTCTACCCACTCAATGTTCACCAGTATACCTACCAGGCTGGGAAATCAACAGGAATTGCCCTCAACAACTTGTATCAGGAATAAGCGACGCCCTGGAACACCAGGAGGTAGCAGTCACCGCATTCCTTGATATAGAAGGAGCATTCAAAAATGCACTACCTCACTCCCTATATGAGGCCTCTGTCTCTAGAGGAATTGAACCAATTCTATGTGATTGGATTAAGAAGTGAGCTTCATAACAGAACTATAACGACCTCTCTACAGGGGGAAAGTGTCAGCTTCAAACCAGCCAGGGGCTGCCCTCAGGGGGGGGTTGTCTCCCCTCTGCTATGGAGTGAAGCAAAATGTCTGGGAATAACCCTAGATTAAAAGATATATTGGAAAAGACTATCCGAAAGACTAGCCTATCATTTCTGGAGAACGAGGCAAGTTGGCAACATACAGACTCCACCAAACGGCCATTAGTCTACCGCAGGCAGTGGTCATGAGAAGCAGCAGCATGCTGGAGGGCATAATAGCTCACAACATTCTAGGAATGCCCTCCGACAATATGCATAAAACTATCAACCTTCACACGCCCTACACTATGGTCTTCCCTGAGAGAGAAGACTGGGTTCGGAATGAAACTGACCTATGTAGGGTAAATGAACGTTGGTTTACCGATAGCTCCAAAACTCTGGAAGGCGTCGGAGCCGGAATATACGGAATGAACCCAGTAGTGGAACGCTCATTCATTATGGGTAAATTAACTACGGTTTTCCAGACAGAGTTATATGCCATTGAAATGTGTGCAAGGAGCTGGAAAATCGACACCACACACGAAAAACAATAAAAATATTTTCAGATAGTCAAGCAGCACTGAAAGCATTTGAATCCAACTGCTTTAAATCCAGAGCAGTATGGAACTGCAGAGAAACCTTAAACCGATTGGCACAACGCAACAATGTTAACCTAGTCTGGATACCAGGTCACACAGACCTAGAAGGGAACGAAATATCGGACGCCCTAGCAAAAGGGGGGGGCAAAATAATGTTTACTGGGCCAGAACCGGTAATCGGTATAGCACATAGGTCTGCCAAGAATGTTATAACATCACGTTCAAACGTAACCTAACCTACCTTTTGGTTAGAGTTAAGAGTCTAGAATCGTCCTGAGATTTGTGTCATCTACCTTTATCTCTAGAGTTTCACCTCAGAGTTTCAAAGGTCCCAGACAATCTATTTAGAGTCTCCAAGTGAATATTACTGTTGTGGCTTTATGGGAGCTTATATTCAGATCCTCCGAATCCGTCCATGTTATTACCAGGTTCAGAGCTTCTTGCAAACGATGTTCAACTGTGGTGCTATATTTCTTTTATGTATGTCATTCGCATATCCAAGGGTTCTGTGTTTTATCCTGGAGGGCCCCCAGTAGTCCGTCGATGACCAGGTTCCACAAAAGTGGAGGATAAACCCCTTCCTGTGGAGGTTACCAGGAGGTATTTCTGCGACTGAGAAGCTCTGTTCTGAAATGAAGTACGATGTCTTGGCCAAATAGAGTTTGGGAAAGGAGGAGCAATAGATGAATAGAAGATCAAAGCTGCAAAAGAATTGCTTATTCCGAAAGAGAAGCACCAGCTTCAAAGTTTTCATAATATGCACCTACTACCGTTGGAATTTGCCAACATCGCGAAACCACTGACCAGGCTCACGGAAGGATGAACAAAGTTTCCAAGATTCACGCAGGAAGTTGAAAGAAGCATTGATCATGGCACCAATTCTGAGTCAACCCCTTTCGAACGGAAAGTTCATTTTGGACACGGACGCCAGTAACTTGGGAATTGGAGCTATATTGTCTCAGATCCAATAAGGAAAAGAGAAGTTTATTGGTGTAATCATTGTGTCACCAGGCGGAAGCTGTTGGAGACTCCAAGTATTTGATTTCGAGATTGAACATCAAGCGAGGAGTAGCCATAAAAATGCAGATATCGCGGAGAACATGCCTAGATGTCTGTTCACATTGCCGACGAGCAGAGGAGAAGGAGTCGTCAGATTGTAGAACCACGGCGGAGTATGGTAATTGGAATAGCAATAAGATCCGGAAAGACCAAAAAAGAAATACAGATCTTTGTTTAATTATTGGCTGGAAGAAGAGTAACCAAAGGTCGTCGTGGTAGGGAATAGCAAGTTATTCACCCGCTGTTGAATCCTAATGGGTCCAATGAAACTTTCGTACCCTAGACTATATGGTTCTGAAGCATGTGATGGAGTCCGATGTTGGTGGAAAAGACAGATGTCAGACCCAGTAGCAGAAGACACAAAGAGAAATCGATAATGGGGTTACCGGAAAACATCTGGGAGTGAAGAAGATCCTCCAGAAACAGAGGCAACGGTTTTACGGGGCCAATTGCCAAGCTGACGTCTAGGACTGGCACACAAAGTGTGGTGTCTGCACCGTCAGCAATGGACCTCAAACACGACCCAAGGCCCCGATGTGTCAGTATAACGTAGGTAGGTGAAAGATTTGCTATAGATATCGCTGGCCCATTTCTACAATCCGATCATGGAAATGAATCATTCTGCTGATAATGGATTATTTCAGCAAGTGGGTCAAAAGCGAACCAAGAGGTCATCTCCGTCGCCAACGTCGTGGTAGAGGAGTGGATTAGTCGATTCTGTGATTCGTTGGAGCTTCATTCGGACCAAGGCAGAAATTTTGAGTCCAACCTGTTCCAAGAAATATGTCAGATGCTGAACATCAGGAAGACGAGAACGGACCACGGCTCTACATCCACAGTCCGATCAAATAATGGATAGGATGAACAAGACGATAAACCGTCACCTGTCTAAGATAGTTTATGACCACCAGAAAGATTGGGACCAGCACTTTAATTCACTTCTGATGGCCTATCGTTTCGCAGTACACGAGTTAACCGGCTTAACTCCTGCTAGTATCATTATGAGACGAAAACTGCGACTTCCATGTGAACTGAAGTTTGAGATGCCACCAGGACAAGACACTGCAGGAGAGGACCACGTTAGCAAATTACGGCAGAGAATGGACGATATCCATAAACTTGACATTTGAGCATCGAGAGTGCCAGCGACAGAATGAAGGAGACCTATACCAACAACGCCAATGCCGTGGACTATCAAAGTTAATGTCCTTTTACTCAAATGGTGAAACATCGACATGGGGTAACACGGGATCTATTTAAGGTGCCTGCTGTTTACTCGCTAGCACACCACCAGAAAACCTTCAAATGTCCAGAAGCATCGCCGTGGTATTCCTCAAGAAGTTCGTTCGACTTCAGGAACTACGAGGACAGGATCCAGAAGTTGAAAAAGTGCTGCAGTTGAAGAAAGGCCAGAGAAACATCTAGTACCTGGTTACCAAGAAGCATTATCGACATTAACCGACCTATGAAGATGTCTGGAAGAGCCTCACAAGATTAAGAGATACGATGGAAGGCCAGAATTTTGTGGATCTGGCAATCGTCCTGTGGGTTTGATGGGCTGGAATGAAGAGTTATAAGAAGTATGTTGGAGACGATATTCAGATCTACCAGCTTCAAAATTTTGGTGTGCTGCAATCATCTTCCACGACCCGACATGAAGACTCTGGATTAATACTTCCATCGAACGTCAAGGTGCAGATATGGGAAATCTAGCAGATATCGCACACTCCAAGAACGACATTTCGGGATAAAACGTCTGTAAGAAGGGAACAATGTAATGATTCTGAGGCCATACGCTCAACATCAGATGGCAGGAAGTCGCACATTTGTTAATTCCAGAGTTTCTAAATAGACAGCGACAGTGACATAAATGTATAAGTAACATAAATAAGGGGTTTTGGTTTGAGAGTTGATATAAATTAGCGGACTATTTATAGTTAAGTGCATTTTCATTTCAGTATTCATTCAATTTGTCAGATGCTGCGGTAGATTTGAACGCTTTCTTGTATTGCTAAGTGATGGAGGTCTTTCCATATTCTGCTCACTCTTCTTTCAAAAGATGTATGTTTGAAGTTTCTTAATGTTTTATTATATTCATGGTGAACTAATAGTATGGAAAGGTTCCATAACTATTATCTTCTATATACAGTTATTGTAATTTTTTGATATACGGAACGAAGGTCGGAAGTAGGTTCTCTACTCTCCCTCGGGAATGTTATTTTGGAGCTGTATTCAAAACTATTCCAGTTCGCGAATACCGAACCTAGTCGATGATAAATCAAAATCACAATAAGCAAACAGACAAGAGGTATTTCAATTACGTATTAGAGACACCGAACAATTTCCAATTCCCGCGTTCCCGTTCGCTCCCGATTCGTAGGGTCGGTCCGGGTAACATCTGCTCGGAGAGGCACAGCTTGTTTTGTACGAGAGGGTGCCCTTCGTGTATATTGGAAAAAAAGATGCTGTCCAGTGGCGGGTGGGATAATGAACAATGATAGATGACAGGATATTTTTCGTGTACACGTGATCTGATAGAAGTAGGATAAGGTAATAATGATAAAAAACATTTATTTGCAGAAGGCCGCCATCTTTGGTACTTTTCGTCTGCTCGAGGTAAGTGATTCGTGGATCTAGTGACTACTTTCTATGATGATAGTGGAGTCGGTAGTTCAGTTGATACTCCTGGAACCTCCGGGAGTTCGAGCCTTTGATGGGGGCCTGACTGCAAGAATCCATATTTCCTTTAATTACAGTAGAAACATACGTATAACATTATTGTATTAATGATAAAATTCGGCAAGAGTGACAAAGGACCTAGTAGGAAGTCTGAAAAACTCCTGATAACTCCACAGACTCCATCCATTATATGTTTTTAACATTTTTTTAGTACGAAGGTTCTAATATCAGCGTGAAAATAGGAATGAATGAAAACCAAAAGAACTATTCATTTCAATGTTCTTCCATCAACATAAACGTACACTTTTTCTTGCAAACTGCTAGTGTTCCAATAGCAAGGAAACATTCCAGAAACATGGCTTCCTATGTGCTACTTCACAACTCTTCAGCGCCTCAGATTCAGAATTGAACTGTCCTCGAACAGTGGTTTCATAAATGGCGTTCAGTATTTATACATGATATGTGGTTTCTAGATTCCTTTCAGATAAAAACGGTTTGACACGTCAGTGGAGCCTCTCTCACCAACGTGTCCAGAACACCCAAGAATACAAATCTGTCTTTGCTCTTTCACAATTCCAGAATTGCGCTAATGACTACTGCATATGAGTTGAGATTGTTCGTCCAGACTCTTCATCTTGATAATTTCAGATTTCTTTGTTCAAGCAGATGTTCCTTTGTAGTTTACAGTCTTCAATAAATCAAGATTATTGCCAATGACTATTTTCTCAAAAGTTTGCTCAAATTGCCCAGTTACCCCTGCCAATTTCAAGCTCTTTATTGTATTTTATTATAATAATGAGTATCGAGATTCACTGAAAATTTGCACTTTTTATCGAAAGATGTATCAATTATTTGGCATCTTCAGTTACATTTGATGAGGTAGATGATGGATTTTTCTAGATACCTCAAGTATCCCCTTCACCAAATAAAACTAGACACGTGTGCACAATAAGCTAATGTCTATGCTCCAGATTTACAAGAACACTGTGGTAGGATTTTCAACGCCTTGTGCGATGAATGAGGACTATATTTAATACCAAGTTCATAGCACATAGCATTCCTCCTTCAAGGTATTCACAAACAAAAATAATATTCAATTACTTGTTTGAGGGAGGGTAGGGCATTTCTCATCAGATATACAGTGAGATATCACAAGCAGAGATTTATTTGACTGCGGATAGCTGTAAATCGTGGGAGGGGGAGGATAATTCTATGAGTCATCTCAGTTTAACTGTCATATCCCAGTAACAGTTCTGAAGAATTCGTAAAAATAACGTAATTTTGTTCATTTGTAAGCATTTAAATTGTCACCCTGTACATTGAAAAACTATACCGGGTGGCTACGGAAGTATTGCCTACGGAATATCTCAGTTATTGTATGAAGTAGGTTTGTGAAATTTGGAGCGTCGATATAATGACATAAGAGCTAGAATTTGAGCATATTGACATGTCGAAGTTAACTTCCGGTCTGACCGGAAGTAACATCAACCTTCTTATTTTAAATGGAAACCCTATTTTTTTTTCTTTTCGCTTTATTCAGCATTCAATTCCCTTTCTAATGACATATCACAAGTTGGTATCTAACCAGAAACTAGATCAGAAAAAAATTATTATTGAAATTCACCGAGTAGGCCGTGGAAGCAAAATGAAAGCCAAAAATTGAAAAGTTGGCTATGGAAACCATACGTCACTTGATAGTAGTTGCTACTACTGTGATATTTTATTTTCATTCGTCGGCGTTATAAAAAGCCGACAAAAAAAATATAGGAAAAATTGGGAAAAAAACAATACTCTGTAGGTCCATAACTTAAATAGGAACATACAACTTTTTCTTGCCTGTACTATTCAGCATAACCATGCCTTCCTAATGATATAATAGAAAGTAATTTTTTGAAATGAAATACCAAAAAATCCAATTATTATTCTTCAAATAACAAAACAGATTATCGCCATACGCAAAAATAACATTAAAAATAATGTGGAATTATAAATTATATCCTGTAGGTTCTAGGTTAAATAGGAACATAAACGTACTTGGTCTGTGCCATCGTCCATAGATATTCTAATATCTACCTATGGACGATGTTTGTGCTATTCAGAATAATCATTCCATTGCAATAATCATTCGGAACAAAATATTAACAAGTAGGCTGATTAAGATGTATTTTGGAAAGAAACAAAAAAGAAACGAGAGCTCTCACGAACGCTGCTATCCATATTATTTTGACGTTCGAAGTAGTGTTTTTGATTCTGCCATTTTAAAAGGGTTTGGAAATCGAAATCAGTTAGTGAAATATTCAAAAAATGCCCCGTTATTCACGAACCGAACAAATTGACATGCTTCTCATTTATGGTGAATGTTTAAAAAATTCTTATGCCGCTGAACGATTGTATTTAGAGCGATATCCAGGGAGGCAGCAACCGTCAAGAAGGTATTTCCAGTGGCTTGAAGAAAACTTGAGAACTGAGCCTGATGTTTACGAAGACCAAGAAGCATTTGTTATTAATGAGGAAACTGAAATTAATGTATTAGCTTTAGTACAATATGATAGCACAATTTCCTCAAGGCAGATTCTCTAGGAAAATTTTGAAAAAACATCGATTTAAATCCTTCAAGTATCAGTTGCATCAACATTTGTATGAAAATGACGGGGAAAGGCGCCTGGAATATTGTAATTGGAATAATACAAGGTAGGTACTGTACTTTATTTGGATTATTGTCGATAGTCGAAGTGTAAAGTGCTAAAAGTGTGAACGGTCTTTTGTTTTAGGTGCTGGGTGATAGAAAACGAGCACCGGTTTCGACAAGGTGGCTTCCAGGAGAGATTTGGTGTGAATGTTTGGGCAGGAATAGTTGGAACTCATATTGTTGGCCCCATTCTCTTTCAAGGCCAACTAACCGGAGGGAGATACTTTAATTTTTTAACGAATGAAATTTCGGAATTCATTAACAACCTACCAGCGGAAATAACTGAGAGAATGTACTTCCAGCAAGATGGCGCCCCTCCGCATAATTCAAGAATAGCGAGAAATTATCTTCAAAATCGCCTTCAAGAGAGACTTATAACAACCCATGGTCCAGTCAGGTGGCCACCAAGGTCACCTGATCTTACTCCGTGCGACTTTTTTCTATGGGGGCATCTTAAAAATAGGGTGTATTCCACACAGCCTACAACTCTACATGAGCTAGAAGTAAAAAATTCGTAGAGATTTCCAAGATATCACGCCCCAAATGTTGAGAAACGTTTTATATGAAAATATCACCAGAGTCAATAAATGTATTGACGCTGAGGGAATGCATTTCGAACATTTGTTTTGAATTTATTTTATCTTTAATCCTATCAATTTGAATTTTTTTTTTGATAAATCTGTTTTTTTGTTATTTGAATAATAATAATTGGATTTTTTGGTATTTCATTTCAAAAAATTACTTTCTATTATATCATTAGAAAGGAATGGTTATGCTGAATAGTACAGGCAAGAAAAATTTGTATGTTCCTATTTAAGTTATGGACCTACAGAGTATTGTTTTTTTCCCAATTTTTCCAATATTTTTTTTAGCGGCTTTTTATAACGCCGACGAATGAAAATAAAATATCACAGTAGTAGCAACTGATATCAAGTGACGTATGGTTTCCATAGCCAGCTTTTCAATTTTTGGCTTTCATTTTGCTTCCATGGCCTAGGTACTCGGTGAATTTCAATAATAATTTTTTTCTGATCTAGTTTCTGGTTAGATACCAACTTGTGATATGTCATTAGAAAGGGAATTGAATGCTGAATAAAGCGAAAAGAAAAAAAAGTAGGGTTTCCATTCAAAATAAGAAAGTTGATGTTACTTTCGGTCAGACCGGAAGTTAACTTCGATATGTTAATATGCTCAAATTCTAGCTCTTATGTCATTATATCGACGCTCCAAATTTCACAAACCTACTTCATACAATAACTGAGATATTCCGTAGGCAATACTTCCGTAGCCACCCGGTATATACTGTTGGACAGCCAATCTTAGGAATCTCTTTATGAACATTTTCTTGCCAAGCTGTAATGCAACAACCTTTGTGAGATATTCATTTTTATTCGAATGGGGGAACTCATGAGCTAATACTTAGAAGATATGAGTTCATATTTAAGAAAAATAAGTTTCAAATTAGAGCACAAAAATCAAATCTGTGTAATATCCAAAATAGCAAAAAAAGTTCTGACACCCTGTAGCTCGACAACATTGAAATGTGAGCAAAACCAGGCGAAAGCCATTTTACGTAATAAATGTGCTGGGTCCTTTGACTCATATTAATCATTCACGCAAAATTTTACTCTGAACAACTATGCAACTAGTGCGAGTTCAAACAACAATTAGTATTCGATTGTTTTTGATTGAGATGGTATGACCATTCATTTGTCGGTAATGAACTTCCGTGCCTAAAATCATTTCGAAAAATTTATATGTTGAAACTCATGGCAGCAATCCTTTAATGAAATGTCAAAATCCCCTTCAGGAAACTGACAAAAAAAAGCGATAGTGAACAGCGAACTTTTCAATATCTGTTAGATATTTTCCACTTAATTGAAAGTTTCAACGAATAAGTTGTACAGATATGATCAAAATCATATTTCCAAAGTTGTTCTCTGACGATATTATCTTTCAACGAAAAATATACCCCCTTTGGTACGCCACTGAGCCCTCACTCAGACCACGAAGGGAACGTTCGGTTTAATTAAAAATCCCTTGGGTCCTTTTTGAACGATTATATTCCAACTATCTGTTACAACGTGCACTTGCTCTCCAGGAATTTCTATTCAGGCTCGGAAGATTACAATGGCAGATGCGTTCAGAATGTTTTCAATTTGAACAAGTCAGAAATGGAAAATTAAATAATTTTATTGGTATTCCATCCAAATAGTGAATAGCGAAAACAGATGAATGTTTCCAGTTGTTACTAGGTACTTTAAATTTTCATGAATTGTATCCGTGTTGAGACTAATGATTTCAGACAATTAGGTGCATTCCATAACATAGGCTTCAAGTAAATGCATTTAGGTGGCTGAAAAGTCATAAAAATACATCTTATTTACATCTAATTGTTTGGATATAAATGTTGGTGTCCCACAGGGCTCAGTGTTGAGGCCGGTACTTTTTCTATGATATGTGAATAATATCACATATCACAGGCCAATTTCACGCTGTATACTGACAATACAGTTGGTTATATCAGATAAAATACGCAGATCAAATTATTCTTCAAAACACCTGGTATGAAAAAAATATTCTGTATATTTAAATAATCAGGAAACACAATTAATAATATTTCACGCTAGATAGAAATCGCTGGATGAAATTTTTAGGTGTGCACTTGGACGAACTTCACGAACAATTATTGTATCAAAACTGAGATCACTGAAATATTTCCTCAAAAAACTTCATCATATTCTAGACCAGAAGCAGCTAATTAGTATCATGCGCAAGTCGAATCCCGCCTTCAGTATGCTATTGTTTTGTTTTTAAAATTGATTCTTCCGTTAACCAGCTGTCGTCCCTCTACGAACGACAGCCCTCAGAAGTCGAAACTTGTGAAAGCCAATGATTAACGAGGTCTTACCTTTTAATGTGCGATTCCTAGCACGTTAAAAAGTAAGGCAATTACTTTCTGGGTGTTCATATATCCCTACGTACTATGTAATCTATTTTCATCACTTGGTATTATCAAGTATAATATATATTTACGTTTTGTTTCAATGTTGTTGACTGTCAGAGTTTGAAAGATAATAGAAAAAAGAATAGATATTCTTTAGTTAACCATCTTTTCTGCTCATGTATCAATTACTTATGGGCGCAACAGAAGAGTATATTAAAAAATATAGTATCAGTCCTTTCTCCGGGGTACCTACCTACTTCGAGAAGAAACAATTCTAGAGGAACATGATGTTTTGAACGGTTTTACTGAATTTCTTCCAGAACAAAATGGGGAACGAAAAGCCTTTGATAAAAAAGACTGTGAATAATACATATTTATAATATGATCGAGAGGGAACCACACCAAAAAAATGGGAAGAGCTAGTGTCTACGTTTGAAACAAAAGGGGTTTCCAATAAGCTTTTAAAGTTGAGAAATTTGCTGACGATGGAGATGTCTTGGCGTGCATTTTATTATTGACACTACCAAAGTCATATAACGTATTTGTTACCGCAATTGAAACTATAACAAATGATAAGATCACACTCGATTTTATGAAGGGCGGCTTTTAGACGAGGTAGCAAAAAGACGACATTTGAATATTCATAGTGACAACCATGGTAATGCATTTGGATCCAAACTGCAGAATAGAAGAAGTGAGATGCGTTGTTTTGCATGCAGAGAAATTTGATCATGGCGAAATGAATGCCCAAAAGGACCGAAGAATCATGTTTCAAAATCAAAAACTTGGCTGAGGAGAAAACAAGCTCATACGTCCAGAGTTATAGATTCAGAAGAGGATGAAGAAGCTATAGCATTCATGATTTCTAAAGAACCCATAATGAAAAATAATCAGAATAATAATATGACCATAATGAAAGGAGTAGGAACGCTAGAAAAACCATTGAAAATAGGTGTGGCTAAGGCTGGTGAAGATTAAGAAGGTACGCACGTAGGATAAGTGAAGGTGTTAAATAATTCTGAAGGTACTGAACATACTTCTATAATGTAATTTATGTACCTGTTGATTGGAAGAGACGAAATATTTGATGAATCAATGAAGAGCATGAAAAATTATGGAACATTAGGTCCTTCAGTTGTTATTGATGGGAAAGTGGAGGAGATTCATCCTGGCAGTGATACAGAGAGAAATGAACATGAAGATATTTGTGTATGTGACAATGAGAGTAGTGAGTAAAAGTGATATAGACTCTGTAAAAATAACAACATTCCTGGAGAACTTAAGCATACTTCGCGAATTAGAAAAACTCCAGGGTGGCAAAATGATTTCGAAATAAATTCACATTTTGTATCAATTTATCAGAATTTTTCTCATTTTGGGAATCCAGCATTATTGCTCTTTCAGCTGAAGGGAATGTTTGTAATGTACCAGTATCATATCAAGAAGTCAGAAGTCACCCATATCGGAAACATTGGGAGACAGCAATGACTGATGAAATAGAATCAGTCCATGGAAATGAAACACGGGCACTTGTAGCAAAACCAGAAGGAAGCAAGATAGTTAACTGCAGATAGGTTTTTACTATTAAAAATGTTGAATCCGAAAAAGAAATTAGTAATGAGGCAAAGGTTGGTAGCCAATATAATAACCATTCGAATTTCATTGGTCATGAAAACCTTTTCCTTTGTCAGATGGACGTAAAAACAGAATGTCTCCATGGTAAACTAAAGGAAGAGGTTTATATGTTTCAAACTCTTTTTCTCAGACGTTTTCAGTCAAATGCATTTGATCCACACTGGTCTGATTTCAAAAGAATTTGGAGAAAAGTGAAGTTTTCTGAAGTCACTTGTTTGTCTAATGATGCATGGTTAAGTTGAATGTTTAAGTTAGAATTCTGACTTAACATCTCAGAATTAGCTAATTCTGAGTTACTGAGTCGGAATTCTGAGTTAGTATCTCGGAATTAGCTAATTCTGAGGTACTAATAAAAAATTTGAATAACAGTGGCCCTTCTAAGCCTTCGTTTTATTATGTGACATTATAAATGTTTCATTTTCATTTTTGATAACTGGAACGCTTGGTTTAAAAAAAATATTGTATAGAAAGATGATGAAACGATTCGAATTAGACATCAAAATCAAATAAGAATTAAAGAAGCTATAGGAGTAATTTTGACTAGTCCGCTGAATCAGATTCATTAATGTGGAAAAATCAATAGCAAACATTTTCAGTAATCACGAGATTCCAACTGAAACCGTGATAACAATGTATACAATACCACCATTATGTAATATGATAAAAATGATTGGATAATGGACTAATCATCTCGAGCTGACAATTCAGATTATTACCTCATTCTTTTTTGAAGCCAAGACGATCATCTTGATGCAAACATTTTGTCGGACGAAATACGGAGTTTCTTTATTACTAGTTCTAGTGTATTTGTATCAGCATATGAACGGGATGGGAGATTTTGATGGCGGAATGAAAAGGATGTCACAGGAATGACGTTACGTTTTTACCTTTTGCATACATCTCATTACAAATAAACATATTAGCTTTGTTCTGTTTCTGAGAAATAGTGGTTCGGAGACGTCAGGATCATGCACAATTGATAAGAACAAAGCACTTGAGCAGGGTTTCATCGAGACGAGAAATCTCGTCTCGAAGGCACTTTCTCGTCTCGTCTCGATCATCGAGACGAGAAATAAACGAGCTCTCGTTTCGACGTTTATCTCTAAGACAATTTCTCGATCTGGATTCGAGACTCTCGAAATTGCGAGAATCTCGAAAACAAAAACTGAGTGTTATTAAAAAATGCTATGTATAGGTTATAACACAAGGTATTACATTTTTTCTATAAAAAAATTCGTTAAAATACATAGGCTATATGCTATGAACTAAAAGTCACGTATAACAAAAAACCGCCAAGTATCAGCACAAAAATAAACAATATTGTAAAAAAATTAAAATTAGACGAATCCTTAACATAACATAAGCTTGGACTAACATATTTGAAGAATATAATAGAAATAATGTTGAATTTATGGCCCTTTCCCTTTATGGAATTGCTTTACCCTAAAAGGCCAGACTGACCGAATAGTGTCCTATCAATACATTTTTGAAGTAATAATAATTATCTTTTAATTATTGTAATAAGGAAATATAAAATAGCATTGTACAAAACTTTAAAGTTATTGTTTAAATTTAATAAAAATATAATGATAATAACTGATCTCATTCTCATTTTGACCTGGCAACACTGACCGCCTGATCGGGCATCGTGAGTAGCGTAGCGAGGTGCAGGGGGGTTGTTTGTTTACTAATCTATGGGAGTATTAAAGCTGTGGGTTATTGCAGCACATATATTTTTTCGAGATCGAGAAATTTCGAAATAATAAATTCTTGAACATTCGTTCAACTGCGAATAATCTTGACGTCCCATCAGGACCTTTTTTTAACCAGAACAACCCTATTTTTTCAAATTTTAATCAAGAATATTCTGAACCAGGGCCAAACTATCCTAAGAATACCCGTAGTCATGATAATTTCATGGCAGTACGTGGATGGTGGGGAGATTATAAGTGTATCGACAAAATCAAGACTAGGAGAAGCTAAATATATATTGAAAGGGTTGGAGAGTGTTTTTTACGATTTGTGGCTGAAATATGCATCCTATCGAAAAACGTTTGATGAAAAAGTTGCAAATACTGAATTGAAATATCTAAAACTTTTTCATTTAAATTTTCAACAATACCTCGAAATAACCGAGAAAAATGGTCAATCCCTTTTTTTGGTTTTAATTTTTATCTCCCCCAATATTTTTATTTTTCCGTGGAGCTTGGTGCAAACGATCTTTTTGGTATTTTGAATGGGCTCTAGTTTTTTCGAATCAAAATATTTATTTTTCGCTTGTATACGATTTTAAATTTAGGAAAGCCTGATTTTCAATCGAAAAAGTTGGTTCAGAAATTTTCAATTTTCGAACTTTTTCAGTACTCAGGTATTTCCTTTGTTGGAACCTCGACTTTAAGATAATATGAAGAAAATAAACTGTTTGTATGAAAAAATATCATTAAAAATGCAAGGAAACAAAAAACGACTTTTTCATAATCGATTTTTCAGTTAACCTGAGAATTTCTCATTTCAATGTTATATAATGTCTTTTATATTTCTCCATACGAACAATATAATTTTTTCATATTATCTCGAAGTCGAGGATTCACCGAAAAATTTAGTACTTCTGAAAAAGTTCCAAAATTGAAAATTTGTTCACCAACCATATCGATTGGAAATTATGCTTTTTTCAATTCAAAATAAAATCGAAAAATACATATTTTTCTTTCGAAAAATTGTATCCCATATAAAACACACAAATCATAAAAAACTACCATCCAACCCTCAAAACGTATATTCAGCTCCCCCAGTCTCCTTCTGGAACTTTTACTGAGTCTGTTTGATTTTTCTCTTTTCACTTATAATTTACTCCAAATTTTCCGACCATCCACATACTGTTAAGTATTTTTATTGATCCCGTTCTATTTCCTTTTTGAACATATTCAGTTCTAGTCTTATTCTACAGATTCATTAGACATCTTTACGGGCTAATCCAGGTTTGATCGTGTATGCTTATTCACTCACTATATAGAAAAAGAAGTTTCCATTCTGCCCTTTTCATACTTATTTATATCAGCAGAAGGTTAATAATTCTGGGTGTCGATCAATTCTAAATCCTGACACTTCTCAATCTTATCTTGGATCCGTTAAAGCGTGAGTAATGCGATCCATCGAACTCCACATATTTTTTCATGAAAACGGAGCCCTATTTTCCCTGTATTATTATTAATAGCGCATTCACAGCGAAGTCTTCTCCCGAGGGACTATTTCCGTTAGACGGGAAAGACAAGAGTAATACCGGTAATACCACACTAAATAAACCAGGGAAGTGGGATTAGTCTTGAAAAATTGCGATGGTTTTCCGTCAGCTAACAAAACTGCCAGAGGGCATGGGCGGAGCAGCACGTAAGTACATGCATTGGAAGGAAGAGATTTCTTGGGATATCAATAACGGAACTGGTAAAATTTTGGACTTTGAACAGACACATATTGATTGATCACAAATAAATAATAAATATGTATGAGAACAGTTGATGAGTAAAAAATGTATTTATTGAGGAATTAATGCCACATATTACCGAGATGGGTGATAATACCACGACTATTGTGTGTTATTATAATTGTATCTGATTATAATCGTGTTTATCTAATAATAATAATAATAATACGTTTATTGGTATAAAAAAATGTGTAAATACAATTTCATTTAGATGACGGCGATAACAATTTTTTTTCACAAATAAACAGGAAACCACAAAGTCGAAGACTGTCTGTGGTGTAAGTGTAGCCTATGTTTAAAATTAGTATCGATAAATATCGAGTAAAGCGAATACAGAATATGTTTAAATTCAAAATAAAATTCTATAACGTTTACTGGATTTGATAAAGAACCAAATGCGAAAATGTAAATTACAAAACACATGAAATTTAACACAGTTTTTTTTTATATTAAAGTACAGAAAAATATATAAAAAATAATATAGTGAAGACAATTGAAACTACAACGTCAACAGGATTTGATAAAATCACATGCCTAGTATATAACCAACATAGTGGTCGATAAATATGAAAATTGAAAATTACAAAACAAACAAGTAATTCAACATAACAGAACAGAACATAACAGAAAAATATGCAAGAAATAATTGAACGAAGACATTAACCTATTGTATTGAACTGAAATGGACTGAACTTATTATACCGTTATACCAGCCTCCACGAGCTCATGAACAGTAAGTCTGTTTGAATCGAGTAAATATTTTTTTTAGCTTTTTCTTGAATCTTCTATAAGAAGATATCTCTTTTATTTCGACAGGAATAAAATTAAAAAATCTTGGTACTGAATACGATAAGCATCTTTGTCCTATAGATTTTGAAGCAAGCGGTGTTTTGAAATATTTGGATTTGTGTCTTGTTTCGTAAGTATTTTCTATTCTCCGAAGATTCAATTTAGCATTGAATTGAAAGCAGAATGATATAAAGAAATAATGTTGACAAATATCAAGGATCTTAGTTTCGGAGTATATCAAATCTGATGAGTATCGGGAGGGTTTGTTCAGTAAAATTTTCAGAAAAGTTTTTTGAAAAACTTCTAGGCTTTTAATATGTTCTTTGAGTGCACTTCCCCACCCTATTATCCCATATGTCAATCTGGATTCAACCAATGCGTGATAAATCATTCTGAGATATTTTTCTTCGAAAAATTTGGCGATATATTTGAATCGGTATAATATGCTCCTCAGGGTATTGCATAGTCTCAGAATATGTATGTTCCATCTTAGATGTTTATTGATAGTTACTCCTAAATATTTAATTGACTCGGTCTGCCTTATTCTCAAATTATCGGTAATTTTCAGGTCCCTATATGGAGGATTGGTGTTTTCATAACATAAAAATGGCATATAAAATGTTTTTTCGAAATTAATTTTCAGTACTTTATAATCGAAACAATTTTTAATAAGTTTCAAATCATTCTCTATGATAGTTTTTAAATTGTCCCAATTTTCAGCTCCGAAGACTATGGCGGTGACATCTGCGAAACTGATGTCTTCTCCAGATGATTCAATATCGAAAAGATCATTTATGTAGAGTGTAAAGAGCATTGGCCCTAGTACAGTTCCTTGCGGTACGCCATAGTCAACAGTGCACTCTGTACTCAAACTACCATTGAGTGATACCTGTGATACCTGTGTCGGTTAAGTGACTTCCTATTAATTTTCTGGCTATTCCTCGAAAATCAAAGTCCTTCAAGATATCTAATAGTTGTGAGTGGTAGACCGTATCGAATGCTTTAGCATAATCTAAAAATACACAAGCAGATTTTTTTCCAGTGTCCAAACTTTGTGATATCTTTGATGTCAAATACGCAATAGCATCTTGGGTCGACTTATTTAGCTGAAATCCATATTGATGTTTATTGATCAGTTCGAATTCGTTAGTAAATGATGTAATCCTGTTTTTCAACGCTCTTTCGAAAAATTTTGCAATATTGGATATTACTGATATTGGTCTGTAACTTTTAGTGAACTTTTTTGAACCTGATTTGTGAATTGGTTTGATTATTGCTCATTTAAACTGCGGCGGACAAACACCAGTAGTGAAGATATTATTGATTATGTGGGAAATAGGTCTACAAATATAATTTTTGATTTCTTTCAAAATTTCTGCCGTTATTTTGTCAAAGCCAGGAGATTTATTACATTTCAATTCCGTAATGAGTTCACTGATTTCTTTTTCATCCGTATGTGTTAGAAATAAAGATTGTTCTTTGATATTCCTTTTTGGTTGATAGTTATTATTTTTCATTTTGCTAGCAAGATCAGCTCCAACATTGGTGAAGTATTTTACAAAAGCATTGGCCATTTCTGAATATTTTTCGGTAGTTGTGCCATCATTGATTTCAATTTCTTTTATAATTTCTGTGCGTTTTTTAGAGTTTTTTATTTCCTTTACAATATCCCAGACATTTTTATTATTATTAGAGTTTTCCAAAATTTTATTGTATAGTAATTACTTTTGGCAGATTTAAGTAACAAATTCAGCTCATTTCTGTAAGACAAGAATTGCCGTTTTAAGTCATTATCATCAGGATTTCTCTTCGAGGCTTTGTACATTTTATCTCTATTTTTAATAGTATTTAGTATTGCTTCTGTTATCCACGGGGTCCTCTTCGTTTTATTATGATTTATCTTTATCTTAGTTCCACTCTCTTCTAATGCTTTCATTATTCTTTCATAGAAAATATTTGTTAGTTCGGTAACATTTTTTATTGTATAGAAATCGCTCGAGTTTACGCTTTTCACAAGTTTATTTATATCAGTTATTTCCTTGAATCTGGATTCATTTTCTCTTTCAATTATTTCTTTGAAGTTCAAATTTAATATCTGTTATCGGTGTTCTTAATACGAATGGCTTGAAGTTATCATCTGGTGATTTTGGTTTGATAAAACAATGGTCAATACAACCTTTGCTGTCACCTTGAACCCTTGAATATTCATTGGTTGCTGATATAAAATCACACTAACTCATTAAGTAATTTTCGCTGATAGTGTCTGATATTTTTATGTTTATGTTGACGACTCCAATAAATATATCAAAATCGAACGATTCTTTTGATAGTTGTTCCAATTATTCAAATTATTCAAAAACGTTTCAGCTCTAGCTGATGGAGGTCTGTATAACGCTGTTATGTGAAATTTCAATTCATTATATGGGAACCTTACTGATAGTACTTTGATATCGCCTATATATTCAATGGTGTGACAGAACTGGATTGATTCCTTAATGACGATTACAGTACCATCGTTTCTATTCCACATACCTTCATTGTATATAATTTTATACCCTTTCATCTTATATAAGTATAGGAATGTGGAATGTTTCGGATAATACCACAATATCCATATCAGTTTCAATCAACTTCAGGGTAACTTCGAATTGGTCAAAAATTTTACTTATACTAGGAATGTTAACATGAAAGATATAAAGTTTTTTATTATTTTTCTGTATGAGGCCATCAAATTCCATCAAATCAGTTGTGATAGTTTCTATTGGGGAATATTCATAATCACGTATGTATTGGTACATTTCAATGGAACCATTTACCAATGTCTTTAACTCAATAAAAATAAAAAATAAGGGAACGTAGATCTAGCTATTTTCGGGTTTTCCAGAACAAGTTTTGGTTTTTCTTGAGCTCGAGTTGATGGTTTCCTGGAAATATTGGGCGTTGGAGTAATTGTAAATGGAGTAGTTTCCGGTTTACTGCCTTGTCCAAATATATCGTCCTCAGTGATTTTTTTGAAGGTTAGTGATGGTGTTGTCGGAGCGCTATTTGCTTTTGGTTCCTCACGGACTTGATGTTCCGAAAGATCTTCCGCACTGTAAGCAACTTCCTCCACATTCAATTTGTTATTTTTTATGTAGGATAATTTTTTGTTCTGTCTTGCTAGTATCAAGTGCTTCCTGAGTATATTGTGTTCCTGTCTTTGTTGGGGAGTAAGATCCTGAACAATTGAGATTTTTTTACCTTTAAGTTTAAAACAATTTTTCAATATCAATTTTTTTGTAAGATGGTAGACAAATTCTATCTTGATTGGTCTATTTCTACTTTTTCCCAAGTGGTAAATATCATCAATATGCGTTTTTTTCAAATCAACACCAATTAGTGAATTCAATTCTTGACAAATAGAGCTTGTATTTATTTCCTTATTTTCTGTATCTAGGCCACAAATCAGTAGATTGTTCTTCTTCTCTACTCTCTTCAATTTCTCTACTTCTGAATTCTCTTAAGCTAGTTCATGAACAGTACTTTTTAAATTTTGTATTTGCAATAATAACGTTGTTTCACTAGCTTCTATAGAGTACTTGATTTCTTTTCTGTTTTTCACAATTTCCTCGTATATTTGGTTTAGCGTGAGAGTTTGATTAGCACCTTGCATTTTAATGTTAAAACTAGAGTGCCTTTATTTTAAAGTGTATGGGTTGCTTTATTCAAGTGGTGAGTATAAAGCGGTCTATGGTTTTGGTTATATGCTCTCCACAATGTCTGGCAATTATTTTATAGATCGGAATTAATTATTTTGACTCGGTTTTTCCAAAATTATCATAGTTACTATTTCTTTGTTCTCTCCAATGGTATGTCAAGTTTTTATCAATTTATAGGGTATATGTACATACCAATTGAATAAATAAACTTGACGACGTTTCACTCGATCATTTCACTAAAGCAGGCCACACAATATAAACAATCATTCAAGAAATTCATTCATTGTCTGAAGATTTACATCATATTGACAAAGTATTGTGAAACATAAATTAAATAAAGTATGTATACACGTTTCTTTAATCATGTGGTAACATTGCTATATTCTTAACCGTAACAGATAGAAGACATTTAGATAGGAAAAATGGTAACTATTGTGGTGAGCAGTAAATTGGTCAAACAAAATCTACGGGGACTCTAGACCTTCCCGACTTATACAAGGAAAACCAAAAATGCTGCTTTTATTGTATTCAAAATGTATTATAACGAAGTAACAAAAAATCTTTGATTAAAATTTTCGTGTCAACACGGCCACCATCATTTTTTTTTGTTCAAATACGGACCTGTTTCAATTATTACAAATATTGATGATGCGATAAAATCACAATTTAGTGGTACATCATACTCGATATGTTCATAGCGATTTATTTAAAATAACCAACATCATCAATGACAACAATTTTTAATTGAGGTCCTGTTGTTAGTTCGTTTGTGGATTTCACAAAACCCAACGCTTCGATATTAAAATTATCGGTGACGTTTTGAATGAATGCATAAAAACAATACAATACAATGTAAAGTATACATATAAAAATAAAATATGAACATTAAAAATTACAAAATATTACTAATATACAAACCGAATATATAAAAATATAGAACAAAAATAAAAAACATTTCAAGGTGTGATTTGGTTTTCTTGTGATTATACGAGAGAACATCTATGGCACTCTAGAATCATTGTACTCATTCCACATACATTCATATGGGTGTCTAAATAGTCTGTATGGTGTCCGCTGTATTTCGTTTCACTATGGTTACATTCTGAACAAGTGGGTTTTTCATCTCTATCCAGAATTTCTTTTTTTGTGAGCAAGTCCAAACAATGCCACAGATTTAGTAGAGCTGATGGAAAGAACTTGCTCCCTTGACACGCATCCACAACCACACACAAATATATCATAGGGATTCAATTTGAGGAGGAGGAGGAGAAGGAGGAGAAGGAGGAGGTTGTTTCAAGAGCATGTTACGGATGAGAACACAAGGGGATGGCAAAAAGGGCCCATGGAGGCCTACTCGCCTGGCTGTAGTGGCGGCCACCACACATATACTAGGTACTACTACTACTACTACTACTACCACTACTGTTGGAAGCCAAAGACAGGATAAGAGAAAAAAGGCAGCAGGACCGGACGGGATCGCTCCTGAAATTATAAAAGTTATCGTGAAGGATCACGCAGGAAAATGCCTGAAGACGCTCAACCATGCTTTAGTCAGAGGGGAATTTCTGAAGTTGCTGAAAGAGGCAAGATTAACTTCAATTGAGAAAGGGAAAACCGGACAGGCAAATAAGACGTATAGACCCATGTGCCTATTAAATGGCCTAGGAAAGCTACTAGAACAGTTCATACTGCTTAGAATGAAGAAGGAAATTGAAAGGGCTGTGGGCTTAGCCGACGAGCAGCATGATTTCCGAGAAGGAAGTGGTGCACTCTCAGATCAAGAAGTAAACTCTAGATAGGCCCGATGCTATGTAAACACCGTACTCAATGAAGCGAAGACAAATGTGTTTATTTACAATTCACCTCTAGTCTCTGCTGTTTGCAAACATCTACCCTCTGTTGTCAAATTGATCAATGAAAAATCTGAGCTCGGTAAGTATCAAGCAATGCGTAATTTTATATTTCGGTGTATTACTCTGGGCGTTCTAGAAACATATTTTTTCCATAAAAATGGAAAACAATTTTCTCTCAAAAGATATAATATGTCGTTTTTAACTGATGAAATAGTAGGCACTCTGAAAATTAAAGGCGGTTACCAGAATTATCTCACTCTTGGCAACACCGCTTGTTGCATTGGTCACCATTGGGTTGACGTATTTTCTTGTTGTTTTGATTAGAAATTTCCTTTGGGTTTCCAAGAGTTTTCGTGGATTTTTGACGTTCATAAAAAAGTTTACGTGAGATTTGTGATACTTTTAATAGTAGTGCAGTGGTTTAGTGAGATACAATGTTGAAATACTGCTTTGTTTAGAAAACAACGATAGTCAATAAACATTCCACAGGTGAGCTAACAGTGGCGTGTCGGACGAAGAATGTAAACGTATTCTTCAGATATAATATTGAAGTGGAATAGGTACTAATAATGAATAATTCATTCATACATAAGTTTCCTACTGACGAGAAGTTGCAAATATGGTGTGATGTTCTCGAATTGGATCCTTTGAGCTTAAAGAAATATTTGTATATATCTATGTTCGTAAGGAAGAACACTTTTGAACAAGCAGTTAAATAGAGTGTTATTATTTCACCCCAAAGATTATTTTTGGGGCCTGAGTAACCTGGTAACATGGCAAAGACAGAGACAAGCTGAATCATGCTTTTACCAACACAGTTTTCACAAAATCAAATGGAATTTTTATGGAATAGTTTATTTGGTATACATTAATGCTTGTGTTTCCTTATTTACCTATAGTGATAATTGTTAACTGATACTTTTTATTTAATAATTGTTACTTGATGCTGCATGAATCCACCCTATATCTGAAAAATTAAGCAACTCCAGAAACTCCAGAAAGTGTAGGAGAGTAAGAAATTCATTCCCCTCAAAAAGTGACTTTGTTTATCAATTTTACTAAACTTGTAAAGAGAAATTATTCAGTTATCGTCATCTTATTGTAGGTAGGTATTTCTTATTTGCCTTAAAGAAATAAGGTGAACATTTCATGATATTGAAAACTTGTCAATTAAATATTTCTCAGAAAGATTAATTGCTCAAGAAAGTTTTTGTTTTAGTTCAAACCTGATATGTAGATAGTTAAAGTTAATGAATTTCACCAAATAGTTCTCATGAAAGGGATAATTCCAAGGATATGAAATAAACTGAAGAGTGTAGGTGTAAAGTGAGTTGGCCTGTTCCGTTAGGATTTATTGTAGTTCCCAAGAGTGCTACATAAAAACATAGGTATATCGGAATTAAAATACTTGAATTATTGAAACACTTGAACTCAAATATGGAATCACAGCCACATGAAAAAATATTAAAATACAAAATTACAACAGGAAATTTGTAAATGTTAATCAAGTAATGATGCAATGTTTAGTAAATAAATATATTTTTTCTCAACTGTTTGTATCAGTATAGTTTTTCAACGCAAACTTTCTTAATTCTTGATGAAAATTGTCATATGAAACTAAAGTTTTAGTAATTTTTTCGTCAAGAATGATATCATCGAATTATTTTACAAGTTCTGTTGCTGTGGCTGTGATTCAGTTTTGAGGCAAAAACATGTTTTTCCCTTTATATTTTCATGTACTTTATAATATCTGCTGAAAAACGGTTTCTTGACTAATATTTATTCAAGTCTTTTTCGTGCTTCATTAAAGAATGGTGATCTGCACAACATGAAATTCCCAGTGAGAAACTCGTTTTTAGCTTGTTTAAATTATTTAATTTAGACCATAAATGCCTTATTTCTGATCTCCGAACACCCCTAGATTCCAATTATGGATAGAATAGAATCATAAATCACAAAACTCATTACCACAAAAAAATTTCCACCACATTGAGTCCTTTGATTATGAATAAGAGCAACCATTTGTGACCCTAAAATCGCCTCACGCCAATTTCAAACTGAATCAGACTATAAAAATTAAACCTTGTCCTCTATAATTTTTTCATCAATCGCATCAAATGGGTACACGATTGTTTTTGGTGTTTACCTATTATTAGGATCGCAAATTATAAAAAATCGACCGTAATTTTGAATGACCTACATATTGATGACAGAATTTGATCGTTATTTGAATAAAAATTCCAACGAAAATTTTTCTGAGCTCTATAAACATTCCTAGATATCGATTTTGAATTTTCAGACAAAACCGTCTATTCACTTGTTGCTGCTCACATACTACATTTGCATTGCATTGGTAAAATTTTTACATTCATCCCACGATCAGACTAAATCAAGATAAGTACTCAAATTATTTCCTCACGAAATTAAATAATTTTGATCCCCTTAAAAAAGCACGGCACTGTGCAAGAGGTGTTTTATTTTGGATCGACCGTCAGAAACCCAAAACATAACACCGCTTGAGTTATCTTCGGTTCACAACTTCGTTTTTATTTTCGGCATCGGGCCTATCTAGGGTTTACTTCTTGACCTGAGGGTGCACTCAAAAAGGTACAAGAAATCGCTGATGAGGAAAATGAGAGAATAGGCAAGAAACGTTCCATTATGATAACGGTAGATCTTCGGAACGCTTTCATCTCAGCTCCATGGGAAGGGATTCTTCAGGAATTGAGCAGGAGAAAGATTGCCCCTTATGTAAACAATATGATAGTCAGTTACCTAGAAGAGAGAAAATTGTTGGTCGGGAAAAATAGGATAATGGAGATCACTTGTGGAGTACCACAGGGATCTGTCCTGGGCCTAACCCTCTGGAATGTGTACTATGACGGGGTCCTGAAGATACCGCAGGGAGTCACACTGGTCGGTTATGTGGACGACCTAGGAATAGTAATAGTAGGTAAGACTGCTGAAGATCTTGAAGCAAACCAAGTGATAAGGGAAGTCATAAGATGGCTGAAAGTGAAGAAGCTCAGCATTGCGTCTGAAAAAACAGAGGTGGATATCTTAGCAGGCGGAAGAACGGTAAAATCCATCAGGGTCAGAGTTGAGAATGTAACCGTGGAAAGCCAAGAAAGCATAAAATATCTTGGGGTGCACCTTGACAGGAATTTGAGAATGGGTCACCACATCAGAATGACAGCTGAAAAAGCAACAAAGGCACTTGGAAACATCAGAGGCCCCCGAGAAGGCAGTAGAAGAATATTGTGCACAGTGGTTCAGTCCATAATACTGTATGGTGCAACCATCTGGAAAAGAGACATAAGGAAGAATATTTATAGAAATATAATACTCGGAGTACAGCGGAAAGCAGCAATGAGAATAACCAGTGCATATATAGAACAACCTCGACAAAGGCATTGCTTCAAGTAGATAGAACACCACCTATAAAGCTTCTGATGGAAGACAGGACTCGATTACAAAGCGGAGCTACGCGAGCTGATGCAAGGGCTAGTATACTGACATTGTGGCAGGAAGAATGGGACACCGATGACGCCAAAGCTGCGTGGAGAAGAGTCATTAGGGATGTGGGAGCATGGGTAGACAGAAAATAGGGGGAGATGAACTTCTATTTAACACAGATTCTCGCAGGACATGGAGATTTCGCGACATACCTGAACAGATTCAAGATAATTAACGAGAGTGAATGCACATACTGTGGGATAGAAGATGATGTAGAGCACACCTTTTTGGATGCGTTAGATGGGCTGAAATAAGGACTGAGACAGAAAGACAAACAGGGGAACTGACGCTAGAGAGCATGGTAAAAAAGATGCTGAGATCCGAAGACAACTGGAAGGCAATAAGCCGAATGGCCATGATAATTATGTCCACAGAAAGGAAAGAGACACAACAATGAACATAGGAAGAGAGGTCACCAGGCCGTCATATTTGAAGTAATGCCCGTGGGCGGCTTCAAAGGAGACCCACCATAGCCTTTGAGTGGTTTTTCAGTCAGTAAGAATCTGACACTACCCGGGATGGGCCACCGGGTGTCTTTTGAAGATTTTTCAATTCCAAAACAAAAAAAAACTACTACCACTACTACTACTAGTAGAGCTGACTCTGAGGAATCGGCAGTGAAAGGTTCCAGAAAAGATCGAATGTAACAGAACAATGACCGCAGAAGATATATTTCAACGAAGATTTTAGCTATCTAACAAAGTTTTGAAATACTCTAGAGTTATAATTTTCTAGAAATTCTGATCAAGATTCCAATTCAATTTTCCGTCTATTTTTGGCCAATTTGATTTGAGTTCCTCATTCAATAACAAATATATGAGGAATTCTTGGGAATCAATCAATCAATCAATCGATCAAATTTATTCATCTGAAGACCACAGGTGGTATAAGACATGTCGAGAAATTCGGAGTATAGAGACAATACAAAAATTACAGAGTAAAAAGTTAAATGTTAAAATAATAAGTGCAAGTATACACAGAGTACAATGCAATTCAAATATTGAGATAAAACTACAATTACACACAAGTACAACATTATCAGTGATTTATATATTAAAAAATTCTTCCAAAGTATAGAATGGACCCTCAATTAGTACTCTTTTCAGTGACTTCTTGAATCTGAAATAGGTAGGTTCATCAGTAATGTTTTTGGGAATTTTATTGAAAATTCGAATTCCAATGCTTAGAGGACCGTTTTGCGCTAGGTTCAATCTGTTTAGAGGAGTATTCAGCAAATGCTGATTCCTGGTGGAATGACCGTGAATGTCATTACGACAAAGCAGAGTATTTTTACGTTTGTAAATGTAACAGGCAGTTTCCAATATGTAAAGAAAAATAAGGGGTAATACTTGTAGCTTTCTAAAGAGAGGTCTACTAGGTTCTGTTTGAGGTTTGCGAAACATGGCACGAATACATTTTTTCTGTGTAATGAAGAGACGTTTGGCAGCAGGTGATTGTCCCCAGACTATGATTCCATATGCCAGTCTCGACTGAATTTCTGCAAAATAGAAGTTTTTCATCACTGGGGTTGTCAGGACCTTATACATACAGCGTATTTGAAATATTTTTGTGTTAATATTTTTTATTAGAGTAGATATGTGGGTTTCCCAGTCTAGTTTATCATTTATAGTCAGACCTAAGAATTTAACAGTGGTATTGCGATTCACATTAGTGTTGTTTAAGGTTAGGTTGATATTTTCAATTTGTTTTTGTCTTGTATGGAAGATAAGAAATTCAGTTTTCGCTGAGTTGATATACAGCTTATTTTTTGAAAACCATTTTGCAATTTTATACATCAAATCAATACCAGTTTGTTCATTCAAATCATAAGATTCTTTAGATACCAAGATTGATAGATCGTCTGCATACAAGATAACTTTAAATTCTGATAGATAATTCACAATGTCTGCCAGATACAGGGAGAACAGAATTGGAGCTACTACACTTCCTTGGGGAACTCCTACTTTCACAGGTAGTGTACTGGAGTAATGTGAAGTGATAAGACCTCTCTCGTTATGAGATATTGATAGATATTGATTTCTATTTGCAAGAAACGATCTGAACCAATCATGTGCTCTTCCTCTAATTCCAAGTGCCCAGAGCTTGTCTAGTAGCCGATCGTGTGGTACACAATCAAAGGCTTTGCTTAAGTCACAGAATACTCCAATTGGACATTTTCTTTTGTCAAGCTCTTCCAGAATATTGTTTATAGACTCAGTGGTAGCAGTAGTAGTTGCCCGTGCTTTTCTGAATCCATGCTGTTCGGTTGGTATTAGATTAAATTTCTCTATGTAAGGATTGAGCCTTTCTAGCATGCAGTATTCAAAATTTTTTGAAAATGATGGTGTCAAGAGATTCGTGAGAATCGTGTTGGGAGTAACCCATGAAACATGGAGCAAATATTTCTATTTAACTTTTGAAAGAACTAGAATTCCTTACTCTATCTGTCGAATCTTCTGATCAGAGTTCTTTTATTACTTTCGCAAATAATTTCATCAAAACACCATCATGTCGAATTGATATGGTATTCTTTACTCCTCAGATATTCGAGTAACCATCGGGTATTTGATAAACACTGTATAACATAGTTCATAAAGCAGGTATTGCCAATATTTTCCAGCCCCTTCAGACCAAGTATGTTGATACTTGGTTGTACTAGCTTTCTGGTGCTGTTGTGGTCAATTAAACTGCTCTCGGTGCTTCTACTGTCCTTCATTGAATTTTTTCCGCTTTATCGGGAAAAAGGACTGAGGCAGTTTGGTAGTGAGTTAGGTGGAGCAATATGCTTTACGTGGAATTTTGAAAAATTCGTCTAAATGACGATCGATAGGAATGGTTCGCAATACCGAAGCTGCATTGCCCGTTTGAATAAAGATACTGATGTATTGGAGTAGAAAGCTGGTTGATCGACTATCATTGGTCACCAGATACATTTTCCGACTGATACATCTAGTGAATTCCGTTGCTTGGGAACCAAATACTCTATAGGTTTCGATCACAACAGGTTAAAATTGATAGATATTTCTCAAGTTTTGGTATTTTTTATTCTTAACTTTTTCTCCATTTTCTGCAGCAGTAACCGGACTAATTGAGAAAGAGTTCAAATGTGATACAGCCAAAGTATCTATACAAGTGAAAATTGATTGCAAATGCAAAATGACTACTCTCAAAGGTTGTTTTTCCGCAGCTCTTAAATAAACTTCGTAACAAATTGCTTCAAAATAACAAACCTTCAGATAATTTGAAAGCAGGTTACAGGAAATCAGGTTTATACCCATTTGTACCCTCACAACTAAAGCGAAGATTACCTCCTGAAGAAGCTACAGAGGAAGATGATACACCGTCCTGAGTTTCAACTGTCAAGATTGACATGCTCAATGAAATGCGCGTTGGGCCAGAACCGGAGAAGAAGCAGAGAAGAAAAAAAGTTTCAGTTGAACCTGGAAGAAGCATATCAGCTAGTATGAGTTGGTCATTATTACACCACTAAGGAAAGTAACTGCAAAAAACTACCGACAAGAATTTCAGTTGAACCTGGAAAAAGCGTATCAGCTAGTATGAATTGGTCATTATTACACCACTAAGGAAAGTAACTGCAAAAAACTACCGACAAGAAAAAGGCCTGCAGTAGAACCAGAAACGGACATATTAACAAATGAATAAGTGTTATAAAACCAACAAACGTAACAGCAAAAAAAAATAAAGAGAAAATCATTCCCATTACATCTTCCACAGAAGACGAATATATAGGTATCAAGTTTTAACCGGTTATATCAGTGATGACTCGCTAATAATATGAAAAAATGTTAGATGAAATACACCATTAAACGTCCTAGATTCAGATGACTCAAATAGTTTAGATATGCCTCTGATAAAAATAAAAGTGAACACCTTCAAACAAAAAAGGTTCTAGATGTAGTTGACTCAGACAATAATGTAAACAGTGAGTTTTTGCATTCACACCATAATCAAAATATACCAGTAACACTTCCTATTGGAAATGACTGGGTTGAAGTAGACTACAAACGAAAATATGTACCATGTCACTATGTAGATTTTTTCAGAAAATCCAGTTGAACTGATTGATTTTTAATACCGCCTAAGAAAAATGTAGACGATGCTTAACTGCAGATGATATTGTTAAAGTATTGAATAATTCAATGAGAGATGGTTCAGGAAAAAGAGTTTTTTTTTTATTTATTGACGATTTATCTGCGTTTAATATTCCTTGTTAATTGACAAGTAGATCACCAGAGTCAAATTAAGTTTTTTTTTAATTTTTTTACCTATTTTACTGAATAAATAAATTCTAACTAAAAACAATAAAACTCCTCAATTGTGATGTTTTTCCAATTTAGCCCCACATACGACGCAACTATAATTTATGCGTTATTCTTACCGATTCTAAAATAACCCCGATCCTCGAGGCTATTTTAGACGGTTCCGAAAAAAATATTTCAGGCCTCGTGTAAGCATAGGATAATATTTGGTTGTTTATAAACCTATCCAAATAGCTCATCAAAGGGATTATTTTTCATAACTTGTTCTTATATATTAAAAATAATGCAGAAAAATTCTATTATAGCTACGGTAATTGAACAAGTTCTAACGCTAAGTACAAAATGAAAGGAATGTTAATGAATTAAAGAAAGCGTTTATTTATAAACAAGTGTGAACTGAAAATAAAACATAAAATGTATTTTATGAAAAACAAAGACCTTTCAAAAATGTGTATGTTATCTGAAAAAATTGAGGAGTGAAACGTGATTTCACTTGAATTAATGCTTCTGGCTTCCAACAAAATATCTCATTTTCAAAACTATCTTGTTTTACATACAATACATACCATATTTTACCTCCCTAGTTCACTAGTTTATAATAGCAAAAAAAATTTTAATAAATTTTTTTTTCGTTGAATTCATGTTCTTGTGAGTTTAAGTATGCGGAAAGCTTTTTAACGTGTTTAAGCGCGCCTATGCAAAAAAGGCCAAATTTTGCATCCTCATACTTTTTGTCCTGTGTGTGGAAGTGAATTTATAATAATAATAATAACGTTTATTTATCAAGGTTTACAGGAGGATGCTTCCTATGTTTGATATAAACGTTGGAATATATTCGCGAGTGTCAAGCGCTTATAAAGGATAAGCACTGAACACTGTGTGCGAAAACACAATACATATTGAAATAAGATAAAAAGAATCACTTACAAATTTATGATAAAAATGGTATGTTGTGTGATATAACAATATCTACACATACACCCGTACACACATATAACGTATTAAATACACACATAAAAGTAGATATAAAATTTAAACATAGAAATATAAAATACAAAATATTGATCACGAGTTAAAGTATAAAAATATAAAATATTAAATCTTAAATATAAAATTTTGCATCTAAAATATAAAATTTTACTCTAAAATATAAAATTTGACATGTAAAGTAAGACCTTAGGAATATAAGCATATGATATGCACAGATAAATATATTTTTCAGTTATTTTTAGTGTCTATAGTTTTTTCTATTTTTGTTTTATTTTCTGTTACGAAGTTTTTTAGTAGTTTTTTGAATTTAAATGGAAGATGTATATTTATCATTTCGTTTGGAAGCGAATTCATATTTTTGAGGCCTAAGTAATTTGAACTCCTTTGTCCAACAGTTTTATTCATATGTGGGCAGAAAAGGGATCTTTTTGTCTGGTGTCATATCTGGAGTTTTGAGCAATCTCAAGAGTGTGTTTGTTTTTAAACAAGTAATGAGCACCGTTATAGAAATATATTTGTCTAGGATTGAATAGCTGAATTTCATTTAGTAGCTGGTCTGAAGAATAATTTTGGGGTTTTCTAAAAATAATTTTATAAAAACGTTTCAAGTAACGCAAACCAGTGGTCTCAGTTAAGAAATATGTTTACAATTAGGTATTAGTCATTATATGGACGACAATCAAAATTGGGTAAAGTATAAATTGATTGCAAACTCCACTAAATCACAAGACTTTTCAATAGTAGATATCAACTTCAATCATCATGAATCTATTTAATATCGCATCCTCATAAAATCTCTACCAATAAAATAGGAATAATTTGATAAATCATAAGTTGCAGTGAAATTACCAGCTTTGGTATTTCAACATATTATTATTCCATAATTTTCATGCAGTTACCGTTGTCTATATGATAAGGAAAATTTGATCCCAAAATATTTCGCCTGTGCTAGAAAGTTCTCTTATTCGGATCACAATTGGTATTTAGTGGGATATCTAAACGGAAATTCCCCTGAAAGAATGAATAATGGAAATGGAATGATGCTGCGTCTTAAATCTAAAATTGCATGAAAGCTGGATCCGCTTGAATAATGTTCTGGGTAAAATGATAAATGAATTGATATAAAAATACTATCAGAAAAATATTTGCACACCGCTGTTATGTCGAAAACAAGGAATGATCAATTTTTTACATGTACTGGGTGTTATCACGCAATGGTCTCGAATATTGTAATGAAAATGATTTGACATGACAATGTTTCAATTGAATTATTGTCATTTATTAGGACAATTTGTTCAAGATTACCGCTGATATATATTGAAAAAATACTCGTTTTCTTGTAATATACCAGAATATGAAATAGCAATCACTTTAGGTGAAAATGTAATATTTTGCAAATTTTATTTTTCATACATTTATGATGTTTATACTCTGCCAGTCTCTGTATAATTAGGATGAATGATGTTTTAATAAAAAATATGTATTAGCTGTAGTTAGGGATAACTGTTTTCCTATATTTAGGAAGACCACTATGTCATGATTTGCTAAACTGAGGTATCCAATAAAAAACGAAATGTGTTCCATTTACTCAATCGCAATTTGTTTCATGTAATTTTGAAAAATCAATTAATTTTGTTTAGTTAAATATATTTTGAAATAATTTTGATTTTTTGTTATTTGTTTTTGTTATAAAGACTAGTAGTAAGAAATGTATTTTTTTTGTTCTAAGATTTTAGAGAAAACTTGAAATTGATTATTTGTAAATCCAGCTTCTATAGTTTTTAGTACTGACGATCATCAAGATAGACTTAGCCAATAATTAGATTGGAAAATTGCAAAATTATATATAAACAAACATGGGTTTTTGCAGATATGTAAGTAATACAATTTGAAATTGGAATTCTGTATTTTAAATTAATTCCAAAGAGTTGGTGTCAACCGTTCACACTTATGGTGAAACTGAGATCTTTGAAGAGAATCAGAATATGCCAAGGCCGAGGTTACGTCGATGCGGATCCGTGCGTTTTTTTACTCTTTGGCCAAGAACTGAATGAAACAGGTAAATACAGACTCAAGAATGTTTGTACATTATGTCCCCTTGTTTTATGCAGATGTGGGAAACGTTTCTATTATTGATTTCATGAAAAATAGTTGCTCTTTAGGAAAAGTTCTGCTTCCTAAGAAAACCATGTTAATATAATCAAAAGTTAACCACGCATATACAGGGTGGTTGAGAATTCAATAACAGCAAACAAATCATAAACCCAACGCAGAATAATTTTTATTGCGTTACCTTGAATTACCATTATCTATGCTTTATATACACGGTGGTCCAAAACATTATTTCGTAAGTGAGGCCAACTTGTGTATTGAAATAATTTTTAGATATGTCTCTCGTTTTACCCGCCACCACAGTAGAACGGTTGTTGCTTCTTGAAAGTACTTGGTGAACTATTCGAGATGAACCAACATTACTTTGATCATCTATGCCACTAGTAACTCCTTCTTGGTCCATTATTATAATATGAAGAATACAAGTTCATTTTACGATAAGTTCCGCTTTATCCGGATGACATTCAATTTCTTTCTTCAAAATTCTCCATTTTGCAGTAAAAATTCCAAAAGCACATTCCACTATTCGTCGGGCTCGCTATAGTCGATAATTGTAAACTTCTTGTTGTTGCTGGAGGCGTCGACCAGGATATGGCCTCATTAAATAATCTTTTACAGTGCAAGCTTCATCACCTAAGAGTACGAATGGAGCAATTATGTCATTACCTGGAATCTTTTTCTTACTTGGAATATGGAAACTTCCAGTTAGTAAGTGGTGCATTAACTAGCCGCAAATATTCCCCCATCACTCTGTTTGCCGTAAGCACCAACATCGATATAAAGAAATCTGCAACGAGCATCGGATTCTGCTTGAAGTACAATAGAATGGAAATGTTTATAATTCCAAAACATTGAGCCTGAATCTGGGGGAGCACGAATTCTTATATGCTTTCCGTCCATACATCCAATGCAGTTCGGAAAATTCCATCTTACATAAAAGTCATTTGTAATTGAAAGATGAACTTCAGTTGTTTATGGGCCGTGACGGTCATGGTGGTAGAGCGCTTGTCTCTTAACCTAAGGGTCATGGGTTCGACTTCCAGCATGGTCATCGGTCTCGTGCATGGCATCACACGTTAAAAGCTAAGAGCTGCGTCTTTCCTAGCTCGGACAAGTCTTTCGAAGACTTTTGAGGGTTGTACTCTTAAGGGTGTGCAGCTGGTTGACGGAAATAACAATTTTAAAATGGCATTCCTGGCATTCCTGGTAGAATTCATCCCATATTAATTGGCAAACTTCGTAAATGAATTTTCTAATTGTCGTATGCGACATTCTAAATGAAAATGACAGTGATCGGAATGCCAGTCCTGTCGACAAGAATCTGAAAATAGTAGAAATGATTTTACTCGCACGTTATGTATCAGTTATAAAGTAGATGTTGAAATAATTTATCTTTTCAGTTGCTGCAGTTAAGACTAAATAGAGAACCATGCGAGATAATTCTCGCAAAGAACTGACTAAAATGCACGGTCGGTTGGGAGCCGAAGGAGGAAAAAACCTAAATGGATTTATTTTGAAGTAATGTCGTTTCTGACCGATACAGCGATACGTAGACCCTCAAGTGGTAATATACCCATGACGGATGCAAATAGTTAGTCACAGGATGAAGAGGCAAACGCAGGTGCAAATGGGGAGAAAAACGACAGAGATGAACAAGACACAAGAGATGGACAAGAAACAAGAGATAAACAAGAAACAAGAAACAAGAAATGAAGAAGGAAGAGATGAACAAAGCCAAAATTTCGCACACCACAAAGTGAGAAAAGAGTGAATGAGGCAGAAATCGGTTTTCTGTCAAAAAAAAAAATATCAAATATCTACGGTCGACTTTTAGCTGTAGAAGAACAAAAATTAGAAAAATTGACTTCGATGTGTTCAAAACCTAATGAAAAAGATACAACGGACAGTGACTATATGTTCTTAATGAGCTTGCTACCTCACATGAAGAGTCTACTATCTCTGCGGAATCCTTATATGCGACAGGAAATTCAATAATTATTTATAAACGAACAAGAAATGCTTCAGACTTCCAGCAATACAATTGGGCGAAATCCGGTCGAGACTACGCTATTGTCACCACCAGGAACATATCCTTCTTCATCTACCAACACATGTACATATTCCTCACATATACACCATCACCAGAAACATGTGAAATTACGTTTAGGATGGCAGAAAATATCACGCGAACTCCATTCGTAGTACTAAGCCAACCCTCAGATGATACAGATGATACAAATATTCAAAGATATTTCATACATTTGAGTAAACTTTGTATGAATAAATACTCACTTTAACGTTATTGTCAGTATTTCTGTGGGTCCAATGCATTCCCGAAAGTTAGAATATTTTTAAATTCCAGGTTTAATTCTATTCAGGATATAATATATGAAAAATTAAAAAAAAATTGCCGGTTGCTGTCTTACTTCATCAACAAGTCTCAAATAGTCACTGTCTTCTCCTCTTCTTGCATATAACTCATTTACCCAATCTTTTCTTTTTTTCATAAGTATAACATATTTCAAAATACTGTTCTCCCCCAATATCAAAGTAGTGGCATCCATTTTAACACACTCGAAACCGACACACGCATGTAATATTAACCACTTTCAATCCAACAGTCGTGCGACTACATTCCGTCCGAGCACGGACGAGTAAAAAAACGCACGGATCCTCGGCCTAAATAGTATTCATTGTTCCGCCCAAATTATGCCTGTTTGGGAAACAATCGATTGTTATTTGTGTTCCATAGCCACGTTGATAAATTATTGTTATTGAACCGAGAAGGTACTTAAACTTGTCCAAACTCCATTTTCGTGTTCGTATTGGTTATACAAAAAAAGTTAATATGGATTGATACCCCATCGAGGGTACTTTCAAATGACGTCTGAGTACCATCATGGTACCATTTGAAAAAACGGAGTTTCGATTAAAAAAGGGTTTTGGTTTACTTTTTCGGCACGTATTTCGAACCACGATACTTTTTAAATCAAAATTACGAGAGTGTAGCATTATTTTGATTATTTAGAATAATTTTAAGAAGTTCATGGTTCTCTAGATCGAAAAATAAAATGGGTGTTTGGACGAATGAAATATCAATTATGAGGTATCATTGGATTCAGAAAATTATGCAGATTTCAAAAATATATTAATATACAGGGTGTCCCATTTGAAAATTGAAAGTTGATTTAATTTCCGGAAAAACCAGAAGTTGGATTTATTTTCAAAATATGTCAAAAAGTGACCTATAGTGAGCATATTCAATTCTCCAAATTTCAGAAATCAGCTACAGAAACAAAGGAGACAAGGTCGTGTACCATGAGTCTGTGTCACACGGTATAAAGTCCAAAGCCTCATTAGATGGTGTAAAAATGGCAACAGGCGCTATATTCGGTGCTGCAATGCGAACGCCCATCACCTGACAAGGGGAAGCACAGATACCAATGCATGGGGTGACTACCTTTTAGAATATTCGTTATCGACATTATCAATAAAGGAAAAAAAACTACCTTTATAAATGCAATCAGAAAAGAGATTCTTGACCAAGCCCTCGCTGATCCATTTATGACTAATTATTTTCACAACTGGCGTATCTCTGATGTCTTCTCAATGTCGAACCATTAGCACATCATGTTCGACTTGGACACATCGGAAACACGCTTCGAGCGATACAGGGTATCAAAATCAACCAACTGGGATGTTAACAAATAAAATGTTGAAAGCGAAATGGAGGATCACCAACAACTATCCATCGAATCAATCGAGGAACTCGATACAGTTTCGAGACAACTTCAAAATTCATAATTATGAATTGAACTGTCCTGAAAAACAATAGGCAACCGCTAGAGACGTGCCCTGGTGGAATAAAAAATTAGCAAAACTTGAAACAAAAGTCAGAAGACTTTTCAATAGAGCTAAGAGTCTGGGATACTGGGAAGACTACAAAACAGCTTTTCCTAATTATAATAAAGAACCCAGAAAATCGAAAAAGAGAACATGGCGACAAATGTGCCAGGGGATTACTGATTCGACCCCAGCACAACGACTACAGAAAGTTCTCTCAAAATGATACTCCACCGGCATCGGTCTGATCGAAACACCGAACAGGGGATATACTGGTAACCAAAAGAAAAGCTTAGCATTACTCTTGCAGACACAATCTTCAGAACGGCTATGGAGAATGAGCAGCAAAGTGTTCACTTGATAGGGGTTGTCCACAACCGCAGATCTTGAGAGAGGCAGTGGTGGTGTTTATACCAAAGACTGGAAGAGGAAGATGCCCAATGGATGAACCAAAGTCTCAGTCTCACTTCCTTTCCCCTAAAAGCAATGGAAAAACTAATAGACTGTCACATCAGAAGTGAACTCCTTGAGTTAAGACCGCTCTACAAGAAACAGTTTGCTGTATAAATGATGTATAAAGCATAACTGAAAGCATCAAAAAGACATTTGTAGCAAAAGAAATTACTCTTCGACACAGAGAAAATTCACGGCATTGCACCTATGTGTAGTAATGAGGGAAGCAAAAAATAGTGCCTTCAGACTGTACCATACAAAAAACTGAAGAGCAGGAAATCCGATTGGACATCGTGAGCTTTTGGAACACATCTCCCAACTAGAAGCCATGTCAAAACCGACAGATATCATGCCGATTAGGTACGTCTTCGAAGTGCAGTTTGAAGTGTTCATAAACAACCACCAGATTTACAAAAAACGGTCCTCAATTGGCAACGGATACCTCAGTGTGGTGCACAGATGGATCCAAGATGGACAAGGAGTTGGAGTTGGCGTTACAGGGTCAAATTTTAGGCTCTCAAACCCCTTGGTAGGACGACTCCAACCATCTTTCAAGCAGGAGTACATGCTATGGAGATATGTGCCCAGGAATGCCTTGAAAGGGGCACCCGAAAGCCAGAAATCTATATACTATCAGATTTAAAGCTGCACTGAAAGGTTTGTGAGTCTAAGCTGACTTGGGACTGTTAACAAACCCTGACAATACTGGCAGCAAACAATCAGGTAACCCTGATTTGGATGCCAGGTCACAAGGGCCTCAAAGGCAATGAGAAAGCAGACTACCTTGCCAAAGAAGGGGCGAGGCACCACTTCCCGGCCCAGAACCTTTCTGTGGACTTTCCAAAGCCACCTAAAAAAAAGAGTTTCGACGCTTGGAATTCGATGAAATGAAATCACACTGGAATAAAGTGCACTGGCAAAAACAAGCGAAATGGCTATTGAGCCTATCGCCAAGGTAAGCTAAACAGCTTCTGGAGTTGGACAAAAAAGTCTTGAAATTGGTAAAGGGACTACTCATTGGGCACTCCCCTTGGGGTATCATCTCAAAAAGATGTGATAGAGAGTGATAGTTGCCGCAACTGCAAGAACTTTGCGGAAACTGCAGAACATTTGCTTTACAAATGCCCAGCGCTCTTCTGCAAGAGGCTCAAATTCCTGATGGACTGTGGAGGGGGCGATCATTCGTAACGCCCTCCGACATCAGGAACTTAGCTACCAGAAAACTGAAAAACTCGCACGAAATCTCACAATCCACAGTATTCCAATAGATCAAGTGTCGCGCACAAGAGACCTTGCATGTCGAGGTGTTTGTGAGGCTGCACAGTCTGCACTTCCCCCCTACAATCCCACAATTTACAATCTATTGTAATCGTCATATGAACTGAATTGAAGAGAACAAACTTGATAGTTGCGAATTTTCTTTTTCTTTATTGGTTGCGGTGACAGAACGCGTTTTTTTGTATGACGTATATCGTCTCGAATAGCCGTGATCGTCTAGTGGTTAGGACCCCACGTTGTGGCCGTGGTAACCCAGGTTCGAATCCTGGTCACGGCAATGTGTATCACTGTTTCAGAGATTTTTTTTTTTTCAATCGTCAGATTGATTTTTATTTATCAAACATAATATATCATTGTTTCAGAGATATTTTTTTTTCAATCGTCGGATCTATTTCTATTTATCAAACATTCGTCTGGATGCGCTGCGCGCCCTCGCTGGCGTCGACTCCATCCCGACACATGTTAGAAGCCTGTCGGAGAAATTCTACAGGTTTCACCTTCCCAAAAGCGTGATCACGAGAGACCTTACCAGGCTCAGACTACATGATAATCAGCCCCGCAAACACGGTGGGCTGATCTATCAATCTTTGGCCATCTTCCAGGAAAGATGGGAAGAACCGGTCCCCTAGGGAACCAAGCCGCATCTATGTAATGCGCGAAGTACCGTGACCCGGTTTTTTGCAACAGCCTTTTCCGGGACATCATCGAAACAACCACCTCTGACCAAACCTTAGACAAAGCATTTTCTGCATAGAAGGCAAACTGAACGACATGCATAAGCTTTGCAGGAGGCATGGATTATACGAACCACACCCGCAATAATTTGGAACACTCGACCCACCGCCACCATCAGCGGGGGCGGATGCAAGCGCCCCTTCGCCGGGATCCTATGCACCCCTTGGCACAGGCGCTCCCTCATCCTTCGTCCAGAAATGGTCGGGGGATGAGGGAGGCGGCCTTCAGTGCGTCCTCCCGAACCTCTTCCTCTCCTGAACCCTTTTGGGCGACGGCAAGATGAGTCTCCGGAGTTATGATTGTACCAAATTTTGTGTAGAAGTCAATTTTAACTGTGAAATTAAACCTTTATTTATTATTTATTTATATTTATCAAACATAATTTCACCACTTCAATCCATGCTTCAAGTTTATTAGAATGTCAAACTCAATTTCTCAAATCGTTCAGTTTATGAACCAATAATTTGATTTTGATATATCATTGTTTCAGAGATATTTTTTTTCAATCGTCAGATTGATTTTTATTTATCAAACACAATATATCATTGTTTCAGAGATTATTTTTTTTCAATCGTCGGATTTATTTCTATTTATTAAACATAATTTCACCACTTCAATCCATGCTTCAAGTTTATTAGAATGTCAAATTCAATTTCTCAAATCGTTCAGACCATGAACCAATAATTTGATTTGAATGATTATGTATTTTTATTTCCATATCATTAATTCACTGGGAATATTTCGAAAAAAAAACAAGTGAATTTTAACAGATTTATATAATACATATTCATTAGGAATTGATTGAGAATTTGTTTTTGTGGAGAATATACGTTCGTTTCTTCTTATGGTGTTTTTCTGGTTTTAACCTTCCAAAGTCTGTATACCTATAAGAAAAGATAAAATCAAGGAAATCTTTATAGTAACAGGAAAAATACATCAATATTTCAATTTTCAGACTGTGGAAGCTTAAAATCCCAAAGAATTGGTTGAATTCCGGAGGGAGTTTTTCAGAGTGATTCCGAAGTCACAATCGAGCATGAATCCTGTCGTTTTCACGAATTTGACGATTTCGAGCCTATACGCCGATCGTGTATGTGTTGCAAATAGGGTAGGTACATTTTGACGATTAGTTGACGAAAAGTGGAACACTATGCGAGAATGGATTCCTAACAAAGATATACATTAACGATTAAAGATACTTCTTATAATGATAATAAAGGAGTAGTGTACATAACTGCAGTACAATAATTATTAATATTATAGAGTATTTTACCTATCTATAGGTCGGTATAGGTACCTATCCCGATTTTCTGCAATATCAAATTTTATGCCAGTAATATAATTTATACACTGCAATGAAAGAAGAGGCCAAAGTATTATATAGAGGTATAGGTTACCTATTGCGACTACAAATTCCTTTATTTTTTAAATGCTCAAAGTCCAAGAAATAGTCAGGAAATTTGTCTAACAAATTCAGTGAAATCGTAGACAACTGGAAATTTCCAAACTTTCTATAAATGCATTTCGACTTCTTAAACAATAAACAACGGTCACGATTATCTTTTCAAAGTTGATTGGAATTGGTAGAGGTACACCTACCTATCATGAAAATTTGCCCCTAATATAGGTAACTTGTTTATGTTTTCTAATAGGCTGAGGCGAAAAGGAGGATTAGGAAATATAAATATGACTAAAAATCACGTGAGTGCAAAATGCGAAATTTCACAAAAAAAAATTAAAAAATATGCGCCCGAGCAGGGACTTGAACCCTGGACCCTTGGATTAAAAGTCCAATGCTCTACCGACTGAGCTACCCGGGCTTATACCAGTAATGGTTTTGTGACTATATATGAAGCACGATACTGAAGTGACTCATTTATCATAATGTATAATAATGTAGTAGTTTCTCTTTGACATCTATATACAGGGTGGGGCAATAGTGCGTCAGACTCCGATTGCTTGAGTTCTAAGATAGTTAGGACGATAATTCAAACACCAAATATAACTAGAGAACTGTGTCTATATCTAGAAATTATTATCGGATATACAGGGTGAACCAAGGAAAGTCTACAGGGTCAATTGCATTTTTTTCAAATGAAATGCTATGTACAATCCATTTTTTCAAGTATTTTAGTGGTCTCCATCCACACCTCCAATATCCTTTACTATCTCCCAACCACTTCGGAGTTGTAATTTTTTTGTCAAAATAATGCTATCTGCAGATGCGTACCGAAAAAACCACCGTTCTCAAGATTATGGAATGCAGGAGGTCATGATTATAATCCTATTCGTCAGACATATGAGTGATATTTCTGAATCACTATCATTCCCAAAAATTATACAGGATGACTGAAAATGATTTTTCAATTCAATTCGGAAGTTTTTGAACAAAATTTTCTCGAGTTCTTCAAATGGAACACTCCGTATATTTTTCGACCATGTGATATAGGATTGAGAGTCGAATATTTTTTGTATGTACATCCCTGGGGATATTCCTAGCCGTTTTCGAGTCATCCTCTCGGACAATTTTTAGTAGCTCATTTTTACTGACACCTCTTATAAGGATGATGATGGAAACACATCGTTTCAATTATTTTAACGAATCCCAACTTCTTCTATCCTTCAACTTTATTTCATGTGTTTGATTCCTGATTTGGAATTATTTTCGTTTGCTATTGTGTGCTATTAATTGAACAACATTTATCGTGGGTACATACATTCTGACATATGAGGGAAATAATCACTTATAATCTCCCAAGTGCTTGGATTATTGCCGGAAATTTTTCGAGTACATGAATTTAAAAAAAAATTAACTTTCGGCAATTAATTCAAGCACGCGGGGGTTCGGTAAGGAAATTTCACAACAAGAAATGAACATCATTCAACAATTCATAAGAAATAACTGACGATGGTTTCACCTGAACTATTTATACATACATGCATTATTTTGACAAAAAAAATTATAACTCCCGAGAGGTTGGGAGATAGTAAAGGATATTGGAGGTGTGGATGGAGACCACTAAAATGCTTCAAAAAAAGGATTGAAGTACATAGCATTTCATTTGAAAAAAATGCAATTGTCCCTGTAGATTTTCCTTGGTGCACCCTGTATATCCGACAATAATTTCTAGATATAGACACAGTTCTCTAGTTATATTTGGTTCTTAAATTATCGTCCTAACTATCTTAGAACGCAAGCAATCGAACTCTGACGCACTATTGCCCCACCCTGTATATATCTAAAGAATATTCAAGCCAAGAAGAAATAAGTAATCGTACGATGACATATGAGTTAAGTATTTCGTTATAATAGATAGATAGATACGTTTATGAATCCTTGACATGACATATGAAAGGTCGAAAGGTATAAAAAAAGATAGGTATAATACCTACCTTCGGGACATAACACAAGATAGGTATATCCAAAACAAAACAGTTAAATTGCACGGACAAAGACAAGCGAAATGGCTAGTGATAATAATGAGAAAAGAGAAAGTTAGGAAAAAAATATATTTGCTAGTGCTGTGTTGCCATAGTTATTGTGCACTTTTCTTGAATGTTTCATGACGTAATGTTTTGATGATCTAAAGTTTCAGAGACCGCGGTCAGATATTTGAAATTAGAAGGAGTAGGCAGATTGAGACCTTAGAGAGAACCAGTGACGAGACATGGGGAGTAGGCAGATTGAGACCCCGACGTCGTCACAAAAACCTAACGTAATTATACCTGAGGAGTAGGCAGATTGAGACCTCAGCGTAGAATTACGTTTCAACCATTTATTAATTTTCTTTCTTTTTCAGTTCTTGAAAATGGCTCCAAAATCGGAGCCGAAACGTCGAATTTCAACAAATTCTAGACGCGGTTCAACCCGAACTTTTAGTATTCAAATATATATATATATATATATATATATATATATATATATATATATATATATATATATATATATATATATATATATATATAACTAAGTAGGAATTCTCGGGTAGCGGTCTGTTGAACAATGAAACTCATTCGATTTAAATCTTCAATATTTCGTCAACCTTTATTGACTTCTTCAGGAAGAGCTACAATTAAAAAGGAATATAAGTTGTTGAAGGACTACATAAAAATAACATGATAACTTACAAAATTCACAGAGTTAATTCTAACCTGTGGAACATTTGGGAGGACAATTGTTATTCTCCGCTGCAGACTAATCGCTTAATTTACCTGACTGGAGTGTTACTATGGTTTGAATAAGGATTCGTTTAAATACAATGGTGTTAATTAGTGTAGGTATTCCATTGGTACCAACTGTCAAACTACACACAACGTTGAATGGAATTTAAAATATTACAATATATACTACTAAGTTGTCCTGTATCGGTTTTGTAGTTAACTGTGTTAGGATTTTTGTTGATATAGACCATCTCAAGGAATAACCTGTTTTTTTGATTGCTGACTTTGTCTAGAATTTTTGGTTTTGAATAATCAAACCGGTGGCCTGTTTTCTGGGTGTGGTCGACTGTTGCACAGGAGTTTTTTCCCAATTGGGCATCACTCTTGTGCAAAGCTAGCCGTTGTTTTAATCACTGTGAGGTCTGTCCGACATAACTACCTTCACAACCTTGGCATGGTAGTTCATAAATTACATTGCTAAGGAGTGGAGTTGGTGTTTTGTCTTTGATTTTGGAGAACAAGTTGGATAGTTTTGTATTATTACGCTTGGCTATTTTGATTTGTGGAAAGTCTTTGAAAATTTTTATTATGCGGTTGGATACTTTGTCGATGAATGGGATTGATTTGTACTTATATTGTATTGTTGTGTTATAATCATATGATTCATTGAAGACCACATAAATGGGCATCAGGCATCACAGCATCAGTCAGATCAATCTAGCATGGCTATGGAAATGATAAGGGAATAGAGAATAGGGGCAGTGAACAGATGCAATTCATTTTGAGAGCTAAAATATTATGACATTATATATTATCCGCTGTATGGTACAAGTCCTTACAATATAGTTATTATCCTAACAAGTATGGAAAGATTGACCTTTTCTGCATACAACTGCCTTTACCCAACGAGTTCTTATGAATAGAGGGAGAAGTAAACAAACCAAAGTGCCCTTAAACAATGCAAATTTATGCACAGTTATTCAGATTTTTCCTACGCAAATAACGCAGCCCATTGGCTGATACAAAAATTATGCTAGTTATTCCTACACAAATAACGCAACAAATTTGTTTTTTAACAGTGGCGGTTCGTGGAGGTTCTGTTACCGTAGTTTCGCAGTTCGCAGGATGGCGAAAAATATTGGGATTGAGTGATTCGCCGATAAACATCTAGGCGGGAAACACGAAGGAAATGTCAAAACTTTCAGTTTTGTTATCAGATTAGCAGCAGTTGGGCAGTGAATTTTGCGAACAGTGGTTATTGCGTATTATTCCTTTTCAAGTACCTACCTAACCGCCGCTGGTGGTGTCATGAGCACACTCTGTGACCATGAGCTAGTGCTGTTGTTCCCTATTTGCGCAGAAAAACTGTCAATTGTTTGCGTTATTATTGAGCCAAACAAAGCTTTCACTTATATATGTGAATGCTCTATCAAGTCTATATGAAATCGGTCCTTTACCCGAACGACTCAAAGCGGAATTCGAGTAAAGTCTAGTTCATACCTTCGCGAACTTCGCAATTTTTCTGCGAATAAAATGGCTGCCGACATGGTTCTGCATCAACGATTGGTCCGGCATGACTGGGAGCCATTTTATTCGCAGAAAAATTGCGAAATTCGCGGGGGTATGAACAAGCCTTAAGCAGTCGAGTGCGGGAAAGGTGCACTCTCGAACAAACTTTTTGCGTGCAGAAAAATTATTCCCGCAAGAGCGCGAGAAAGTAACACCTCTCAGTCTAAATTGTATGCTGGTAAATCACAAATAGTTTGATAAAACACCCACTTCAACTATTTGATGGTGACATATGTGAAGATTTCGATTTAATTAGACTGGAGACACCAAATGAAGTAAGTAGCGTGGTGATTTTTTATACTTATTATTTTCTATGTTAACTGTTAGTATTGATGGCTCTACTTCAAGTTACATCTTCAGGAATTCGATGTTTCCCAGTAGAACAACTGAAAGGGACTAGTACTCCTGATGGGTATTTACTAAATAATGTGGTCTAGAGGCATTGAAAATCTAAGTCGAAATGATAACTTATCCTAACCTATGAAACATACATACGTTTTTCTGCTTGAACAAAACGTTGGCAACGTTGCAATTAATAACTCATTATAATTAGTCAAATTATCTCATTACTATCAAATAGCCTAAGTCATTGTAAAGAGTTGAATTATGTCATAATTATTAGATACCGCGCGCCATTATAATGATTTAACTATCTCACTATAAGGAGATAACTAACTCATAATTGGACTGCGTTATGCATTACTTCACCAAGCACCATTGCTGAATGCAATCGCTCAAATTTCGGATTTAGTTATGAAGTGTTGAGCTAAACGCCAGGTTTCAATACGAAAGTACTGATTTGTAATTGACTGGTAAAGTTTTTTCACTCTCCTGAGAAAATTTGACTCTTGGTCGAGTCATGCATAACGCGGTCCAATTATGAAATTAAATAAAGTCCACCATGTCCCTTCAGAGCCATCCTAAATCCAATACCTGACTTTCTTTCAATTTATTCTTTGAATTTTTATAATATTACGTTCTCATGCATGAGTTCGGATGTGACATAAAAGGACAATAAGATGATCTGAATGTTAGAAATGCCGTTTCAAAGTTTATTGGACGTTACTTGAGTTCTTCGAAGTCTGTACAGCATCAGTCCCAAATGTATTTTTAATGAAGTGGAAAAATCCAGGATATAAGAACTTTATGTAGCATCCACATCATTCAATAAAAGTCAAAATTAAGGTAGCAGGAACGAGGACAATAAAAAGTGGTCTGAACTTAAGAATTGTTTCGACGTTTATTTGACATCTTCAGGACATCAGAGTCTGTAGATACAGCATCAGCTCGTTAGTATTTACAATGAAGCGGGAAAATCCCGGATAGAGAGAGAGAATATTGGTACTTTAATGTCATGAAAATAATAAAGTCGAGATTAGGATAACAGGAACAATAAAAGGTAGACTCATCTCAAGATGTTTCGACGTTTATTCGACGTCATCTTCAGGATTCTTCCACTTCATTAGAAATTCATATGGGACTGATGCTGGACAGATTTTGAAACTCTAAAGAAGACGTCAAGTAAACGTTGAAGTGTCGGCATTTTCTGAAATTCGGACCACCTTATATTGTCCCCGTTCCATCATTTGTAATCTCTATTCAACTTTAATCTCGATTCTACCTTATCTCGATTCTATGCAAGGTAAATTGAAAATCGAAAATTAACGAGTGTGTGAAGGAAACAACTAAACATGAAAACAGTTCAAATGAATCACCCTATTTCAGTGAACTCCGAAATCACACAATATATCCCAACTGGTTGGGGAATATAAATGATTAATTAGACTGTTTGAACCGCTATTAAGGGTTCTCTGTTGGTTGATGGCACCTGTGCCTATATCCCCTTCTATTTAATTGTTTCGTAAGTTCATGCCCCGTTACTCAATGGGGGATTAATTATGATGGTCCATGGCATCTATTCTGGCTGGATGTATGTGCCTGATATTTTTTCTGAGAGTGGTAACGTACGCAAGAAGTTGTGGAGGACAAGTATCACAGATAAATAATTTTGAGATTATCCAATTGAGTAAATGTGCTTTACTAACGTTGTCGAAATACTAGAAAAGATAAAAGAAGAGTTGATACATTAAAAGAGCTATTTGGACCCAACTAGCAAGTGGCTACTTGGAGATATGAATTTCAAACAAATATCAACGATCGCGTATATGGACCAAAAATGTTTTCCCAATCAAAGAAAATATTTGCCATCCAGTATTTCACGTTCTTAAACTAGTTCTGCAATTCAGAATCAACTTAATTATACAGTCTTCCCCCATTTTATTTTTTGAACGGGTCAACTCAAAAAATTTAAACTTGGGATAATGAAATTGATGCATGAATACTATATTTTGAAGTAAAATTGGCAGAAGAAAATATCTACTAGGCGCCTTCTGGAAAAAAATGAATTGAAATCTTGTGCCAAATCCTTTTGAAGCTCCTGACGAATACTCCACAACCCTAGAATATAAAGTCAAGCTACAAAATGGCGGAATATTTAATAACTACCAGGGGCCCTATGTTTGAGTTCACTCGACATAAGATCGCATGCGGTTTTTGCACTTTATCAAAGGATGTCCCAAAAATGGTATGTTCGAATTTCATCAGCGATAATTATCGACCATAAAGCAACGAGCGGATATTTAGCATGCGATAAAAATTATCGATCGGAACTAACATAAATCCTAACCTCATATCATTGTTGACATGTTTCACTCGTAATATACCGAAATAGTAAATGTTGATGGAATTGGAAGGATCGCTATCAAATGACTCAACTAATAAAAAAAGAGAGGAAGATATGGTGGCATACGCTGAACCTAGTACCATCCTAACAAAAAGTACAAAACCAAAGGATCAAATAAATGCAAAAATATTGATGGTCTCGGGTGTACATGGGAAAGATATAGCACATTACATATCCAACAGAATACTAGGATATGACGTACAGGCTGTAGTGAAACCATTTGCAGACGATAACGAACTTGTTAGTACCGCAATCACAAATTCAACGAATTTTTCTAGTAATGTCTGGGTTATTCTATGGCCAAATAAATTAAATCTCAACCTAACAAAGAATTTTCTTGAAAAATTAGAACACACACGAACGATAATTGTGACAGAACCGTATAGATATGATATCCCCAACATAAATCATTTAATATATCAAAATAACCTAAAGTTTCTCCAACTGTTACATGATCAAAAACAGCGTTATCACACATCTCTATTTTTTGAGTGCAACAAAATAATAAGGAAGTCAAATTATGCTGGAAATGGATACAATCTGAAGAAAGTAGCAAAATTGTATCTCAGTAGAAGCCTTATCCGTATACTACAGGAACAAGTTCAGGAAAACACTCAATCACAAATCAATATTATTCAAATAAATTCCAAGTATGAAATAAATGCTGAACCAGATGTAAGTGCAAATAATTTTTTAGAGAGAAAGAAAGGAGAACAAATTCAAACTTAGATCATGAACTCGGTTCCAAAATAAAAACAAATAAATTATTTTATGTAAATAGTCAGAGTATGATTAAGAATTTTGATAATTTAACTTATTGTATTCATCATTACAAACCTCTTGTAGTTTGCTTATCTGAAACCCATGTAACTGATGACATTGAAGATCACGAAATCGAAATAGGAGGCTATAGTATGATAAGATGTAATTCAAGTAGTAGGCACACTGGTGGCGTGACAATATACATTCGACAGTTCATTAAAATGCAAGTAATATTAAACACTGTATTCGATACAAATACTTGGATACTAGCCATTAAATTCAGTATATACAATATAGCATTCACTTTGTGTGTGTTATACCATTCACCAAACAGCTCTCATGCCGATTTCTTGAAATTTTTTGAAGAAACATTAGAGGAATTGTTATGTAGTAAAAGTATCCTAATAATTGTTGGAGACTTCAACATCAATTTGACTTTAACCAATAATACCTATGCTGTGAAAATTAAACAATTAATTGATGAGATGGGACTATTTCAGCTGATTGAGGAACCTACCAGAGTTACTAAAAATCCTCCACCCTCATTGATTATTTAATAAGTAATGATAAAACCTTAAATTATGAAGTTAATAATATTCCCAATGTAGCAGACCATCACAATATACTTGTTACACTTCATGATGATAAATTAAATGCTGAGCCTGATAGAGAAAATGTTTTGATCAAAAGAAACTTCAAAACTTTCAATGAAGTAGAGTTTCAATTTTCCCTACTCGAGTCCTCATGGAATTCCAATATAGTAGATAGCAATATTCTAGCACTCAATCTACTTTCATGTTTAATCTCTTGTCTGGATATACATGAAGAAATATAAAACTTTCAATAACTTCAAATTGAATGTGTGGTTTTCAGATGAGGTCATAGGAGAGATACAAAATAGGGACAGATTAAATAAGCAAGCAAAGGCAACTAAATCCGAATCTCTCTGGGACGAGTATAAAATAGTCAGAAATCATGTAACCAAATTATTCAGACAAGAAAGTAAAAAATACTATGAAGAAAAAATTTATGAAAATAAACATGGTCCCAAAGCAATGTGGAAATCACTAAAGGAATTGGTAGAAGAAAAAAAAAATCAAACTAGAAAACAAATTATATTTGAGGGGACACAAGTAAATTCCGACAAGGAAATTTCAGACGCTTTCAATTCATTTTTCATTGATAGCATTAATAATATTGTTGAAAATATCACTCCAATAAACGAATTCGATAATACAATAAGTAAAATTCCATAAAGTGCAGATGAATTTCTATCATTCAAAAGTATCACAATGCAGGAATTGAAAAATATTGTTTCATCGTTAAAAAAGAACTCTTGTGACAGAGATTGGATCAATCGTACTGGCTTTTGACATCATTGGAGATAGATTCCTTGATACAATAAATTCATCGTTGATTACTGGGGTTTTTCCTGATGTATGGAAAATATCTAAAGTGGTTCCTATACCAAAAGTATCTAATACCCAATTTGCCTCTGAACATCGCCCAATCAATACACTACCGATTATTGAGAAAGTATTAGAGCTTGCCGTCAAAGACCAACTCCTTGAATTCATCAGTGCAAATGAAATACTAATTGAACAACAATCAGGTTTCAGAAAATGTCACTCGTGCGAAACAGCTCTTCAGTTTTTGATATCCAAATGGAAAGTAGACATTCATGATAAGAAAATCATAGGAGTGGTTTTCTTGGATTTACAAAGGGCGTTTGAAACTATAAATAAATAATTACTTTTAAAAAAATTAAACAAATATGGAATCGGCGGGAAGGTTTTGATTGGTTTCAGAGTTATTTACAAAACAGACAAAAACTTGTTAGATACAATAACACATACTCAAATAAAGAACACGTCAAGCATGGAGTACCACAAGGGTCTGTACTGGGACCAATTTTATTTATTTTATTTATAAATGACATTATACATCACGTCCAAAATTGTAAGCTGAAACTTTTTGCGGATGATACCCTACTTTACTTCTCTGGTGAAAAAATAATCTGGAAAAATTCTTGAACGAAGATCTTCGGAATATATTCAACTGGATTTGTGATAATGGACTCAAAATTAATGTTAAGAAGACGAAATTCATGATTATATCCTCGAAAGCAAATATAAAAATGATTAAGGAAAATAAAATAATATTTAACATTCAACTAAACGGGGAAAGCATTGAAGAAGTGAAAATGTTCAAGTATTTGGGAGTGATTATTGATAACCAACTTAATTTTAATAGTCACTGTGACTATATTAAAGAGAAAATGGCGCGAAAAATTGGTTTCATGTACAGACTTGGTGATAAAGTGTCTCATTTTACTAAACTAACAATATACAAGTCAATTATCGCACCGCATATCGATTATTGTGGCATTTTACTAAGTTTCCTAAGTAATGAACACATTAATACACTGCAAAAAATCCAGAATCGTGCATTGAGAGCGATTATGAATTGTAAAAGGCGTACACCAATCACAACAATGCTGAACACACTACAATTAATGAACATCAAACAAAGAGTTTCATATATAATACACTGATTTTCGTTTATAAATTGAAAAATAACATGTTACCTTCATATTTATCAGGTGAGCTGAATTATATTCAAGATGTACATTGTCACAATACAAGAAGGCAAGCAGCAAACGATTTTTATATAAATTCTGGAAATGTTTTCTGTGATACTTTATTTACAAAAGGTCTAGTCTTGTTCAACGATTTGCCTTGTGAAATGAAAAGATGTGTGTCACTTGATAGTTTTAAATATTCGTGTGTGTTATTCGTTATAGAAAATTACTGACTTAGGAAGGAGTGAACCGTAAATTACTCAGTGATAGTTATCTGCTTATTTATATATATATTTTTTATCATAAAATGTGACCTAATCTATGTGTCTGAGTTCTATGTTTTTATTTATTGACTTGTTGTAATTATTGTAGATTGTATTGTAATGAAGGGCACTGTGCTAATAAAGTTTTATATATATATATATATATATATATATCTATTGCAGAAGTAGTGGATGATGCTGCGGGTACCGTAGCAAAACAGCGAAGAACATTCCACCTTCGTACCAATGCATTCGAAGTTGGAGATAGACAATTTGTTAGAATGTTTTGTTTATCTAAAGAATTAGTTTGTGTGCTATAAATATTGAGACAAAAGTTACCTTTGTCTAAATAGATCGGTATATGATTCTTGATAAAATACGCTCATGAAGGTTTTAGAAGTCTTCGATAACACAACACATGAAATATAGTAGGAAAGTTGACGTGACGCGTCCCATCATGTGATTTAAATACCCTTCAGCTATTGGTTCAATTCGTGACTCAAGCTAAGACATCCCTCACATCCTTCGAAACCGATCGCATATTTGTTTTTCTCTGCCCTATGGTAATCTCAACAACCCGATAAGGTTTTATAGGTTATTTTTTGTTTGACGAAAAATGTCAGTACGAAAAGGACATCATTGTTCAGTTAAAATATTCTCATTTAGTTTTTTTACTAGTAGATAGACCACGTGAACTATCTCTGAAATGGTCAATTCTTGTCCATTGGAAGAAAAAAACGAGGCGATTTTTATTTACGGTGCGACGCGACGCGTGACTTTTACAAAACCGAAATAGTTTTTAATGATCTTTTTCAAAACCGTCCTATCCGTATAAAATATTTAAGGGAATTTGTATCCAAATTTACAACTGCCGGTAGTGCAAAGTACAGAACAAAAAGCCCCCAGTTCATCCGGAACAACAACGAGTTCAAATAATTGGTGAGATGATAGTAAATTCTCCGTCGCGAATGTTTATGAGGTGTGTATTTCCACTGTGTGAAGACTTTTGAAGAGGAATAAGTATCATCCATACCAAAAGTTAACTGAAGATGACCCTGGTCGAGAAACAGAATTCTGCGAAATTATGACGGAAATCATTGCAAGGCATCCTACCTATTTCCACAATATTTATTTCAGTGACGAATGTACATTTTTTCCCAACGGCAATGTTCACAGACGAAATTGCCGTTATTGGAGTGACACCAACTCTCACGTTTTCCGAGAAACTCATACTCAATATCCAAAACAAATTCACGTTTGGGCAGGAATATTGGGAAACCATACTGTAGGACCTCTATTCATTGAACAAAATTCGACAGGGGAACTGTATTTGAATATGATGGAAACTACTGATGACCCTCTAATCACCGAAATCGTCGAAGCGAATCCTAATTATTTCGATATGGATATTGTATTGCAATAAGACGGGGCACCACTACCTACATTACTCCAGACGAATGAAAAACTATTTGAATAATACTTTCCCCGGTCGTTGGATTGGCCGTCGAAGTCCTACGGAACGGCTAGCCCGCTCGCCAGATTTGACTCCTTTAGACTATTTTTATGGGCCTATTCGAAGCAAAAGGAGAACGAAACTGAAGCTGCATCAAAATTGGTTATACGACTTTCAATTTAATTTTGTTTTTCCCATATGGAGCCCAGACGCCATCTTGAAATTTTCGTCAGTTAATTTTAATCCAAAATATAGTATTCATGCATCAACTTAATTATCGCAAATTTCAATTTTCTGGGTTAACCCGTTCAAAAAATTAAAGGGGGGGACATTAAAGAAAACAACTGTATATGCGGTTTCAAAGAACAAGACTTTAAATTCAGTAGTAGATATTCTGAAATTTAAAGAAAAATATAGAAACTAAACAATACTATATTATGTTACTTTGTCGGTCATGTCCTTGAAGCTAACAATAATATGTATGCTTAACACAATTAAATATATTTTTCATTTGAGTGACTCGATTCTGCAATAAGTTGTTTCATGTTCTTGAACCGACTCTATCAATAAACTCTGATTTCACCCAGTTATTCATTCGATCTGACATGAAATGAATAAAAAACAACAACAATGAATTTCATCATCATTGGGAAACGACCATTGCCTTTCATGCACCAAACTGAAAGAATTGGTTGAAAAAAATATACACACTCTAGACTTTTGTAATATTTCGAACAAAGTTCGAAAGTTTTTCTCTGCACCCGTTTCCACCAAGTGGAAAAATGAGGCAAAAATCTATCAACTACTTTCCTGGCTAATGCCACGACGGATGTAGTTCACATCTAACAGATATTTGTGCAACGTTCTTCCAAGAAGACCCAATTGCAAGTGCTTGTCTCATAATTAAACAGCAAATTATTCGTTTCACTATGTTGATACTATGTTAGCTATTCCTGGAGTCTGTGCTGCCGAGGATTGTTTGTTCTTGAGTTTCCGTGCGGATGGCGCTGCGATCAACTTAGTTGTTGGTCGCGGGTCCATTTGTGGGGAAATATTAGTTAAACGATTGATTGTTACTCATTTGGCAGGAACAGGACAATTATAATGTTTGTTTGTACGACCTACCCTGGCACTGATGAGAGGCAAAACATCGAAATATGCAAGTCTGCAGGTGGTCATTCCTAGCAAAATGAAGGATAGATAATTTGCTGTTTCATCATGAGACAAGTACGGTGAAATTCCGTTAATTATTAGCCACGAGGTATTAACATAATTTTTGGAACTTAGTTTGGCATCCTGAACAAAAAATCCAAATAAAATTTTTGACGGTCTCAACTAATTTCGGAGATATGGGCCCAATTTTGAGTGATGAATGGCATTTTTTAGGACACATTTCTACCGCGGAAAAGCACTCAAAATTCTTCCTTCTTTAAACTAACACAATGTACACACCCTAATTGACATGTTTCACACTCTTTCTTTATTGAAAACGCTACTTTTTAGGAAAATACTCATCCTTCTTTAATGATCACATAACCTTCAAATTTAGAAAATATGGTTAGTGAATTTTATTCAAGTCAAGTTGGTTTCTGGAAAAAAAGTGAGTGAATATTTTCCTTTTCATGTTTTTTTTTTTTTTTTTATTTATTTAATTACTCAAAGAGATAACAAGATCCATAGTGAGTATATCATGTAAGATTGTATGAGTGACATGCATGTCATAACATTTTTGAAATTTATATAGCTATTTTAGTTCAGAGAGATAGATAACATTTTTGTAACTTATAAAACCATTATAGTACAGAGTAATAGATCACTTTTTATATATTATAGTCGTCTAGGAGAAGTTTTTTCATCTTTCTATTGAAAGTGTCGATGGATTGACTGTTTTTTATATGTTCAGGGATTTGGTTAAACCATTGTAGAGCTTGATATGTAGTTCTTTTTTTACCAACATTTGTAGCACTTGGTAGTATATGATAGTGTTGATTTGTTCTCGTGTTGTAGTGGTGTATATCACAATTTTGAGTTAAATTAATTTCTGTTTCAGTTAGGTTGTTTTTAATTTTATAGATGATTTTCACACTATCCAATTTAACTATGTCAGTGATTTTCAGGATTTTTAGATCTTTGTAGAGCATTGCTGTGATTGTTCTATATGGTAGATTAAATAGAGTTTTGATTATTTTATTTTGGGCTATTTGTAGTTTATTGATATCCTGTTGCCTTGCTTGTCCCCAAAAAGCAGCTAAGTAAATCAGATGCGAATACACATTTGAATAGTAGATTTGAAATTTAGTTTTATTGTTGAATCGGATGGCACTGTGCTTCAGTTGATAGCAGATATAGTTTAGTTTTGTGCATAGTTTGGTAATATGTTTTTCGAATGTTAATTTATTGTCCAAGATTATTCCCAGATATTTAGCACTGTCAACTTCAATAATTTTTTCATGATTTATATTTAATTGGAAGTTATCATTTACTGCATCCCCATTAAAAATCATATAATTGCATTTAGTTTGATTTAGGAGTATGTTGTTTTTAGTTGTCCACTCATTTATGCAATTTAGATCCTCTTGGGCCAGCTGGAAGATTTCTGTAGATGTTCCTGAGTAGAAGAGTGCCGTATCATCAGCAAACAGAGTTATTTTCCCATGTAGTTCATTGTTACACAGATCATTTATGTATATGAGGAACAGTGTTGGTCCAATTACACTCCCCTGGGGTACACCACTGGTTACTAGGTTATTTTCACTTGATATTCCACTGACTGTTGTATAGTGCCATCGGTTGTTTAGGTAGCTTGTGTATAAATCAAGTGCTTTATTCTTAGCTCCAATCATGTTTAGTTTATTTAGTAGTTGTTTGTGTTCCACTACATCGAAAGCTTTTCTAAGGTCTAGGAAAACTGCCATAACTCTATTATGTTCATCAACTTTTCTGTAAATATATTCCATTATATATTGATTGAGGCTTTCGCGGCCGGGATTTTTGATGATGTTACTCTTCTTCGGGTTTGTTGGCCGTCGTGATATGGAATTGCTTCCTAACGTTTCGCCCGCACGAGTGGCTGGCTTCTTCTGAGGTTCCATCTTGAAAGATTTCCGATGACTGGTTGGTTCGGGATCTAAGCGCATATTTATATGTCCGGCTGGTACCTGCAATTATTACGTTCTTATCGTCCGTTCCTGGAATTAAATTATCTCTCAGTATTGGGGTTGCAGGTATATTCCTTTCGGCTGTTCTTTTCCTAGCTTGACTAAGTAATGGATTCCAAATTCGGTTGAGGGTCAGTGCCTCTTCTTTTCTATTGAAATTATCCGTATGTTTATGGATTTCAATTGCTTCTCGTATAAGCCGATTGTGATATCCCTGGTCAGGAGCAAGAAGTTTAACGTCTTCAAACAGTATCTTGTGGTCCCCTTCACTCAGCGCGTGTTCTGCAACAGCTGACTTGTCCGTCTGACCTAATCTACAGTTTCTCCTGTGTTCATGTAGTCTTGTTCCCATGGATCTTTTCGTGGTTCCGATATAGACTTTCCCGCAAGTGCACGGTATACGATATACCCCAGCAGCTGACAGCGGGTCCCTCTTATCTTTTCCTGATCTAAGGCTTTGTTGTATTTTCCTGGTGGGCCTAAATACTGTTTTAATATTGTGCTTTCCAAGGAGTTTTCCTATTCTGTCCGTAACCTTAGGGATGTACGGTAGATAAGCGCGCGCGACTGTTTGAGCTTCCTCTCTATTTTGGGACGTTGACTTCTTTGGTTTCATGGCTCTGTTGATCTCGGTATCACTATATCCATTCGATCTGAAGGCCACTTGAAGGTGTTTTAATTCTTCTTGTAGATGTTCTGGCTCACATATTCTTCGAGCACGTTCTGTCAGTGTGGAGATGACGCCTCGCTTTTGACTCGGGTGGTGGTTTGATAGTGCATGAAGATATCTATCCGTATGTGTCGGTTTTCGGTATACTTTGTGGGATAGATTTGTGCCACATCTTTCTATGAGTACGTCTAAGAAGGCTATCTGTTGTTCTTGTTCGGTTTCCATGGTAAATTTGATGCTAGGATATTGAGAATTGAGGTGATCCAGGAAAAGATTCAGTCTCGCTCTCCCATGTCTCCAAATGACAAAGGTGTCATCTACGTATCGTAACCACATGGTCGGTTTAAACTCGAAAGATTCGATTGCCTTCTTTTCAAATTGTTCCATGAAAAAATTGGCTATTACTGGGCTAAGCGGGCTTCCCATCGCCACACCATCTAATTGCTCATAGAAGTCTCCCTTCCATTGAAAGTAACTTCCGGTGAGACACGCCTTGAAAAGTCCGACAATGTCATTTGGGAACATATTGGCTATTTCCCAACAAAGCCTTAGATCAGGAAAAGATAAGAGGGACCCGCTGTCAGCTGCTGGGGTATATCGTATACCGTGCACTTGCGGGAAAGTCTATATCGGAACCACGAAAAGATCCATGGGAACAAGACTACATGAACACAGGAGAAACTGTAGATTAGGTCAGACGGACAAGTCAGCTGTTGCAGAACACGCGCTGAGTGAAGGGGACCACAAGATACTGTTTGAAGACGTTAAACTTCTTGCTCCTGACCAGGGATATCACAATCGGCTTATACGAGAAGCAATTGAAATCCATAAACATACGGATAATTTCAATAGAAAAGAAGAGGCACTGACCCTCAACCGAATTTGGAATCCATTACTTAGTCAAGCTAGGAAAAGAACAGCCGAAAGGAATATACCTGCAACCCCAATACTGAGAGATAATTTAATTCCAGGAACGGACGATAAGAACGTAATAATTGCAGGTACCAGCCGGACATATAAATATGCGCTTAGATCCCGAACCAACCAGTCATCGGAAATCTTTCAAGATGGAACCTCAGAAGAAGCCAGCCACTCGTGCGGGCGAAACGTTAGGAAGCAATTCCATATCACGACGGCCAACAAACCCGAAGAAGAGTAACATCATCTATATTCCATTATGTTAGTGATCGCTGTTTGAGTGTTCCTTTTTGATAAGAACCTGTTCTGATGTTTACTAAAGAAGTTTATGTTCTCCAAGTGATTGAGAAGTCTGGCTTTCATCACTGATTCAAAAATTTTGGAAAACACTGTCAATATTGATAATGGTCTATAGTTATTACTGGCATTTTTGGGTCCACTCTTGTGTACAGGGGTTATTTTAGCAATTTTCAGACTGGATGGAAATATTCCATTTTTTATGTTTTGGTTTATCATTTTTGCTAAAATTGGTGCTAGTATATGTTTCAGTTTTTTCACAAGATGAGGTTTAATCATATATCCTGGTGCTGCATTTGTCTTCAGGGATCCAATTATTTTTAATATTTCGTTCGTGGTGACTGGTCTCATATACATGGATGCATTTGGTGGGTTTATCAGTGTACATTCACTAGGGATTGTGCAGTCGATATTCAGCGATCGTACAATATTAGCAAAGTAGTTGTTTAGTTCTTCAGCAATTTCCTGTTGATTTTCAGTTTCCTGTCCATTTTGCTGTTTTAACTTAGTGATTCCGATTTTTTTTGTGTTTTTTCCAAGAGCCTCATTTATTACACTCCATTGCTTTTTTGGGTTGCCATCTGCATTTTGAATGCACATTTCTGTGTGTTGTTTCTTGTTTTTATTGATCAATGACTGACTTCCTTTTTGAGGTTTTTGAACTGTGATGATAAGATTTCATTTCCGGGGTTCTTTTTGTATAGTTTATATGCTTTGTCCCGTGCTCTCATTAGACTTCTTACTTCTTTCGTAAACCAACCTTCTTTCACACTATTTGTGTATTTTCTTGTGATTTTTTTGGTTATATTTTTTGCTTCCGTTGTGATTATTTCAGCCAATTGATCAAATTCAAGGGATTGTATATCTGTTATATCTAGCTTCTTTTTTAAATTTAATTTCAGCTCTTCATAATTGCACAGTTCAGTTGTGTAGCTTTGTTTTTGCGTTTTTATCTGGGTGTTACAACGGTGGGTAATCTCGATCAGTTCATGATCAGAGGCATAGTATGGTGATACTTTTATATTCCAGTCCTTTTCTTGATCTGTGATAATATGATCTATGTTGAAATTAAATGCATGGGAAAGTTGGCTATGCAAATAAGAATAAGTTCAAAGTTACCAACATGACAAATAAATTCACTTAAAATTTTACATAAATGTGTTGTTTTGATGTTTTCAAAAGAAGGTTGAATTTTTGGATAAACAATGCCGTTTTTTAATAAAAAAATAGTGAAAAACGGGTGAATTAGGGTGTGTACATTGTATTAGTCTAAAGAAGGAAGAATTTTGAGTGCTTTTCCGCGGTAGAAATGTGTCCCAAAAAATGCCAATCATCACCCAAAAATAGGCCCATACCTCCGAAATTAGTTGAGACCGCCAAAAATTTCATTTGGATTTTTTTGTTCCAAAAATTATGTTGATAGCTCATGGCTATTAGTTAACGGAATTTTACCACAAGTACTTTCAATTGGGTCTTCTTGGAAGAACGTTGCACAGATATATGTTAGATGTAGGTCAATGTCCGTCGTGACATTAACCAGGGTAGTAGTTCTTCTCCGACAGATGTTTTTCCCATTTTTCCATTTGGTGAAAACGTATGAAGAAAAGAAAGGGTTACTCGAACTTCGTTTCACTAAACAATTATTTGTTTTTGAATTCAAATAAATTCCAGTTTTCTTAGAAATAATAATTATATTTCGTTATATTGAATCAACAAATGTGTAGGACTGAAATAGATTTTGGTTCAATATAATTTTTTACTGTGTGCCTCTGTCAAAGATATCAAAACTTGTTGAAAATTCTATTTGGATTATATTTGGGTAGATTTCCTGGATTGAATTATGTACTCATTACATATTTTATATGGTAGTGAAGAATTAAGTATCTAGAAGAAATCTCATGCTGAAACGGGCGTTTTTCAATTGTTTGAAAATTTTGTGTTGATGAAATAAAAACATTATATTATTTTCCATTTTGTTCGCTTTCCCATTGGTTGTTTTATGAAACTATGACTTACCACCAGCAAGCTGCTAAAAGGACACAACACCAAACTTTGAGCAAAACCGTAATAAGCACTCACTATTCATATCGCTTTCACAATTTTCAATTAATTCTGGATACAATTTGTTAAAATAAAATCACTGAAACCAAAAATTAGGAAGACATAACCTCATGTTATTATTGAGGTATCCAATCGCGAAAGCTGGTTTCTAGATAGTAAAAGACACGATCTGTGATTTTTTACCTTTATAACCACAGAATAGATCGGCTTACAGAAGCGACACTCTCTGGCGGCACTTTTGATCTTGGTGGACCTTGGGTTTTTTATCTGTCACCATTTTATGGCTTTTGCCTCCATTCAGGAATATTTATCCTGCTCGTTTGGGGACCCCCTACATCTCATATTAATTTATTTTGGTATTCCAAGATAATTCCATTCTGAGGTATAATGGCGGAAAGTTTCAAATTAAAATACAGCTGTATGCAAACTGGATTGAAAATGAGTAAATCATTACCCAACCTAACCCAACATGACTGAGCGTAATAAAACAGCAATATGAATGAAAAGGTTTTACTTCATTCGTGAAATAATCTTAACAAATGCAACTCTTGATATTATGATTAAATTCCTCTTCTTGTAAAATATAAATTAAAAAATATGTCATAAGATAATGCGTTTCTGAAAATTGAAGAAATTTGGTTTTCAACAATCACTGATACAATTGTATTATCTACGGTATGAAACCAACAATTTTCGACAATCAAATGCTTTTATTTTGACATATTACCAAGGCAACCACATCTATTTCCAAATATATTTTTCTCCAGTGTACCCTAAAAGTGATAGACTGTAAATCTCTCTAAGAATGAAAAATATTGTCTTTATGAAATGGTATCGTTCAGAAATATATTATTGTTAAAAATCATGAGCATTTATTTCACTATGTATTGACAGAATAGGATTGTTTGTAAATGAAGTTTTTTATAATAATTGTCAAACATTTTTTGTTTCTCATGGCTACCTTTAAAAATCATTTGTATCGTCTGCTACCGTAATGGAAAACCATTATAGTAAGCTCGGGTAAGTGTGACCGTGATTTTCATTAGTTTGCATTGCATTTAGTCCATCTGATGAACCTGAACTAATATAACAATGAACTTTTGCAGGTATTTACTTCGAAGGTCAGTCTTTGTAATACGCCACAGAAAACTGTTGAAAAACGTATTACATGAATTTTATTTATATATTCAGATATACATCTCCATAGGTCACACTTCCCCGGAAATTTGGGGCAAGTGTGATTCTGGCCAAATTTAAAGATATTAATGCACGTAAATCTCTCTTTGGTGCAGGTGTGAGTAAACAGTAAAGGAACTTTCACCACAATTTGTTTGTTTCGAGATATCTTTATTCAAAACATAGTTAGGAACTTTTTAATATTGAATTTGAAATGCTCCATTGGAAAAAAACAAAAAATATTCGTGAAAGTGAACATTTGTTGAAAAGAAAAATTCACAGGTGGAAATCTGAAAAATCGAATGAGAATTTCATTGATCCCCATCTTCTGACGAGTGTTGATGGAAGCACAGTTGTTATTTCATCCTCAGAAAGTGTATCAATGTCTTCAACATCTGGCCAGGTATATTGTTTGGCTCTCTGAGATTTCCGTATATAATTTCGAACTATAGCTGAAAAAATATTACTGTTTAGATTGGTCAAATGAACCAGGTTCCCACTTACCCCGACAGATAGGTCACACTCTCCCCAATAACATTTAATATCGGGGTAAGTGTGACATGCAATGGAAAAATGTAAAAAAAACAACTTCATGAAAAAACGGCAATCTATAGTCAGATTCATTGTTTAGGCAGAAGAAAAGTGTATAAAATGGATTCATACCTTAGATTTTAACAATACACTCAAAGCTTGAAATAAACTCGTTATACTCGTTCGGGTTGATGAATTGTAGGTTAGAAAATTGGGGAAAAAATTTCGATTTCACAAGATCTCTTTTGTATTTTATATGATGGTTATGGATTCATTATGAGTTTAGGCTATTCGTCAATAGGTGGCATTGGGCTGTTGCCCGGTTTAGGGAAGATAGCGAGCAAACTCACACTTGCCCCAAATTCACACTTACCCGAGCTTACCTTAATAATAAGTTTTTGAGTTTAATACAAAACAGATTTTATGTTTGAAAATACCGTTGGATTGATTTCGAAAAGTTGTACTTATTCAATTGAAATGGTGTTGCGGGATGGCGCCATTTAAAAGGAAGGGAAATTTCTCTATAAACTATTCATGAAAGATTAAAATACACCCAGCGATTGAATTTGTTGGTCAAAAATCAAAGCACCATCCTTATAAAAAATTTCTTTCAGTTAAATTCCCTTAATTTTTCTATTGTCAGGAGAAAATCGGCCGAGAAGTTTTCGAGATACAGGGTGTCAAAGATAAAGTGAATTGACAAATCACCCAGCACTTATTCTGGGAACACCATGACTCAATGATGTTATAATGTCACCTTGATTTTGTATCTGCTACACTTTTTTGTTTTGTGATATACAGGGTGAACAAAGAAAAAACCAATTCGATTAATTACAAACCAATCAGTGTTTGTTCTCTGATGAGAATTAAAAGATACAATTTAACCTGTATGAACTTCCTCAATCTCGATTGAAGTTAACTGACATCATTTCATTTCATACAAGGTGGTTCGAAAATGGTACATCGTCAACCCGTCGTTTTTTTGGTTCGGGTAGGGAAGAACATATATATATATATATCAAAAATTCTCCAACGTAAAAAACGTCGCATAGCCATTTCATGTATAAAGAGTGAAGAGTGAATAAAAAGAAACATTCGAATTACGGTTTATTGAATTAATTTATAATAATATTTTATACATTGTACAGTTTGAAGAGTTCGAAATATCGTCACCAATATCAGTATAGTTACCAGACTAGTTAAACGGCTATATACTTTTGAATGTACAGATTTTATTGAGACTCGTATACTGAATCGAAGACCAAAATGGGCTATTTTCGAACAATTTTTCTTGTTAAAAATATTCGTTGTAGGTTAGTGCGGTTCCTGTTCCAACAATGTAATATCCCATATACGTGGTGAATGAAATGTCTTCCATTTGAAAACCCCGTTCCCAAAGAAACTGGAGGAGATTGAAATGTACCAGAAGCGATAACCCTCCCAAGGTTGGGTCTTATTCTCCACTATTTGAAAGCTAATTAAATTCAGATGGGGAAATATTTCACATGACTTCTGTGAAATGTGAAATGTTACAAACTACGGAATGTTTTCCAATGAAGCTAACAAAAATGGGATTATTGGCAATGAATAAATGGTGAAGGTATTATACTCTCAAAAATTCTACAAGAAAGCCAGCGATAGAGATGTGAATTACTACCATGTGAATTATATTATTCTAATTTGATATTATATATTTTTGTACCCCCTTCTGGAAATATGTTCACAATTCTTTAATTTTTTTTATATTCTTATTAAGAACATACAAGACATGGCCCATATAACCCTGCGTTTTGTGGGTAACCCCTTGTCAGTTTTTATAGTCGAAACATACATTATCTTACACTTTTGATCAGTAGTTTCTCTGTGAGCGTTATTATAATAATTACCTTTATTATTATTATTATATATGAATGTTCAAGTGTTTTGATATTTCCTTTGAATATATTTAATTCCCCGACCAGGATTATTCCTCTGCAGAAATTTTCTATTCATTTACCAACACAATTTCTTTATAAGGTGATTTCACACAAAAATATGAATGAATGTAATTAAAAAACTTTTTAAAATCAACTACTAAAAAGTGAAAAATTATTCCTTTAGGGGTATCAGGTTATTCTGTAACAGAGTCAAAAACGTATCTCGGAAGAATTCATATTTTTTGTATTCAAAATGAAAACATCCCGCGGCAAGTTTTTGGGTCTGTTACTTTTAGAATAGCGTGACCGAACTATAGAAATAATTTTTTCCATTTCTGTGCAATTCCATTAACGCTTGTTGAAAGTTTTTTTATTAATATTTCTCATATTTTTGGTGTGAAATGTATTGAAATGCATTTCAAAACTAGTAAATTAAATAAATATCCACATAACGTAGACATTTACTATCGCTGACTTTCATGTAGAATTTTGGGAAGTAACCTTCACCAATTTTCTGTTGATTGATTGCCAAATTTCCCATTTCCATGTTTTCGTCGACTTGATCTGAAAATATCCCCATTTTGTAGAATATTTGTTCATATAGATTGAATTAGCTTTCAGACAAGGAAAAGTGATTCCCAATACTGAGAGGGTTATTGCTTTTGATATATTCTAGTCTCTTCGAAAACAAGGCTTTCAAATGAAAGTCATTTCATTCACCATGTATAGGTAATAAGGCATTGCATTTTTGGAATAGGTATCTCACTAATCCACACAATATTTTTCAAAAAAAAAATTGCTCGAAACTAGCACATTTTGGCCTTCGATGCAGAATATGGGATATCAACGAAATCCGTGTACATTCTGAGGTATATAGCTGACAAAAGAGTCCAGATACCTATGCTGATATTGATGATTATATCTCTGACTCCTCAAACCGTACATTATATAAAAAATCATAAAAATTAACCGATTGGTTTTCGAAATAAAGGTTATTCATTAAAAACCCGTATTTTTTTGAGAAAATTGGACTATTACTTTTAACTCATCCTGTATACATGAATTGGCTATGCGACATCCTCAACAATGAAGAATGTTTGACATATAAGACCGCCCTACCCTCTTCAAACTAAAAAACGGAAGATTGACGAACAGCTATATTCGAACCTTCCTGTATATAGGAACAAATTATGTCACTTAACTTTGATCGAAATTCATCCAAGCTATATTGAATCTTTAATTTTCATTAGAGAACTCACACTGGTTGGTTACAAATTGATCAAATTGGATTATTCTTTGTTCACTCTGTTGAGAGCACAAACAAAATATAGTAATGGATACGACATCAAGGTGACATACCCTCATTGAGCCATGGTTTTCTCAAAATGAATAGCTGTTTTGTCAATTCTCAGAATCGTTAAAAATTCTGAGCAGGAAACTTCACTTTTCATCTTTGACACCCTTTATCTCGAAAACCAGTCGGTCGATTGTTTTGTGCCCATGCATGCACACTTTCGCCGAGAAAGTCATAATCTAAAACATACCAAAAATTCAAGGAATTTAACCGAAAGCCATTTTCCATAAGGATGTCCCATCAATTTTTATGTCATTTATGTTGATTCTAACTTTATCGTAGAACTTCAGATTTAAAAAAAATGCTCAAAAAGAATCAATTAATCCCAAAGTTCGATGAAATCATCAAAGACGTCAATATGTGGCAATTGACGTTTATATTGACTTTGTCGACTTTTATTTTGATATCTTGGAAAACAAACAACAAAATAAAGTCTACTGAACTATAAATGCATTTAGTTTCAAGAAAATTTTCATTTATTTATTTGTTCATTCTTGGGTTGACATCCCCAATATTCGGCTCCTTCATTCAACTTTAAAATCCGTCTCCAAATAATATTTTGGCTCTCTGCATGAATTGTGATATTTAGGAAGACAAAGGACTCTATGCTGGGATGAGAGCTGCATTCTGGAATACTAAATACTATATCGATTATGACTGCGCCACCTGGTACTAGAATTTGAACAATAAGATTTGCTCATTTCTTGAATCTGCTTTTTGTAGTTATCATTCAAAACAATAGGCGTTTGTTCGCCCTCTCTGATAAAAGCCAGCAAAGTAAACAATAGGAGAGGCGATGCAGAAACAATTCTTGAAAGAGGCAGGCCATTTCCTAACGACCTGCTGCTGAAGGTTCAGGAACAACTGTTGGAATAGACGGTTTTTGTTTTCAAATGTCACTGCTTTCCTCGGATGAAAGGGAAATGTTTTAATAAAAAGTATGGATTCGATTATCTCTTATATCCTGAGAAAATCGCTGAATCTGAGAGAAATACTCAGTACGGTTAAGTTGATTGAAAAAAATTGTGATATAATCAAATCTGACGCAAAAATCCAATACAATAGGTATTTTCGTCGGCAATAACCAAAAAAAAAAAAAACAAATCCACCGCTCTCTAAGATCGTTTACACCGTTTAATCGTTATTTAAATTCATTTCGAATTATTGCTTGAAACTTTGTGCAGTGTATGCGATTTGACAACCGCAACACCCTGTTGTTATGAAAACAATAGAAAGATTTAAAAAAAAATTAAAGTTATAGTTATCGACAAGCTCTGTTCAAAGATGTTGACAGTGATATGGAATAAGGTAAGCTCGGGTAAGTGTGACCGTGATTTTCATTAGTTCGCATTGCATTTAGTCCATCTGATGAACCTGAACTAATATTAACAATGAAATTTTGCAGGTATTTACTTCGAAGATCAGTCTTTGTAATACGCCACAGAAAACTGTTGAAAAACGTATTCTTTGAATTTTATTTATATATTCAGATATACATCTCCATAGGTCACACTTCCCCGGAAATTTGGGGCAAGTGTGATTCTGGCCAAATTTAAAGATATTAATGCACGTAAATCTCTCTTTGGGGCAGGTGTGAAGTTACACGGTGAAGGAACTTTAACCACAATTTATTTGTTTCGAGCTCTTTATTCAAAACATAGTTAGGAACTTTTTAATATTGAATTTGAAATGCCCCATTGGAAAAAACAAATAATAATCGTGAAAGTGAACATATGTTGGAAAGAAAAATTTACAGGTAGAAATCTGAAAAATCGAATGAGAATTTCATTGATCCCCATCTTCTGACGAGTGGTGATGGAAGCACAGTTGTTATTTCATCCTCAGAAAGTGTATCAATGTCTTCCTCATCTGGCCAGGTATATTGTTTGGCTCTCTGAGATTTCCGTATATAATGTCGTACTATAGCTGAGAAAATATTACTGTTTAGATTGGCCAAATGAACCAGGTTCACACTTATCCCGACAGGATAGGTCACACTATCCCCAATAACATTTAATTTCGGGGTAAGTGTGACATGCAATGGAAAAATATAAAAAAAAATCTTCATGAAAAAACGGCAATCTATAGTCAGATTCATTGTTTAGGCAGAAGAAAAGTGTATAAAATGGATTCTTACATTAGATTTTAACAATACACTCAAAGATTGAAATAAAATTGTTATACTCGTTCGGGTTGATAAATTGTAGGTTAGAAAATTGGGGAAAATATTTGGATTTCACAAGATCTCTTTTGTATTTTATATGATGGTTATGGATTCATTATAAGTGTAGGCTATTCGTCAATAGACGGCATTGGTTTGTCGCCCGGTTTAGCGAAGATAGCGAGCAAACTCACACTTGCCCCAAATTCACACTTACCCGAGCTTACTATATTCTTATTTTCAAACTACTATGCTCTGCTAAATGGGTCTAAATTTCGAGAAGGATCATTATGTATTTTTTCTCGAAAAAGTAGATATACCATTCGAAATGGGTATGTTCTGACCACCTATTTACCAAGTCTCAGCCCAATATCTCATATAGGGTGTTAAGGCGAATACGCCACCAAAAATCAGTAAGTCTCTCCGGAGCGCCACGGCTATGCCTTTGGGTACACTCAACGAGTATTTATGAGGAAGTATTATTATTATATTTTATTATTATTATTAGTTATATGAAGACAAATTTCAAAATTCGTACTATTCTCACTGACCATGTATGAAATACTGTACATTTTAAAGAAAAAGTTAATTAAGTAGGTACCCATTCAAACGAGGATCACATCAAATATTCAGATACGAAGTTAGTAATCTGTACAAATAGATTCCTTAGATCAACCAGAAATCAAAAGCTGAAAAAGTATATTATTAGTTTTTTAGTATAATAAATAGTCAATAAACGATTTTAAAATGGCCCCCAAATTCTATGCTTTTTTCGAAACATTTTTCGCAACTCCACCAAATTTTTTGACTCATGATTTCAGTTAAGGTAGCCTTTTGATGATTGCGGTCGCGACTTAATGCGGCTGCGACTGGCGACCAATGCGATCTGTCGCATCTGTACCACCTTTTCGAGAGCTGCGACTTCGTACGGCACGACCTGAATGATTAGGTATATTATGAGTTGTTTTTGTTTGTTGACTTTTGGTGTATTCAGTGCAATGAATTCTAATAATGAGTTGAGATATTACAAGTTATTACTGTAAGAAGAGGATGACGATGTATCCTACTTCACGTATTGGTGACTAAATGAAAGAGAAAAGCAATATTTTTCCAAATATTATCCCTTATAACATTGTCTCGATATGCAGAGAGGCTGCTGTCAGAAATTGGTGGATTCTTAGCCACATATTCAATTAGTTTTTCATCATCTTCCTTAGAAAACGGAGCCATTTAATTTTTTATCACTCAGGAAATGTAAATTCTTGCTTCTCAATGCATGCGTCCACTAGGGACAATGCGAACTGACTGCTCCTTGAGCAGTAGAGTCCTATGGTCGCCTTGGTCGTCTCTGTCGCACTAGTCGCGGTCGGATGCTGTTAAAGTAGACCTATCTTAATACATTAAAGCGGTATAGATACGACCAACCGCATTGTCTCATCAATCTGAACGATTGCACTGGCCGCGACTATCGAAAGGCTACCTTACACGGCCAATTCATAAGATTAGATCAATGAACCAGACACTAACTATGTTCACCATAGCAAGCTTTGAAAATAAGTCGTCTACTTTTCTTTGTTATAATTTTGACAATAATTATCTTGAAAACGAGGTGAAGTAAGTTCTAAACGGATTTTGCGAGTTTTCAGAATCATAAATCACAACATTGTGAGTTTAGTTGGTGATAATGCTCGATAAATGAGGGAAGCCGCTGAAGAATTCAACAGAAAACATCCATATCTTGAACCAATTCATAATACCACCATCTTCAGGATTAATACATTATTCAACAGAACTGGGAGAGTCAATGAAAAACATGCACCGAGAAAAAGGGGAAATCTAGTTATTAACGGATAAATTTTACGGTATGTACAAGAAAACACACAGAATAGCTTAGGTCAGATTTCACGAGATTTACTTGTTAGGTGAAGAGGAACAAAGGTTGAAATTTCAAATAATGACAACTTTCTAGGCAAAATTATCATTACGGATGAGGCAACATTTACCACTAACGGTACAGTGTTCACTCAGTGTTCCAGGTACTGGGGGAATCCATACTGGGTGATAATTCCAAAAAGACAGTATTCACAAAATATCAATTTTTGAGTAAGAATATTCAAAAACCGTATAATAGGTCCAGTGATTTTTGAACAAACATTAAATGATGAAAGATTTTATAATACTTTGACTACAAATTTCTTGGATTTCATGGAAGTACTAGGCATTGAGGATCGCAGAAATGTTATATTACAGCCAGACGGTGGCTACACTCCTAATGTGATTGCTGTGTGGAAATGGCTTGTTGAACAATTTCAAGGAAGATAGATTGGGGGGAATAGTCGTTTGATGTGGTGGTCCCGTCGGTCACCAAACCTCACTCCATTCAATTTTTTTCTGTGGGGATATTTGAAAGAAAGTGTTTATATAAACAGGCTACAAAACTTGAACAATTCAAAGAAGAGGTTGAGGAAAAAGTGTGGTGAAATGAAACCAGATCAACTGAGAAAGCCAAAATTTGAGAGAGAAATATGTATAGAGCGTGGAAACTTAACTAATGTACACTGTTACATTAATTCTAGATGTCGGTAATTGTTCATTAATGAAATACACACTTTGAAGTTTTGATTTGTGGATTTCGGTTAAACTTGAGACAACTCCATGAAATTATTAGAACAATGTTAATTTGTACCTGAGTATGCATTGAATGGCTACTTCATCTTTCCTGTAAAGTTCTTAGATTTTCACTTGGTATATAGGTATTCAAAATATGCATATATTTTGTTATTGTAAAGGGTACTTCGAAGTTTTTGCAGTCGTAAATATTACAGAAACAGTTTTTCTCAAATCTTTACGTCTCTTGTAATCATTCATTCCGAATTAAGTACAATTTATTGTTGATTGTATAAATAGTGATTTTGACACAGTTGTCTGTGAAACCTTTCCTCAGCGATGTCCAGATGAAAATAATGATTCAATAATAATAATAATCTCATAAAGGAACGATGCGAGGAATACGGATAGGACGTTCTCATAGACAGAAGCATCCTACACCATCTGGATGCCGGAGAGACGTATACCTACCTAGGGGTGGAACAACGCCAAACCCAATAGGTAACTACTGTTAAAAGTTTTCTTCGCAGCAAGTATCAGCATAAACTCCAACAGATCTAGTCATCAGAACTGCTGGAGAAAATCAAAGTTGCTGCAACTAATATGCTTGACGTTCCGATTCTACTTTACTCCTTTGGAGTATTGAAATGGACTCAGGGAGAGCTGCGACAACTCGACGTAAAAACTCGTAAAATGATGCATCGTCACAGAAGCTTGCACCCTAAAAAGTCTGTTCGACGGTTATACTTCCCCAGACAACGAGGAGGACGTAGACTTTTTCAGTTTGGAGTGTCTACATAACATGGAGCCTGTGAAGTCATAAGGAGCTCAGATCCCCTTCTCTGCTTAGTATACAATTATGAAAAAGTATGAGATTGGAGCATTTCTCTTCAAGGCAGCAATCCGAGCAGCCGATGAACTCGGTCTCGTATTCGACTCTGATCGGACGAACCCAAACTCTGTCACCGTGTTGGAACCCGTGCAGTACACGCTGCGAAGAGTGAGAGGCTCCTACAGATACATAAGGATGAGCCAACGCATGGGGTCTTCTTCACGAACATTGTAGACCTTGGCTTATCCAGAAACCTGACAATGGATTTTCTCTGGTCAAGTGGGCTGAAGTCGGAAACCAAGGGATTCATAACGACCTGCCAAGATGGTGTCTCCAACACTCTCATCTATCGTAGTCGCGTGATGAGATAGAGGTCCCTCACACTAGATGTAGATGGGAAGCTACAGATTCCGGATTGGTTTGTTGAGGGTCGAACTGTGCTAATTCCCAGAAAGGGAGATTTGTATGATCCGAAGAACTACAGTCTAATAACATGCTTGAACGCATGTTATAAGATGTTTACCCACATCACGTACATGCGAATACTCTCCGCAGTTGAGCCGGTGTATGAACGGATATATGAGTGAAGAGGGTCAAAGAAGGGAATCGCTGGCTGCAAGGAAAACCTGCTGATCGACAGATGCATCACGCAGGACTCCGTACATTATAAGAGTAACCGTTCAATGGCCAGGATCAATTATCGCAAGGCAATTGATACAACATCGCATGACCTCATGATGCATTTGCTCAGTACCCGATCGAATAGTGGGATCCATTGAACAGCTGATGCCGCTCTGGAGGATTCGCTTCACCATAACATCTGGTAGAGCCAAAGTCCAAACAGAGCAGATCATCTTCAGAAGGGGTGTGTTTCAAGAAGACTCCCTCAGCGTTCTTTCCTTCTGCATCTCACTAGTGCCATTGTCCGTTGCACTACAAAAACCTGCGGATTCAACCGCGGCACCCCCCAGCAACCGGAGGCATAAGGTCAGTCATCTGTTTTACATAGATGGCCTCTAACTATACGCCTCCGGATAAAAGGAGCTCTATCAGTAGTTAAGGGTGGTGCAAGAGTAAACGCATGCTATCGGAATGAAGTTTGGGATCGACAAATGTGCCAAGTATCATTTCAAAAGAGGATGATACGAGGGATACGGAAAGGACGTTCAGCTCGTAGACAGAAGCATCCTACATAATCTGTAGAGACGTATACCTACTTAGGGGTGGAACAACGGCACACACAAGAGGTAACTCCTGTTTAAAACTCTCTCTGATATGGTCATCAGAAATAATAATAACATAATAATACTCCCTTATAAATACTCATAAAATTTATCCAAAGGAATAGACTGTGCGGGTAGAGGACGGCTATTATTATTACTTGCCTGTATGAAAGTAATCCAGAAAGTAGAAACCCTATAACGAGAAAATAATATCATGAATATACTAATACAAAGCAAAAATATGCAACAAATTGGCGCTTTTCATCAGATCATGATTGAAACTATTCACAAGCACAAAAATTTTTGCTAAATCTCTCTTGAAATTTTTGCGATATTCAATGCTTAGTACTTCCATAATATCCAAGAAATTCCTAGTCAAATTATTATAAAATCTTTCACTATTTCAAAAAACAGTGGACTTTCTATTCGGTTTCGGAATATTCCTGCATTGATTTTTCGTGAATACTGACTTTTTTCATTTATCACCCAGTGTAGATTCTCCTTTGCCCAGTACCTGGAATTCTGAGTGGTACTGTACCGTTAGTTATAAATTTTGCCTCATCGGTGAAGAGAGTATTGCCATGAAGGTTGTCATCATTCAAAAATTCACCTTGGCAGAATAAACAGAATTCTGTAAATCTCGTGAAATCTGCATCAAGCAATTTTTCGTTTTTTTTTTTAACATACTGTAGAATTTGTCCGTCTCTCTAGATTATCTCTTTGCCTCTATTCTTATTTTCTATTAATTCTTTCGGTTTTATTGAATAATGTATTAATACTGAAGACGGTGGTATGTCTTCTGTTGAATTCTCCAGCGTCTTCCCTCATTGATCGAGTATTATCACCAACTAAACGCACAATGTCGATTCTCTCGGCTGAGTTGAGATTTACCATTCTAAAAATTAGCAAAACCTATTCATAACCTACTACCAAATACTAGTGGAAATTATAATTCCAGAAATTTTTACATAATTGAACTCTAAAATACGTAACTTTGTCCCCGTTCATCCACACCTATATTCTTCACTGTAATAGAGATAACAATGCATAAACTCGAATTTCAATTGTGGTGTATAACACTACGGAATATCACAGTTAGTAAATGAGATTTGGAGCGGATTCGATATAATGACGTACTAGCTAGAATTTGGGCATATTGATGATATTTAGCATTCTATTCCCTTTCTAATGACATATCATAAGTTTGTATATAACCAGAAGTTAGACCAGAAAAAAGTAATCATCAAGATTTACTTAGTAGGTAAGCTCTGGAAGCAAAATAAAATGAAAATAATGAAAGGTTGGCAATGGAAACCATACGATACTTGATAATAGTTGCTATTACTATCATATTTCAATTTAGTTCGTCATCGCTATAAAAAAACGCCAAAAAAAGAATGGAAAAATTTGGATAAAATCAATACTCTGTAGGGCCTATACAATTCAGCATAACCATTTTTTCTAATGATATAATGTGAAGTGATTTTTTAAAATGAAATACCAAATAAATCTGTTTTGATTATATTTGAAGAATAATAATTTCGATTTTTTATTTCAAAGATGTACTCTATATTTTATCATTAAATAGAAATGGTCATACAGCAAGGTATTGATACTATCCCAATTTTTATTTTTTTGGCAGATTTTCATAACGCTGGCGAATGAAAATAAAATAATACAGTAGTAGCAACTGATATTAAGTGACGTATGGTTTCCATAGCCAACATTTCATTTTGGTTGGTCATTGGTTTTCATTTTGCTTTCACGGCCTACTAAGTAAATTTCGATAATTTTTTTTCTGACCTCGTTTCTAGTTAGATACCAACTTGTGATATGTCATTGGAAAGGGAATTGAATGGCGGATAAATCGAGAAGAAAAAACATGGATTGCCATGTAAGATGAGGAAGTTTGTTACTTTCGGTCAGACTGAAACTTAACTTTGTTATGTTAATATGCTCGAATTCTAGATCTTATGTCATTATATCGATACCCCAAATTTCACAAGTCTACCTCATGCAATTACTGACACATTACGTAGCCATCATAATTTATACAGACGCTGTTAGAGCTCCCACATTCTGTGAACGTTCTCTTTATACTCTAAACGTCGCCTTCTTTGTTTAAGAATGGATTTTGGAATACACCCGTTATGAACAAAAAATAACTCATGAAAAAAATTCAAAAAGTCACTCACCGTTGTACTTGAGGTTACCGGTCGCGGCACTTAACTTGTAATTCGAAGAATTCATAGTCATGGCGAAAACAGGAGCTTCTGGAATCCGCGTAGCGTCTAATGCTAGGATGGAAAGCCTTGCCAAAGGGTCACAACTAGGTGACCCAATTCGACGCGGGCGCGCGCACTGTGACGTCAGCGGGGGAGGCTCGTCTCCAAGGGTGGAGCCTGCCCTGCGAGGGTTGAGCTCGGCGAAGTGTCGTCCCTTTGGTAGCGAGCGATTATTGTTCGAAATTGTAAACTTTTAGCGAATTCCATTAAATTCACTCGACATTACAAGCCGTAAAACAAACTCTGGAATGAGCAACAGGAAAATTGCATTTTTCCGGGGAAAGCGGATCATATGATTGATGGTATCTTCGAGTTGGTATTTGGTAGAAGAGCAAGATGGTGGAGGAATTGATTGAACGGTCGTCGGTTCCATATAACGGAGTAGACCAGAGCTAAACCGATTTTAAAATATCCGAATTCCTGAAAATTTTTAATCATTATGTGAGTGACCAGAAAGTTTAGGGTAAATTATAAGGTATCGAGAGAGATAGTCTCTTGACTGGACTAGTTGAAAAAAACTAATTTAGCACAGAATATTCTCAAGGGATATTTTCACTGGGAATATTCTGAGCTAAATTAGTAAATTATAAGTGTATTGAGAGAAATCAAGACGACCCAGAGAGCTGGGGGGTAGCTAAAGTCTTGAGGGTTGGATAGTGCCTTTTCACGATTTGTAGCTGAAATATGCATCCCATCGAATAAAGTTTAATACAAAAGTTGTAAATATTCAAAATTTCTCAATCTCTTGTGCCCATCATTTTTCAACAATACCTTCTTCGAAATTAACGAGAAAAACGCTAAAGCACTGTTTTCTTTTCAATTCTTATCTCCCCACAATAATTTTTTTAGGTTTTTTTTATGGAACTTGGTGAAAACGTTCTTTTTTGTGGTTAACAAATTTTCAATTTTTTAACTATTTCAGTAGGTACCCATTTTATTCGTTGAAATCTCGACTTGGAAGATAGAATGAAGAGTTCGTTTCAGTTCTCTACGACTTCCGGTTATAGCGGAAGTAGACCCCAACTTTGTTTTTTTAAATAGAACACCCTGTTTTTTATCGCAGTTTTAGAATCTACGATGAATTTCAATATAACTTAATTTCTAGTTGAACGATAATGTTTACGATGAAAAAAAAATTACCTTAGACATTCTGAAATTGGTTCGAGAAAAAATAAATTCATTCATTGTATCGGCTAGTATATTAATATCTCTAGATACAAAATACAATGCCACCTCGATATCGTATCCACTACAGTTTTTCGTTTTGTGCTCTACAACAGGGTGAACAAGGAAAAATCCAATTCGATTTATTTCAAGGCAACTGGTGTGAGTTCTCTGAGAATTGAAGATATTTTCATGCAATTAGAAAGGGATACAATATTTAACAAAATGAAAAGTATATCTACATATATGAATAAAACATTAGCATTGAAATTTACAAAATAATACCTATCATATAATAATATAAAATGAAGTAAAAGAAAGAAAACAAAAAATAAAAAGAAACATTTAAGGCTCAATTTAGCCTGAACAAACTACCTCAATCTTGATCGAAGTTAACTGACATATTTTTTTTCAAATGCAATGTTCGAAAAAATAGATGGGTCAATCCCTAGTTTTTAAGTTGGAATAGGGAAGAGCATTTTTCTATAATCTTTTGCAGTAACAATTTCTCCAATTGCATGTGTTAAAGATCTTTTCCCCCATGATAATATTTTTGTCTGGCCTGCTTTGTCAAGACTCAATCTTTAATATCTGAAGACAAAGAAGATGATTTCTTATGTTTCAAATTATCGAAAAGTGTCTTTACTTTTCTTTGAAACATTACTTCAGCGGTATTTCTATAGGCAAAAAGGAAATTGCATAGAGCTTTGCTGAGCGAAATAGATTTGTTTGCTCCCAAACTATTTTTGAGACCGTTTTTGACGGTTTTTACAGCATTTTCTGCTGCGCCATTTGCTGACGGTTGATAAGGTGGGGATGTAATGTGAACTATATCATTCATTCTTAAAAACTCTTGGAATTCTTTTGGGCAGAAAATTGATGCGTTATCAGAAACAATCTGTTTTGGTAAGCCAAATCTCGTGAAAACTGCTTTAAGAACCCTAACTGTCACTTTAGATGTTATCGAGTTTAATGGAGAAGCGTCCAACCACTTTGAATATGCGTCCACTGAAATCAAAAATTGTTTGTTCAAAAAATGTCCTATGAAATCAATATGTAAACGGTGCCAAATACCAAGTTAAAGTGGCTAACATTCCAAAATAGCTTTATTTGGGTTTTTCTTAAAAATCATACAATTTTCGCAGGTACGACAAACTTTTTCTAAGTCATTGTCCAGCCCCAGCCACCAGAAGTATGATCGAGCCAAGCTTTTCATTTTGACTATAACCAAATGTGAGGAATGCAAGTCATTCAAAATATTTTTTTGTAACACTTTGGATATAATCAGTCGATGGTTCCACAAAATACAATTATAATCTACTGTCAGTTCATTTTTAACTCCCAGAAAGGGAATTATTTCCTCACAGTCCACCTTTTGAGGCCAACCCTGATGCAAAAAATGTTTAATATCACACAAAATCCTGTCATTCAATATAGCGGCTTTTACTGTTTCAAAATTCATTGAAAAATTATCATTTTCAGAAAAATATGTTACGTAATTCATATCAATATTTTCAACGTCATTTGTGTCACTTTCTACCGACGCTCGTGAAAGAGAGTCTGCACAATTTTTTCCTGATTTAACAAATTCCATTTTGTATTGATAGTTCGACAAAATTACCGCCCATCTCCTCAATCTGTTGGCTGAAAACTGTGGAATACCTTTTCGATGGTGGAAAATTGTCATAAGTGCTTTGTGGTCTGTTACTAAAATAAACTTTGTGACCCCAAAGATACTGAGATAAAACAATTGGTTGATGATCTCCATGCTTCAGCCAGAAGGAATTTTCCTTGCAGACGTGCCGTCATCAAAGGACTCGACGATCTGTGACACATGTACTTTGCTAATCTTCGAAACACCCTGAAAATTTCAAGTTTTAGGTAGTTACTCTATTCAAAGATGTTGACAAATATGGGTTATTGTACTTTCAAGGACTACTATGCTCTACTTAAAGGGTCGAAATTTCGAGAAGGACAACTAGGCATTTTTTTTGATTTGGGCATATTTGGAACACCTATATACCAACATTTCATATTGGAAGTTAGCTATATGATGACAAATTATCAAATTCATGGTTTTTTGACTGACCCTGTATGAAGAAAATGTGGAGTAGCCATTCATATGGGAAATACATCGACTATTTAGATACGAAGTTCTATCATCGTAACTTGTGCAGATAGATGTCTCTAGTTCAAACAACTCCATTGGGATTTTTGTGTTGGGATATTGAAAGAAAGTTTTTTATAAAAAAAGAACACAAAACTTAAAACGAATTAAGGCAAAAGTGTAGTGGAATAAGAACAGACCAATAATTGACGATGGCTCCCAAAATTTGAGAAGGCGTTATGAAAAATGTATAGAGCGTGAAGGGGGATATATTGAAAAAACCAATAAGTATCTGAGAAAATTGTTCCATTTGTTTTTGGTTATTGTTCTTAAATTAAATACTCGTTTTTAACTTTTGATTTGTTGATTTTGGTAAAACTAGAGACAACTCCATGAAACGATTACAATTATATAACTTCGCACCTGATTATACAAATTTTCATTCGTTAAATGACTACTTTATCTTTTATGTGAAGTTCACAGAATTTCAAACAGTGTTAGTCAAGAAAGCATGAATTAGGAAATATGATATTATCAACTTACACCCTATAGGAGATATTGCGCTAAAACTTGGTAAATATGACTGAATCGAATAGGCTATTCAATTTTACGAAAATAAAAATCGCAAAAGTCATTCTGGACCCATTAAGCTAAGAATAGTAGGCCTTGGAAATAATAATAATTCATATCTGTCAACATTTTTGAATTAAGCTCATCGAGTACTAGAGCTTAAAATTTTCAGTTTTCAAAATTTTTGTAAATATGGCATGCTCTCCCCTATCCGAACTAACAAACGAGGGATTGACGTACCCCTATTATTGAACCCTGGATGAATAAATAAGTTCAGTTAACTTCAATTGAGATCTAGGGAGTTCGTTGGTTTAAAATTAAACGAATTGGTTTTTTCTTCGTTGGAGAGCACCACGAAATGAAAAAGTATAATAGATATGAGATCAAGGTAACATTGTTCCATCACTACGGTATGTTATTCCCAGGATAAATAGGCGTTTTAGCAATTCTTGGTGTTATAAATTATGAGCGGAAAGCTTCATTTCTCCAGTTTGATACGCTGTATTTCAAAAACTAGTCGGCCGGTTTTTTTGTACCCATGCCCATGTACACTTTTGACAAGAAAGTCAAAATCAACATTATACCAAATGTCCAGGGAAATATCCAGGGAATTCAACTGAATGCCATATGTCATATTACATCCAGGGTAAGGTAAGCTCGGGTAAGTGTGAATTTGGGGCAAGTGTGAGTTTGCTCTCTATCTTCGCTAAACCGGGCAACAGCCCAATGCCATCTATCGAGGAATAGCCTATACATATAATAAACCCATGATCATCATATAAAATACAAAACAGATCTTGTGAATTCGAAATATTTTCCTCAATTTCCTAACCAACAATTCATCAATACGAACGAGTTTATTTCAAGCTTTGAGTTTATTGTTGAAATCTAAGGAAATAATCCATTTTATACACTTTTCTTCTGCCTAAACAATGAATCTGACTATAGATTTCCATTTTTCCTTGAAATTCATTTATTTTACATTTTAATTGCATGTCACAATTGCCCTAAAATAAATTGTTATAGGGGATAGTGTGACCTAATTGTCGGGGAAAGTATGAACCTGATTCAGCTATAGTACGAAATTATATACGGAAATCTCAGAGAGCTAAACAATATACCTGACCAGATGTGGAAGACATTGATACACTTTCAGAGGATGAAATAACAACTGTGCTTTCATTATCACTCGTCAGAAGATGAGGATCAATGAAATTCTCATTAGATTTTTCAGATTTCTACTTGAGTATTTTTTGTTCAAATAGGGCATTTCAAATTCAAAATTGAAAAGTTCATAACTATGTTTTGAATAAAGATATCTCGAAACAAACAAATTGTGGTGAAAGTTCCTTTACTGTTTACTCACTCTTGCCCCAAAGAGAGATTTACTTGTATTAATCTTTAAATTTGGCCAAAGTCACAGTTGCCCCAAATTCCCGGAGAAGTGTGACCTATGGATATATATATATGAATAAAATTCATGGAATACGTTTTTCAACACTTTTCTATGGCGTATTACACTGACCTTCGAAGTAAATAACTGCAAAATTTTATTGTTATATTATATAGTTCAGGTCATTAGATAGAGTTAATTAAATGTGAACTAAGCAAAATCACGGTCACACTTACCCGAGCTTACCTTATCTAGTTTATTGAAGGAATTTCAATTCAACTTCCACCTGTTCAAAATTTTTTCGGACAAACACATTGATTGCCCCTTACATTTTTCTGTCACTGTGACGGGCAACATGTTCAATATATCATCCTGTGACATTAACTTTTTTTTATTTTTCCCAACCCATGATAACTTGGTTAATTTCATATTATCCAACACATCATCATTATTTCATTCTCCATTAAATTGTTACAATTTCTTCTCTGACTTTAAATTGAACAAGAAAACTGATAATTAGCATTTTATTCGTAAATTATTCGTAAAAATTGTTGATATAGACATTCAGAAACTGTGGCTGGAAAAGTGTGGCCAGGAGGCTAATGATGCTAATGAGAACTTGCCCTTTTCGTCACAGCATACCCAACCTCTTACACGTTTTCACCTGCTCAAAATACCAACAAGTTTTCAGGGGGTATCAGTCTCACATCACAAATCACAGAGGAAGATAGCGATCAAAAAACAGTAGTTATTCAGCGACAAACTATTATACCTACACTAGAAAGTAACCATGAGAAATTGTGTTCACGCACCAACTCGTAAAACTATTCGTGTTTGAATGTATTTACATGATTGATCCTTCCATATTTCGCTGAAACTTAATTCGTTGAATGATGAAAGATCATGGGAATATTAATAAACAGGAAAAACGACCGTAAACGATGGCATCGATTAACAAGGCCACACAATTCTTGCGCCTTGGCGTTGCATTAATTTTTATGTAGATGAAAGGCCGAGTAAATTGTATATGCGAAACCATTCAGAATAAAAACTTGAAATTTTGTAGTTTTACAATATGGCCCTCTCAACTCTTTCCGTTGTACCAGAAGTAGAGGGCAACTTCCTCATTTCAAATGGATATTTCATTTCAATTTTGAATTTTCCAGCAGATTTTTGGCCCATTTTGTTTTACAATGCCTATATCCAAATCTGTTAGAATTCATGATATTATTTTTCTGAAAAACCACGAAAAAATCATAACTCATAAACTGTAACAGTTGGAAATGTGAAATTGCAGAGAATCACACCTGAAGCATCCAGTCATGAACTCGTCTATCGAATTTTCAGAAATAATTTACGCATGGTGGTAAAAATTTCCACCTTTCAGAAAACTGATGAAAGTATTTTTCAAAAAGAATCCATACAACATTCTATTATGTTTGGATACTATAGTAAAACGATATCAAATTCATGAAGCCTATACTTAAAAATACACCCCTGGCTTATTTCTAATTTTGGGAAATATTTGAAATATGCTCGGTCAAAATAAGCATTTCAAATAACAAAAACACCGACAGAGTTGAAAGCTGCTAGAGACCTTGGGTACACCAGTATTGCCAAAACTCCACATCAATCCCATGTGTGCTGAACAAGTTATTCAAGGTCAAAGGTCAAAATTTTCGGTTTTTTAATTTTTTCTCGAAATGGACTATTTCACTCATCTTAAAATTCTCACATAATCTGACCAATCGCAAACCAAAGATAACTCGTATTTTCAACGACGTAACCATGGCAACACAAAGTTTGGCAGTTCTCTCAATATTAATTGTACCTGATTGTGTAAAAATGAGTCGCTTCGGTGAAATTATGAAACGAAACATTATAATATTGACGATTTTAATAATTTGTTTATGACTGTTATAAATTGTTCGTATTTATATTAATGAAGAAACTTTATTCGTGAAATAGTCTAATAAAATTCAACTCGTGTTTGAATTTATCTCATTAGTCTGTCTTTTATTTCCGAACTCAACTGAATTGTTTTGAGAAAACACCACTCGTCCTGCGGACTCATGGTGTTTTCACGAAGCAATTCAGGTTCGTTCAGAAATAAATCGACAGACTTATCGCAAAAATTTAATCACTCGTGGTATTACTCCTGAAAACATAGCCGGGACCAAAATTATAGATCGTAAAATTATCTACAAAAATTGTTTCAATAATTTTTCCCTAACAATCACCATTCCTAAGATATCGCGTTTCTAAAAGTTGAAGGTGTTTCGTTCTACATGATTTACACATAAATACCACGTATATACTCAATGTTATCAAATTCGACTCCAACAGTCATGTCTTCTTCGATTTCGTCTTCTCTCTCCTCTTCTTGAATTTCTGTTTCATCCTCTTCTTCCGTCTGGATGTTCACAACTTGTTCAACTGAAAATGAATCAGCTGTCTCTCCATCGATATGTCATGAATCTTCGACTATTGGATTGAATTGAACATTCGAGCAAGACTGTTTTTGGCAATTAGTACACGCTGGTGAACACAACAACCCTACTCTTCTACATCCACATTTAGCACCACAACCTTTTTTGCAATTGCAAAAAATAGTGTTTAGGAGTTTTTCCGGAGCAGGTTGGAGTATTATAGTTTGAATCAGTTCCAAAGTATTATCTGTTAATTCCCAACCCCAGTCTTCGGGGTTCAGTTGATTGCCTAGCCATGTCTGAACTTGATAGTATACCCATTTCAAGTGTTGATGAGCGGAAGTTTTGGCGGAAGACAAGATAGTTGTTCTTCTTTCTTGTTGCGTGTTTTTTTTACAAAAGTTAAATATCTATACTTGTCAATACAATCAATTCTTTTTGGAACTCCATAAACAGCAAGAAAAAGCGAGTTCCTTTTGTGATTATCGTTTGAGCAGAATAGTTAATTTCTTCAAATACTTGAGCGCAATCAATCTTTTTTTTTTTTCAAATAATTTTAATACTGATTTTTTACCCCTTCTGAACATTGCTGATATAGTATCGCAGCCGGTTATCCCATGTAAAAATTTAAAATGGTTTTGGCATTTTGGATAAGCAGATAAACTTTTAGAAGAATACAGGCCGTTTCTTTTATCATGTGGTAACATTGCTATATTCTAAACCGTAATAGATACAAAGATGATTAAATGGAAGAAAATGTAACTATTGTGGTGAGCAGTACATTGGTCAGAGAAAATCTACGAGGACTCTCGCCCTTCCCGACTTATACAGGGAAAACTAAAAATGCTGTTTTCGGTTTTTTACGAATAGAATGGATATTTCAGAAAATATAAAAAAATTAAAGAAGAAAGTTTTATTGTATTCAGAATGTATTAGAACAATGTAATGATAAATTTTTAATTAAACGTTTCGTGTCAACACGGCCACCATCAACTATTTTTTTCAAATACGGACCTGTCTATTTCATCACAAATATTGATAAAGCGATGAAATCACAATTCAGTGGTATATCACACTTGACATTTTTATAGCGTTTCATACAAAATAACTGGCATCATCAATGACAACAATTTTTAATTACGGTCCTGTCGTTAGTTCTTTTGTAAATTCTTTTGATTTCTTCAAGACTCATTCAACTATTAGGGTACTTCAGTCACTACCCAATACTTTCAATAGGAAGATACCCCAACACAACGAACATTCGTATTTTACAGTAATCCTTGATTCAAGACTGATTTCTCCTGTATCAATTTTTACACGGATTATTTTCATAACTCTCAATCCTGGAAGTAATGAAAATATCAGTTTTTGATCAAAATACAAGTTTTGTCTAATTTGGTTCAATCAAATAGCATTTCACTTCTTTTACCATATTTAAACACGTAGACTTTGCTTGATTTCTATTTCAGGAAAAATAAATGAGTTGTTGATATCTGTTAAGAACTGTCAGACATTTTAGCACTCGGTTACATATTAAAGATGTATTCGAATGACAATAGGACTGATATGCTATTTACTTATGCAAAATCAAATAGAAATCCTCTTTTGGCAAGAAATATGTATGGTGAGCTATACCCGAATCGTCGCATTCCAAACATTCAACTGTTTAGACGATTAGAAAGAAATTTGAGAGACTGTGGTGCATTTGACAGAAATAAAACTAGAAAATGTGTTGTTACTGGAAGTATAGGGAACCAAATAAATGTATTGGGTAAGCAAATATTACCTAATAAAGACTAAAAAGTGAAACATAACGTATTTTTTTTAAATCTAGGATTGGTCAGTTACAAAAATATTTCTAATGAAGATTGTTCTTTACGAGAAATTGTCCACGAACTTGGGATATCTGTAAAATCTACCAGAAATATTTTGAAAAAGAACAAATACAAATGCTACAGGATACGCAAAGTTCATCACCTTAATGAAAGGGATTACGGAAGGAGAGTACGATTCGCGAAATGGTTAAGACGTATAAATAGGGAAGTTTGAAATATTTGTAAAGAAATAATATGGACGGCCGAATCAAAATTCACCAACAATGGTTGGTTTAACAGAAACATCCATTTTAGGTGGAATAATACGAATGAACATTTACATAGAGAAACCAATTTCCAGGAGAAGTTCATGGGAATTTTGGGAACAAACATACTAGGTCCTTTCTTTTACGATGAGCCTTTGAATGGTGAAATGTATTTAAATTTTTTATCCAATGAGTTTGATGGCTACTTAGATGAATTGCCATTAAGCACCCGCCGTGAATTACAATATTATCAACAAGACGGTGCCCCTCCCCATAATGCAGCAATAGTAAGGGAACATTTAGATGCAATATTCCCAACAAAGTGGATTGGACCAATTGCCTGGCCAGCTCGATCCCCAGACCTTACTCCTTTGGATTTTTTTGTCTGGGGATACATAAAGGATATAGGTTTTTCGACACCTAGCAGATATCGACCATCTCAAACAGAAAATAAGAGATGCATCTAATAGCATTACAACCATCATGCTAGAAAATTGCCACAGAAATTGTATGGACAGACAACTTATGTGCATTCAACAAAGAGGTCGTCTATTCGAGCATTTAATGTAGAATTGTTTTTCTGTATTGGTTTTATTTTCTTCCACAAATTCATTATGAATTAAATTGTTTTTGTTTGTTTGATTTCTTCTCCTCTTAAGTAAGTTTATTTCTGGGGTAAATTGCTATCGTGCGTCTCTGAAACTGCAGAATTTTTTTATGAATTTTTATAGTATGAATACAATTTTCATAGATACATTCATTCAAAACGTCACTGATAATTTTTATATCGAAGCGTTAGATTCTGTGGAATTAATAAACAAACTAACGACAGGACCGTAATTAAAAATTGTTATCACTGATAGTAAGTATTTTATATGAAACGTTATGAAAATGTCAAATGAGATATACCACTGAATTGTCATTTTATCGCTCTATCAAAATTCGTGATGAAATAGACAGGTCCGTATTTGAAAAAAATAGTTGATGATGGCGTTGTTGACACGAAACGTTTGATTAAAAATTTATCGTTACGTAGTTCTAGTACATTTTGAATACAATAAAACATTCCTCTTTAATTTTTTATATTTTCTGAAATAACAATTCTATTCGTAAAAACCGAAAACAGCATTTTCAGTTTTCCCTGTATAAGTTGGGAAGGGCGAGAATTCTTGTAAATTTTCTATGACCAATTTACTGCTCACCACAATAGTTTCCTTTTTTTCCATTTAATCGTCTTTGTATCTATTACGGTTTAGAATATAGCAATGTTACCACATGATAGAAGAAACGGCCTGTATAGGTATGTCTTTTTGCTGTTTTTAAATAAGTTTATCAATTGGGGACCATGCAGTGAGTAGTATTAACAAATCAACATCTTCACTAACTACAACAGTTTGTTGTATTTGTTCCTTTGAATTGTTCAGTTGCTGTTTCGATTATAAGGACATCAGCGTCATTTTGAGCTTGTTTTATTACAATATTTTCAGTGCTCAGCTTGTCACTTAACATGGAAATGAAACGGGATTTATTGTGTATGTTAGCGAGAAATTTGTTTGTTTGCTGGAACTGTCATAAATTGATTAAAGATAATGTTGAGTGTATATTCTCATAATTCTATATTTTATACATATATAAGAGACCCAAATTGGCATTTTTATTTAAATTAAGTATCTGACTAAGTATATACGTGACATTTGCGTACATATCATATAGAATATAACACCTTCAACTATAAGAAACGCGATATCTTAGAAATGGTGATTGTTAAGAAAAAAATTATCATAACAATTTTTCTAGATAATTTTATGATCTACATTTTTGTTTCAACTATATTTTCAATAAAACCTATCGTTTTCATGAAAAATCAAAAAAAAACAAAAATACAACCGTTGACTTTGAATAACTTTTTTAGGACACATGGATTGATGGAGACTTTTGGCAATTTATTTCTACTGATGTACCTAAGCTCTGTCAAAGTTTTTGTTATTTGACCACTATTGTTGTATCTATTTTGACCGAATCAAATATAGGTCATTCGAAGCAATACCAAAACAAGAAAGATTAAAAACAAATGAACTGATAGTAATTCTGGCAGTTACACTGTCTGTCGTTGATAAAAGGTCATTCAAAATGAAAATGAATGGATTGAGATTAAATACCACCAGTTAGATTTTATTGTATTAGTAGTATTAGTTATTGGTATTAGTAGTATGACAACCCCAATACTGCATCACTTTCATGAGGCAGAATTGGTATTGCTCCACACGGTGTATCTCTCGATGGCCGCGTCCATCGAGTTCTCGCCGTTGGTGGAGGGTTGCTGAAGAAGATGACGTGTTCGCCGAAGAGTTTCGGGGATGGGGGGTCGTCAAAGCGTTTCACCCTAAGTGGGGCGCGTCTTTTCTGCAAATAACATGGCGGTGATGGAGCGGAAGGCGAAAAAACATGGCGGCGATGGCGGAAGTTATGAAAAAACCTTCCCTCACGTGATTCGCTGAGAGCAATTGGCTGGAAGAGAAAAAACGTCACGTGATTCGTTGAGAGCAATTGGCTGGAAGAGAAAAAAAAATGGCCGCCGCCTCAATTGACAAAACGAAAAAATTAAATATGAAAAATGTCTACTGTCTTAGAACACACAACAGAAAATTATGATGGACTTATTAGTAATTCATTCGCTCTCGAATGAAATTCCAAAAGAAAATAAAATACGTCTCCGCCGCCGTGAAATAGCGATGGCACGTTTCGTGCATGTTTACTGTCTGATCCAGTTGAATGAAATTCTCAGAATACACGATGATCCATTTTTGACCTTGAATTTGTTTTTCAGAGTTATTCGCAGAGTTTTATCTCATACACACATCCGGTGTATTGTTTACGCTGCGCGAGCTAAATTGACCTTAGAGTTGTTTTTTGTTATTGCGCAATTTGGGTTTTCCCCAGATCGACCGTTGCATACATTTGCAGCGTGGGTTAGGTGGACGGCGTGGAGGTGGACGGCGTGGGTCACGTGACACAGAGTTAATACGTACGTTCACAGCGAGCCTGCGTCATTTCATTGTCTACGTTCGAAGCAACAACAAGTGCCTCTCTGCCGCTCGTCTGTCTCTGCCTTTTTTTCTATACAAGTGCATTGTTTTTATTGTGAGTGCCATTTAATTCGTGATTTGCAAAGGTTAGTAGTAGTAGTTATTAATTTTTTATTTTTCTCGAGTGTTTCAAGTGTGCCTATTTCTTTCGATTCACTTTTTGTCGTGTTTTTTTTTCAAAAAAATTCAGAAAAGTTCATTTGTCATATTTGTTTTTTTGTTTCATACAGAGTGTCTCTCTCACAAAACGTCATATTTTTTTTTGTTTTTCATACAGTGTGTATGTGTGTGTGCATTGCATTTTTTATCATAATTCCTTCTCTCACAAAGTTCCATTTGCTATATACAGTGTGATTCGAATATTTTATTTTTATCATATTTATTTCTCATACACAGGGTGAATCATAAACATATTTTTTTTTTTTATTTTGAGTGAGTGGGTGAGAGTTATACAGCGTGTATGATTTTTTTTCAGTTTTAAAATGATTTCGCAGATGTCTCATCTTCTCGACGAAATGAACAAGATTTCGTTGGCTTGCAGGAAGAACCTGCGGAAGTTGTCTGAGCTACCGAAGGACGAACCCCATCTGATCTTCGGCGATCAAGCGAAAACAACCAAATTTGGAGAGTCCATACTAGTGGAGTTGGAGGAGTGTAAAGTATTCCTGCCAAAGCGAGTGACTGGTGCATTCAAACCCATCCTCGACAAATTAACCGAGTCCCAGCATATGCTCATCTACAGGGGCGAGCAGAAAATTGCCAATCAAAATCATCTGCAGCAACTGTTTGAGATCGCTAAGGCCTGAAGACGCCGACGCCGCCGCCGTTGGAAACAAAGGGTGAGTTTCTTGTATTTTCATTTGACGATTTCTTGAAATTTTATGTGTCTGTTGAATAATAATCATCATCATCATCATGTCATCTGACGCTATTGTTGTACACAGTATGGAGATGGTAGCCAAGTTGCGTAAGGCCAAAAAAATCCTCGAAAAGGGCTGTACTGATGAAGAACGCAAACATTGGCTGGCCCATTGCAAGTATACCTGATCAATAGTGCGATCGCGGCAGTGCATTGCATAGGCTCTCTGAGAAAATTACAAAATTTATACGGACACTTGAAAATTATCCGAAATTCAATCAAAAAGTCAGGTCAACAACAACAGCCAGGCGTCGATGTGATGGTGGGAGAGGGAGTCAAATCAAAATTAACATCTCGAGTAAAGTGGGAGGACTTGAAATCGGCATTTTCTTCGCGTTTACGCACCGGTATAATTATAAATTTGAAACATAAATATATTGGGCAATTTTTTGGTGATGCATTAATTTTATTCAAAAGCAGAATTCAAAATTTATTGAAAAAACATCCAATCATCAAAGTCAATGCGACATTTTGTGGTAAATTCGTGAAAAATTCATTGAATCAAGAACAAAAAATCTACTTTAAATATTTCAGCACTAAAAACGTTGTTATCGATAGGGGTACATTTTTGAAAGAGTGGTTCCTAGAAAATGTCATCGATCAAATTCAAAACAAACTGTCGGAATTCGCGGACAAAGAAAGTGGCTGGAGTCTTCAGAAAATTTTTAGTTTGGAAATCAATATGAATAAATCGGATGTGGGAAACGGTTCGTCTTTCATTGAGCTGCCAAAATCTATTGCGAATAAAAAGCTTGCTTTAATTTGAAAAATAAAGATGATGCGTGTTTCGCTTGGCCGTCGTTTCGGCCTTGTATCCTGTTGAATCGGGTGAAAATACAGATAGAATTTCATCTTACCCCCACTATTCAAATGTACTGAACTTGGATGGAATCGACTTTCCTATGAAATTGAACAACATATCGATCAATGTGTACACCTTAGAATTTATTCAGCCGCAGGCGAATAAGGAGGCATTTTTCGTTACTGTTCCGAGCCGACTCACGAAACAAAAATTAGGCCAACATGTCAATCTTCTCATTCAAAATGAATATCACCCGAAATTAAATGATTACGAGGCACCACCGCTAGAAATCGCCGATGACGACAACGCCGTCGGCGATGTCATAAAATTCCATTACGTTTGGATAAAGGATTTATCTCGCCTACTTAATCGCCAACTCAGTAAAGACGGACATAAAACATTCATTTGCGACAGGTGTTTAAATTATTTTGCGAGTGAGGAGAAACTCGACAGTCATACTGTTCATTTCCTTCGTATGATCATGTAGAATTTCGGGATTATGTACATAAAGAAATAGTGCCCTTTGTAATTTACGCGGATTTTGAGTCGATTTTGGAAAAGTTTAATGATGAAGAATGCATCTCACATACGGCAAAGTACCAAAAACACATTCCTTTCAGCGCTGGATTTAATTTCAAGTGTGCATATGATGATACTTTGTCATTTTATGATAGTCATCGGGGCCTCGACTCGATGGATTGGTTTGCGGAGAGACTGGGGCCATAGCCAAATTTGTGGAAGCCAAAACTTTGGATATTGCGACAGCGCCATGTTGCCACATCTGCAAAAAACCTTGGATAACTGACGACAAAATTGTAATAGATCATAATCACTACACTATCGGCCACGAGACGTATGGGTTGGATCCTGCGTGGTATTACACCCTCCCGGGTTATACGTGGTCCTGTATGTTGAAGTACACCCAGTGTAAATTGCAGATACTGAGAGACGTCGACATGCTTCTCTTTGTCGAGCGAGGAATTCGTGGCGGCATCAGTCAGTGCTGCAACAGATTCTCCTCGGCCAATAACAAGCACATGGGCGAAAGGTATGACGCCTCTAAACCGTTGACCTATTTGCTATATCTCGACGTGAATAATCTGTACGGTTGGGCCATGATGGAATATCTTCCGTACGATGGCTTTAAATGGCTCGAAAATGCAGTTGATTTCGATGTGTCAGAAGTGTCGGACACCTCGCCCATTGTCTACATTCTCGAATTCGATTTGGAGTACCCCGAACATCTGCATGACAAACACAAAGGTTTGCCCTTGTGTGCCGAGCACCGTACACTGCTATGCTCGAAATTACCAAAATTAACCACGCTGTGCAACAAGGAAAAATATGTTGTTCACTACTAAGTACAAGCACTCAAACACGGTCTTGTACTCAGGAAAATCCACAAGGTGTTGCAATTCAATCAGTCGGCGTGGCTGCGTCCCTACATTGAATTAAATACGAAATTACGCTCTCAAGCAAAAATCTACTTTTGGCAAAAATAACTACAAACTAGCCAATAACGCAGTGTTCGGGAAAACCATGGAAAACATACGGAAGCACCGTGTGGTGAAAATGGTCTCCAAGTGGGAGGGGCGATATGGCGCAAAAATCTGATTGCCAGTCCAAATTTCAGGAGTCGCACAATTTTCGACGAGAGCCTCGTCGCTATCGAGATGGTAAAGACGGATTTGTTATTCAATAAGCCCTTGTACATAGGAATTTCGATTCTCGATATTTCCAACGTGTGCGTGTACGATTTCCATTACGGCTTCATGATGGAAAAGTACACCGCACGATCAGTGCAAATTGATGTATACGGATACTAATTCGCTCATTTATGAAATCAAGTGCGATGATATTTATCGGGATTTGATTAGCGGTCACATTGGAAAATTCGATACGAGCGACTACCCAAGCGACAACCCCTTTGACATTCCCCTCGAAAATAAAAAGTTGTACACCTATAATATACAAGGTGGAAAAACCGTAAAAAAACCAGAGGGGTCAAATACAGCGTTGTCGAAAAATCACATCACTTTTGAAGATTATGTGGAATGTCTAAAAAACAATGTGGAAAAAATGACTTCGCAACGCTGTATTCGATCCTTTTCTCACAAAGTTTTTAGTGTAGAGCAAACAAAGATCGCTCTCAACCCCCACGACGACAAGCGCTGTTTGATTGTCGGCTTTCATGACACTCTGCCGTGGGGCCATTAAAGGCAGTTAGATATCTAATAAAATTTAAATGTTTTTTCAGAGAGTACATACCCACACACACACACCCAACCACCATGGTAGACACTTAGAAAAATTTATGCTGTCTGCAAGTAGTCAGGTGTACATTATCAATAGTTGAATTCATCGAGGCCTCACCTCTACTCACTGATCGAATTTTGAAAATGTTTGCCGATGAAAAATGGGTACAAATCTATGAGCAGGCTCAGAGCGTCAAACGAAATTTCAATGATTTGAGTCACAGTACACTAGGGAAATCAGCTTTGAAGATACGTGTGAAGCTCTCAAAAATCAAGACTGGGAGGGTCATTTGCACGAAGATCAATACTGTGTGTGGGCGAATGCATATCGTATTCCAAAATATAATTTACGATTTTGCCGCACTTGCTATAAAGCATTCAGAAGTGCTATGCAAAATCATCCAGTTCACAGCATCAGAGACCCTACGGATTAGATCTCACATATAAACGTTTCATAGGCTCAGGAGATGAGGATTCAGAATTCGATGAATGAGATTGCCAAACACACACAAAATTTCAAGAAAATGTCAAATGAAAATGCAAGAAATTGTGCACTACATATATTTAATCAACTAATAGTCGATTATTATTATTATTATTTTGTTTCACCCTCCCAATCTCCCATTCAAAACCCCACATATTTTTAGAGGTAATTTTTGCATAAAAAAAGTGTAAATTTTTTTCGCATAAAAAGTATCATTTTTTATACGAAAAAGTGCCACTTTTCATGCAAAAAAGTATAATTTTTTATGCAAAAGAGTGTAAATTTTTATGCAAAAAAGTGTCACCTTTTTTATGCATAAAAGTGTCTATTTTTTTTCCTTAAAAAGTAACACTTTTATTGACATAGTGGAAAAAGCTGAGTGAAAGCTGAGTGATTCACTTAGCCACCCAGCTTTCACTGAAAATGCTTCACTCAGCTTTTACCACCATGTCAATAAAGGTGTCACTTTTTTCATCCAAAAATACATGGATTCTTATGGGAAAATAGTCATTTTTTTATAAAAAAAATTGTCGAAAATTGACATGGTGGAGAAAGCTGAGTGAAACCTGAGTGAATGCTGAGTGAATGCTGAGTGACTCAAAATTCACTGAAATCCTTCCACCTTGTCAATTTTGGGTGTTCTATTTATCGAAAAAAGTGCCACTTTTTTGCATAAAAAAAAGAGCACGTTTTTGAATCAAAAACGTGAAAATGCGGTTTTGATGCAAAAAAGTATCGGTTTTGAGCCAAAAAAGTGCCTGTTTTTGACCTAAAAATGTGACACTTTCATTGACATGGTGGAAAAAGCTGAGTGAAAGCTGAGTGATTCACTCAGCCACTCTGCTTTCACTGAAATTGCTTCACTCAGCTTTTACCACCATGTCAATAAAGGTGTCACTTTTTTCATTCAAAAATACATGTATTCTTATGGGAAAATGGTAATTTTTTGATAAAAAATTTGAACGAAAATTGACATGGTGGAAAAAGCTGAGTAAAACCGGAGTGAAAGCTGAGTGAATGCTGAGTGACTCAAAATTCACTGAAAATGCTTCACTGAAATCCTTCCACCATGTCAATTTTGGGTGTTATTTTTATCGAAAAAAGTTCCACTTTTTTGCATAAAAAAAGAGCACGTTTTTGCACCAAAATTGACTCAATCAAAAATGTGCTGCTTTTTTGTATAAAAAATGAGCATGTTTTTTGAAGCAAAATATGATGAATAATTCAATCAAAAATGTGACACTTTTTTGCATAATAATTGGTATGTTTTTTGAAGCAAAAAAAATGGGGAAGGATATTTTCGAGTTTGATTAAAATCAAAAATATTCTAAGATATATATATTTTCATAAACGTATTGATGGGTGATCTACAAACTACGCATGTGTCGCACCTGATGGCGCACTGTGAGCAGCACGCCAAGTGTCTACATGGCATAAACAATACATTTAGTTCATTCACAAGACATACACGATACATCATCACCGTGTTCTGTGAGTCTATATTTATGATATCTGTGGTCACTTTGCTGCTCATGTCACCTTTCACTTGTCGTTCTTCTGGAGCAACATCAGTGCCATCTGTCGGTGGTGGTGGTGCTGGCGGTGGTGGCGGTGTCATCCATGTGTCATCTGTCACTCTGCTAATGACATCTGACACTCTTGGTTCTGGAGGGACCGCTCAGAGTAATAACTACGAACAAAATCACAATGGGGGCTCCATCGACGATGGTCAGCCATAGGATCGTCATTGGGCAGTCATCTGAACCCTTCTACTTGGCACGAAAGACATGCTAGTACATCTTCCGAACCGGTATACGTAAAGCCTGCTTCGGCTAACTTACTTGCAGGAAATGTCGAAGTCCAGCTTCGAAACGAGTCGAGTCTTGTTTCGTACTGCTGCATCTCTCCGTCTCTCTCTCTTTCGGCATACACTCTGACACACTGCACACTGCATACTGAATTAAAACGCCAACTCTGCTTTCAAAATATACAGTTATTTCGTTTCGTAATCAAACCGTACTTTGTCCGGCAAATAGCATAGGTATTCACGAAAACATAGATGTTTATCATCTTTTGATGCTATAGTACACAAGTTTATAGCCTCATCAAATGACAAACCATTGTTTTTAGCTAGAGTTTTTGCACTGCTTAATAAATCGTGATAATATTGACTAAAGTTCATATTCAATCAAATCTTGTCGCCATCACAGTAGCATCTAGATGTAGGATTTCTTGAACATCCGCTTCCGTCAGGTAGAAGTAGGTGTCATTCTTGGAAACTCGCACTTGTTGACTCTCTGCATACGTGTGTAATTCCAAATCCATAACATGGTCCCAGTCGAGTTTGATTCGGCTAGTCTTGGCTGCTGCTGCTGCATTCGGGTCATCTCGGCTAGTGTAAAGCAGCTGATTAATGGCCCCCACGAATTGGCCCCATTCAAACATGCTGAAGGACAGGCTGGAGCATATGGTGTGTTAGAACTTGCACACGAGTTTAACTGCAGGCACGAAACTCCGAGCAAAACTTATGCCGCATTGCAAGCTCAATACATCGGTGCTACGAAACTCGTAGGTGGCGTTGCACGCGAAGAAACGTTCCGCTTTGATGGCCTCCTTGTACATGTCACATATTCGATCTAAGTCTGCCATTCGATCTGCCCACTCTCGGTCCGATGATGATGATGATAATGATGATGATGATGAAGCTGACGCCGCCGACGCCACCGACGCCGACTCGTAACCCGAGGACTCTTCAGAAGACTCGACAACAACGTTGTTCACTGCATCAAACATGTTGACTGACTAATCTCTGCACCGTTTGGCATCGGTTTATTTCTCCCCACCCTCTCCCCATACATCGACTCGAGTTTCTACGTCGTCGAGAGCTGAGAGACGACGACGATGATGAAAGGCCTCCTCTTCCAGTTGAGATTGTGTCAATTTTCCATTGAATTACATGCGATTTGTCGCATCAATCCAACTATTGTGCGTACTATCGAACCCCAGCCATTTCACAAGTACTTTACGACCCTTACGCCTAATGATTTTTTCCACTGAATGGACTTCGGGATTTTTTGTTATTTGTAGTTCTTGTTCGCAGAAAGCGCCGCTGATTGGTCGCCCTTCCAAGTCCTCCAGCAAATACGTGATTGATTGGGTTATTTTCACTTTGACAACTTCCGTAGTCCAATTAGGCGTATACCCTTTTTCGAAAACATGCTTGGCCTTGCTAATTCTCACGAAATCGCCAATTTTGAATTTTTTTCGACCAGCACGTTCGGCATAATCATACGTTGACTCATACACCTGTTTTTCATTGTCTTTGGTGACGTCACACGTTCGTTCGATGTTTGCACTGGTTGTAGTTTTTGGCAATGTCCGGCAAAATGTCCAGCCATTTGTAGGTACCGTTCAAACAGAAATAATTGAAGAGATTCTCCTTGAGAGTACGTATAACCCTCTCCGCGATCGCGGCTTTCTTCACGGTATACGTGCTGTAGTGTTTGATGTTGTACTTTTTCAGGAGAGTCTGAAAGCTGGAATTGTAAAATTCAGTTCCGAGATCTGATTGGAGGAGCTTGGGACATCTTTTCGCTTTCGACAATATGTCACTTATCGCTTTGGTGACGTCTCGACCAGTTTTGGTCTTCAAAGGGCGCACCCATAGGTACTTGGAAAAGGTGTCAATCACCACTAGAATATAATTGAAGTTTTTATTGGCTTTGGAGTATTTTTGAAGATCAGCCAAGTCCATCTGCTACAGATCGTCGAGTCCTTTGATGATGGTACGTCTGCGAGGAAATTTCCTTCTGGCTGGAGCATGGACCTCATCAACCAGTTGTTTTTTTTTCAGATGATGATGACGTCATTTCGCTAATGGCGGAGCCAATACACTAACTGACCTACTTGAGGCTGGAATATCAACAATATCCAGTGCCAATTTATCCAAGCGTTTCTTGGTATTTTCATGCTTTTTCATTGAAAGTGATATGAATTTCATCACTCGAATATCTGCCTGTGAAAAAGACGGAAATACACAACATAACCTTGAATATTCTCGATCAGGACTGTTGCAGTGTGAATTTTCGTGGAGAGACCATCATTATACGACTTGTGCTGCGCAAGCTGTCATAAAAATAGGGTTGGTATTTGATCAGAATGATGATGATCATGCCTTTGGGCATAAAAGTGCAGAGAGAGCAGACGCACACACTCTGTCTCACTCCAGCATACACTTTCTCCAATCGCAAGGACATCATGTTATCAAGACAAGTGTTCGACGTGTACAATCATCCAAAGTTCGACGAATCCATCAACAGAGTTGAGACTCAAACGCACCACCCATACGTCAAGTCCTTTCATTAATTTATTAATAATGACGGCGCATACCTTTTCTAGGCCATCTACTATAAAATCAATGGCAAAGAGGTGGACTCTGTTCGATCGCCGGGTATAGTGAGCACCCTTCGCGGCTATACTTGTTACGAGGAAATTGATGTGCGACACTTGAGCACAGCCGGCTGGACCTATCCTGGCGGAACAGTTCACAACGCCCCCGACGGTTCGTTCGCCATGTGGATCCCGCTTAAGCATCTGTTGGGCATATTCCATGATTATAGATATGCCACCATTGAACGACAGTGCATTCGCTTGGTCAGAAGTAGAAATGATAACAATTGCATGCTGATAGAGGAGGTGGCGAATCCAGTAGTCGAAGCCACCACAGCCATACTGACGATCACGAGCGTTGTACTCAGAGTCAAACATGTAGTGCCCAATGACGTCATTCGTCTGAAATTGCTGCAGTCCATCAAAACAGACGCTCCTGTAGTGATTTCGTATCGCAAGTGGGACATACACGAGTTGACTGCACTCACTCAGGGTTCCACCAAGGAAGTTTGGGCTGTGAAAACTTGCACGGCTATGGAGAGTCCCCGATTCGTCATTGTGGATTTCCAAACAAATCGGATTGACAATGCAGCTCGAGATGCGTCCTATTTCGATCACATCGACATCAGTGACATACGCCTAACCATGAACAGCGATACTTACCCGCATGAATGTATGCACTTGGAATTCAACAGAAACAACTTTGTCGAAGCCCATCGAGCCTACACGGAATTCTATCCGAGCTATGCCAATTGTCCGAAGAAGCGCCCTCTACTCGATTACGGAGCATTCAAAAGCAGAGCCACCGTGTTCGTAATAGACTGTTCCCGCAGATAGACTGTTCCAGCAGAGCGGAATTCACGAAATCCTCCACTGTCGATGTCGAACTTGACATCGAGGCCAGAGTCCGATTTCCCGCCAATACTCGTGCCTATTGCATCATCATTCACGACTGTATGCTGGAACACTTGCCCTTGAGCGAGATTGTACGTCGTCTGTCATAAAAAAAATAGTGACATACAGTAGTAGCAGTAAGTAGTGGGGTAATCCACTCTTTGTTTGTGTGTATGTAATGCAGGCATCGACAGGTCGAGAGCATCAGTTGTAAGCCAAACGTTCAGTCGTTCAGTCAGTAGTTAATCTCGCTCTCTCTCTGTGTGTGTGTCTCTCAGTTAATCACAGCAGTGAATCAATTCAACAATCATCAAACAAACAACAACAAGATGAAGCTCGTAGCCTGTGACATTCAGGGTTTCACTGTGGGCGGTGAATTCCAACCCAAAGAGCTTGCCATCACCGACGGGCATCGCACAAACCACTTTTTATTCAAAGCCGTAGTGTCATTCCATAACCTGAGCGAAGCAGATAAAGGGCAAGTACGATATTTGGAGAGAAATATCCACGGCATTCCATACTCTGATGGCTATGTCGAATTCAACGATATTCAGGAAGTGCTGCGCCCCATCATCGAGGCTGATACGTGAAGGGTGATAAAAAAGTCGATTTTGTGTGTGTGTGTGCTCGATCTGCCTAAGAGACCACACATCGTCGATATTGCGGCTACTACAAGTACAGTCGTCACAACGCCTCCACCGACACTCGAGAAGCAAAGCCCGCTTTGTTTGAATCATATAGCATCCGGAGAAATAGAAGTGCATTGTGCCGTGAGACACTGTTTCGAAATCTGGCAATGGATATCGTTACACCTGATATGGTGAGGCCCCACGGCGATCACGATGACGACCACGGCACTCCTATCAATCGGCACTTGCAAAATTTGCACGAGCTCAAGGCGCACATAGCAGAGTACGAGCACAAGCTGTGTATTTTCAAACGCTTCCAAAATATGCAAATTAACGATGGTAAATGGATGGGGCAGCAGCAGCAGCATTCACCGATCCACCACGTTCCGCCGCAGTCGCCGTCGCCGCCAGCACCAAGTCCATGACGTCAGCCACACCAAGACTTGCCGAAAACATACGAAATATTATTATTCATATTGTATTATTATTATGTATTAATAGATGTATAAAACCAATTTTTCTCGATTCATTTTGCGGATCGAATGCATGAGAGAGAGAGAGAGAGAGAGAGAGAGAGAGAGAGAGAGAGGCTGAAAGAAATACGAGTCATGTACATTGAGCAATGGTGTATGTGTGTGTTCCTCTCAGTGTATATATTTGATATTTGAGTAACATATACGCTGTTTCTCAGTGTACATTGAGCTGTCGTCACGATGACAACAAGTTATATAATTCTAGCAGCCATTCTGTCGAACGTACTGTATATTAGCCCGCCATATGAGTACGGCGAGGTATTGGTATCGTATTTACACGACGATGATTCGAGTACTTCGAACTGGACGAAAATGACTCAGGCGCTAGCCAATGATGGATATTTGCCTGTGTTGAGAGCCGAAATCCCGATGAACACCTTATCGTACAGACTGCGGAAGATTTGTACAAGTCACACCTATAGCGATACGCAGTGGCTTCCGCTGAAGATGTCTTGCCCCTTTAGCAGCAGCACTTCGAGGCCATCGTTGTCGTCATCGTCCCACCCAACTACCCAACCCGTGGACGTCAAGATGCAAGCCCCTGCTGCGGCTGATCGAGAGAGTAAGGATTCCAAATGCGAGCTGACGCCGCCGACACTGCACGATTGGTTTATGTTTTTCGTGTCAATGGTTCTGAGTGTTCAAATATCCGAATCCATATATAGGTTTATTAAATCCATGCATCAATTTTTTTTTAATCGATAATGATAATGTATCTTCATACTACGCCACTGGCACTGAAGTGTAATTTTTTTATGTGAAAAATAAATGTATTTTTCTCGAACTGACGTTATTCATTTCAATAAATGCACACAGACAAAGACAGACATACAATGCCATGGGTTAGAGTGAGACACTTAAAATGCCTTGAATCGATCAATTTGGCTTCAAACTAAACTCTCTTATCTCTGCTGACTTATCATTTTCCTGGAAATCAAACATCTGAGACAGTAAACAACTTCAAGGACAATTTCGCTCGAGCAACGCAAACAAAACACCGGATGTGTGTGAGAGATGAAACTCTACGATTAACTCTGAAAAACAAATTCAAGTTCAAAAATGGATCATCGTGTTTTCTGAGAATTTCATTCAACCAAGTCTACAGTAAACATGCACGAAACGTGCCTTATCGCTATTTCACGGCGGCGGAGACGTATTTTTTTTTCTTTTGGAATTTCATTCGAGAGCGAATGAATTACTATTAAGTCCATCATAATTTTCTGTTGTGTGTTCTAAGACAGTAGACATTTTTCATATTTAATTTTTTCGTTTTGTCAATTGAGGCGGCGGCCATTTTTTTTCTCTTCCAGCCAATTGCTCTCAACGAATCACGTGACGGTTTTTCTCTTCCAGCTAATTGCTCTCAGCGAATCACGTGAGGGAAGGTTTTTTCATAACTTCCGCCATCGCCGCCATGTTTTTTTCGCCTTTCGCTCCATCACCGCCATGTTTTTTTGCAGAAAAAACGCGCGCCACTTAGGGTGAAACGCTTTGACGACCTCCCACCCCCGAATCTCTTCGGCGAACACGTTATATTCTTCAGCAACCCTCCACCAACAGCGAGAACTCGATGGACGCTACCATCGAGAGATACACCATGTGGAGCAATACCAATTCTGCCTCATGAAAGTGAGACAGTATTGGGGTTGTCATACTATTGGTATTGATTATTTCTTATATACTACTGTTTGTAGCTTTCTGTATGGAATCAGGAATCAAATCGACACTCCCAACGAACAAAGACGTAACTCATTTTTCATAATTTTTCAGGAGAGCCAAAATACTGAAATTTTTCTTCAATATTTAAATTGAAATCAACTTTTTTTCAAGTAGATTTCTTCGTAACTACTTGGTCTAGAGATACGGTTATTTTATCGTCAGCATCAGTTTTTTAAGCTGAATATGCCTACACCTATAACTGAAAATAGCTGTAACTTTAGTTACGGCTTTGTTCGTTGGGGGTATCGAAATTATAGAAAGCTTTCAGAACCCTTCTTTTTATGTATTCTTCATCACTCACAGGAGCCGCATAAACATTTTCTTTACTATATTGTCAGATAAAGAAGTCGTGTCTGGAGAGCAGGGAGGAAATTTAAATGGCCCGTTGCGTTATAACAAAGCCGCTGATCTTCGAACATCCCATTTAACCAACGGCAGCAGTACTATATGAAGTGCTCCTTTCATCTGATACCATTACTTGGAACGGTATGGTTCAAAAGCATACCTCATGGTTTCACCAACCTTACATTCAGGAAACGAGAAGAAATATCACAAAGTCATCTCCAGGGTTGCCGTTTCATTCTCATTTAGTACGTCAGTACAATTGACAGGAATCTAGTACAAAAAAAAACTTTGTTTTCGTTTCAATTTTCCAATAAATAGTTATCACAACTGGTCGAAAGATACCAAAAATTGCCGAAAAATTTATGAATTATTGATTAATTGTTGATAATTTTCTATTTATATCAATCAATTAAGTTCGAGGTCTCAAATATGATGTTAATTCACAGTATTCGTACTAGTATATGTGAAATCTGTGATTTTTTTTCGATTTATAACCAGTTAGTACAATTTTGAAAGACTATCTAGTACAAAAAAAATCTGGAGCGGCAACACTCCTAATCATTTCAAAATTCAAAATTGTTTCAAAATTGTTTTTTCCGTTAACCAGCTGTCATCCCCCTACGAACGACAGTCCTCAGAAGTCTAAACTTCGAGCGAGCTAAGGATTACCGGGGTCTTACCTTTTAACGTGCGATTCCTAGCACGAGACCAGTGACCATGCTGGGAATCGAACCCACGTCCCTCTGACTGATAGACTAGCGCTCTACCATCATGACCACTGCGGCATATTCATTACTATTCAAATTGTTATTAGAAATAAATGAACATAACATTTGGTTATCCTTTATAGCACAAAAAAACCATTAAAAGTCCATCAAAGTTGTGCTGACGAAGGAGCTCTGGATTTTCTGCTGTTCAAAAATGACTTTCATGATATATTTCATTATTTTTCTCGATGTTGTTTTAGGCGGAAATTTTGATCACCAATTTAATCATTGTGTACATGACTTGATGGTCCAGGTGTGATTCTGTGAAATTTCACATTTTAACTGTTAGTGTTTCTGAGTTATGTTTTTTTTTGGAGTAGTGCTGGAACTGTCAAATATTTCAGAAAAAAATCAATATTTCGAAAACTAATGAATATTGAGTATAGGCATAGTCACACAAACTGAGCCTAAAATATGCTAAGGAATTCAAAAATGTAGGTAATTGAATATAGGGTATTCCGTTTGAAATAAGGAAGTTGCCCGCTACTTCCGGTTCAATGGAAAAAGAACGAAAGTTGAAAATATTTCAATTTGAGATAGACATATTCTAGAACCCACTACCGCACAATTTCAAGTTATTATTCTGAATGGTTCTCCATATTGTAACAATCCAGGAGCCGGACATGACTGCGTCCCTTGGGATAATCACGCTCAGCTCGCCCGCACCTCATCTCTGCTCATTTACGATACATGCAATGACTCATCACATCCAAGGAGAAACAAGGACAAGGTTAGAAAAATCCAGACGAGTCGCCGGGTGACGGTGACACTGGATTGTTTCAACAGAAGTCTTTTCGATATAAATGAAGGAATCCTGGTTAGTTAGTAAGTGACAGTGATGAATTAGTGAAAAGAAATCAAAACAGTTATAGTAAATGAATTTGAAATAAATTATTAGAATTATAGTTCAGTGCATTTTCATTACAGTGGTGATAGAAAAAGGACTTTTAAAATGAATTAGTTTTTGCGTAGTGGACAGTCTTCGTGTTAAAAGAACTGACAGAATTTTATCGTGCGAAACAGACTCTTAGAGTAAAATAAATAAACTGATATCTTGGTTAAAGGAAATAAAAGACAAAATGTTTTCGAAGAGAGTTCGCCTGGTTTATTTGAAGGTCAGTGAATTGAAGCAAGAGTTGGAGGAACGTGAACTAAAAACAATCGGTAGATAAGAAGGCACTACGACTACTCAAGGAAAGACGTTCAGAAGGACTGATTGGAGAAGGCGAACACCCTGAAACCTCTTTATTGGAAGTTTCTGAAATTTATTTGAGCTCTATAATGAATAAACTCGACGAAACCACGGAATCCTCAGAAGCCAAAATTCTAAAGAACTCGGTGAACTTAAAAGAAGATTTTCAACCAAACTCGGGGGTTTGAGTTGAATTTCAGAGAGGGGCGTCCTTCGCTTGAATGGAGGGGAGCCAGTTTTACGTGGAAGATGTGAAAAGATGATTCGTGTCATGTTGGCTGAACATGTGAGCGTACCTGAGAGGACTGAAACCATTTTGGTGGCTCGTCTGGATGGGGGTGAGAGTAGCGGAAACGTGGTACCTAATGTTCGAGCCCAAACTCCTTGATGAGAAAATTGGACGAGACATCGCACTAGGGAAGACCTTGTTGCATGTTGATAAATTTGTGCCGGTAAGGGTAATGAATGTTAATTATCACCCGGTGACCTTGAAGAAAGGAACAATTTTAGGGCACAACTTGTTGATTTTCCCTATAATTAGTAACTGTTAGCCAAGCCAGCAACTTTCCAGCAGGATTGGAAAAGTTGATTGCCATCTCATCCAAGGACATGGAACCAGCACAGAAGCCCTAATTCAGAGAATTTGTCAGGCAGTATCAAGTCATCTTGGAAACTGGAGTAGGCAGAGGCGGTAGAACAAGGGTCGTTTGGCATAAAATTGATACTGGGAATTCCTGACTAATCCAGCAATCAGCTAGAAGACTTTCTTTCCCTTGCTGAGAAGGAAGAGGCTGACATCATATTCAATGATCTATAAAAAAGGAGTCATCGAGCCATCCAATAGTCTCTGGTTCTCTGCACTCGGACTGGTGAAAAAGAAAGATGGGTCAACACGCTCTTGCATAGATTATCGACAACGAAACAAACTGGCGAAGTAGGACAGTTACCCTTTCCCGAGAACATCCAGAGTTCAAGCGATAGAATGAACGAGATATCGAGGCCGATACTGGAGGATTTCAGTTAGGTGACCTAGTTTGGCTGTACAATTCCGAACGGCGTCGTGGAATATCATGAAGATGATCTCGTCTACGGAATCTATAAGTCACCCCGAGGGAACCCAAGGGTCGTTCATTTTAATAGGTTGTATCCTTAGGCTAGAAACCTCGACCAAGCTCAGATCACCGGAGGATTGAATGACGTTCCAAAAGTTCATTTCCAGTGGAGTGTTACTTCTATCAAACTTCAAGATGCAGATATGGATAATCTTGCAGGTATGGACACACTTCAAGGATGACATTTCGGGAAGAAATGTCTTCAAGAAGGGGCAATGTAACAATTCTGAACCGGGACCTGATCACGCCTGTTTCGATGATCTCATTCAGTTCGTCCGCACCGCATCTTTGCTCGCCAATGATACCTACATGCAATGACTCATCACATCCAAGAAGGAATGAGGGCCACGTTAGAAATATCTAGACGAGTCGCCGGGCGAAGGTAATACCTCACGGCGACTGGATTATTCCAACAGAAGCCTTTCCGATATATATGGAGGAATGGATCCAAAATAATGGAAAAAATTGTTTATGACAGGACAATCAAATATTTAGAAGTCAATAAAGTAATATCCCCATCACAACATGGGTTTAGAAATGATTTTTCAAACGAAACAGCATCCACGGAGGTCGTTCAATATATCTATGATAATATCGATAAAGGTAAATATGTATTGGGAATATTCTTCGACTTGACTAGAGCATTCGAAACAATGAAATCAATATTTCTTGGGGACAAAATATCAAAAATGGGTATTCGGGGACCCTTAAATCGGTGGATACTGAGTTATGTAAGGCATCGCAACATGATTGTGAAAGTGAATGATGAATTCTCTGAAAACTTCGAAATTTATCTAGGTACTCCCCAAGGTGGAGTTCTAGGACCTTTACTATTCCTACTATACGTGAAAGACCTCCCTATTCATATAAATGAAAGGAAGGTGTTCATGTACGCAGATGATACAACCATAATTGTCACATCCGAAATTCTCAAAAACCTGAAAGAAAAAACATTAACGGTCATGAACCAATTTAGTCAATGGTGTGAGACCAACCATCTGATAAATACTACAAGCAAAACTGTTTGTATTGAATTCACAAGTAAATATCGAACAGCTAGTCAATTAAGTTTTCATTTAAATACCAATTTGATAACAACGAACTGCACAAAATTCCTAGGAATTCAACTCGATGAAAAACTTTCTTTCAACAGTCATTTAGAACAGTTATGCTCTGCCCTAAAAAAATTATACTTTGCCTTCATCACACTTAAATCAAATTTTGATATAAAATATTTATTAGACCTCTATAACGCTTTCATATATTCCCAAATATGTACAAATATAACGACATGGGGACAAGCTACCGAGGTTCCCAGAGTATTCATAATTCAAAAGAGAATAATAAGACTCATATTTGGTCTCAAATTCAATGAATCTTGCAGGGAGACTTTCAAAAATAACAAAATCCTTACTGTTACAAGTATATATTTATTCAAATTGCTCTGTTATATATACAGTGTGTCCCGCTTTTCATGAATACACCCTAATATCTCAGTTATTAATAATGCGATTTTCTTGAAATTTTGGTGATGTTAGGTAAATGAAGTATTTTGGCATAGTGAACCTTGTCATCGACCATAGGCGTGCGGTGTGGGGAGGGGTAAAAAAAGCTGTTTTTCGGGAAAAGGATATTAGGGCTCATTTTAGATAACTTTTTTATCAGAATTAGAATCAGTATCCCCAAAAAACCCCCAATTCATATTTTCGAAATCTCAAGAGCTGATTTGAGGAGAAAAAAAATAAATTCACTTTTTTCGTCTCGGAATCAGCATCCCCAAATACCCTTTAATTCATATTTTCAACATCTCAAGAGCTGATTTGAATAAAAAATTATTCAACTCTTTTTTCAATAAGTCCTTATAACCAAAATTCAAACCGTCTTTCAAAATAACCATTTAACACGGTATGTGGAAATTTTGGTTTAAATGCCCTAATCCTGTTGCGTTTCAAACATTTCTATACTTTGTTTTTCGTTGAATTCATTGTCCTCGCAACTGCCCTTACAGTACCAATTGGGTTGTTTCGAAATTCGAAATGTTCGTCGTCCGAATAGTGTCATTGAATCAAATTGTACCTCCCTGGTCTTGTCTTGAAAACCGCTCTAGTCTTTGCGAACAATCTGTTGATTTTGGCGTGTGAAATTGGTTCTCGATCATGATGCCTTCCATTGAATATTCCAGCAACCTGACGCGTAGATCTTTCATTATCACCAAATAATCGGATAATCTCCACTTCTTCTCCAAGGATATAAGGGGCTCATTTTAGACAATTTTTTTCATCAGATTTGGAATCAGCGACCGTAAAAACCCCTCAATTCATATTTTCGAAATATCGAGAGCTGATTTGATTAGAAAACAAAATTAAATTCACTTTTTTTCAATAGATTGTTCATTTCTAACTTTTTATTTCAAATGCCCTAATCCTATATTAAATTTCAAACACCTTCGTTTCCTTATATTCTGTATCGTTTGCAACTGCCCTTATACTACAATTTAGGTATTTCCGAAGATACGCACACTTTGTTACCGTTGGCTTGCCGATTTGAGTTTTCATGCAAATTAATGAAAGAGTGCTTTGTTTTTGTTTGACATCGGTAATCAGTACGAAATGTCAATAAGTCAAGCAGTGTTACTTAACTGTTAATAAGATGGCACACAACCGAAGAGTAGTTCTTACAATTGGAGAAAAAGTAGAGATTATCCGCTTATTTGGTAATAATGAAAGATCTACGCGTCAAGTTGCTGGAATATTCAATGGAAGGCATCATGATCGAGAACCAATTTCTCACGATACCGTTGCCAAAATCAACAGATTGTTCGCAAGAACTGGAGCGGTTTTCAAAATAAGATCAGGAAGGTACAATTTCAATCAAAGACACTATCCAGACGACGAACGTATCTTAGCAGAATTTCGAAACAACCCAAATGGTACTGTAAGGGCAGTTGCGAGGACAATGAATTTAACGAAAAACAAAGTATGGAGATGTTTGAAACGCAACAGGATTAGGGCATTTAAACCAAAATTTCTACATACTCTGTTAAATGGTGATTTTCAACGACGGTTTGAATTTTGCTTATGGTTGCAGGGTAACTATCTTATCGACAGACTTTTTCTGAAGAACATGATGTTTACTGACGAGGCAACGTTTTCAACAAACGGTGTGGTGTCTAGTCAAAATTGTAGGTTTTGGGCAGCTGAAAATCCGAATTTGATAATTCATTGTAAAAACCAATACAGTGAAAAAGTTAACGTGTGGTGTGGCATATTCAACGAACGGATTGTTGGCCCTTATTTCCTGGATAACCTGACCGGACAAAATTTTCAAAATTTTTTACAAAATGGTCTCTATGATTTTCTCATGGAATTGACATTAGCACAAAGACAAAACTTAATATTTCAATCAGATGGGGCCCCCGCACACAATTCTGGGATAGTTCGGAACTTTTAAATGCAATTTTCCCTATGAAGTGGATAGGTAGAAATTCTCCATTGGAACCATGGCCCCCTAGATCGCCAGATATTACCCCTTGTGACTTTTTTCTGTGGGGGCATTTGAAGAATAAAGTGTATGCTACTCTGCCGCGTAATAGAGAGAAACTTTGCTTTGCAATTAGGCAAGCGTGTCAGGAAATAATTCCCCAAACTTTAAGAAAAGTGAATGTACGTTTGAGAAGAATTGTTGAAAAGTGTATTGTTTCAGAAGGTAGTTATGTTGAAAACACAAGAATCTAAAATAAAGTAATTCGTTATTTTGTTACCACTGTTACAAATAAAGAACTTATTAAAAAAAAGACTTAAACTTTTTTTTTTTTCAAATCATCTCTTGAGATGTTGAAAATATGAATTAAAGGGTTTTTGGGGATTCCGAATCTGATAAGAAAAGATGTCTTAAATAAGCATTAATATTCATTTCTCAAAAAATGCCTTTTTTCTCTCCCCAACTTCGCACGCCAATGGTGAATGAATATGATCACTATGCCAAATGCTTCAATTTTCTAACATAAAATCACCACCAAAATCTCAAGAAAATCGCTAATAACAGATATTCGGGTGCATTGACGAAAAAAGTGAATTTATTTTTTTTTTCTCCTCAAATCAGCTCTTGAGATTTCGAAAATATGGATTGGGGGGGTTTTGGGGATGCTGATTCTAATTCTGATAAAAAAAGTTATCTAAAATGAGCCCTAATATCCTTTTCCCAAAAAAACAGCTTTTTTTTACCCCCCCACACCGCACGCCTATGGTCGATGAAAATGTTCACTATGCCAAAATACTTCATTTACCTAACATATAACCACCACCAAAATTTCAAGAAAATCTCATAATTAATAACTGAGATATTAGGGTGTATTCATGTAAAGAGGGACACACTGTATAAGAACTTGAATTCATTTGAAAAAAATCATAATAATCATAACTACTCAACAAGAAAGAGAAATTATATCCATATTCAAAACACTTATAACTTACAGCAATATAAAAAGTCTCCCTTATATACTGGGGCGTACCACTTCAACAAACAACCTGACTAAATCAAACAGTGTCCTAATGAAAAAGCCATCAAAAAATCTCTTAAAGAATATTTATCGGTGAATTGTTTTTATTCGCTAAGTGAATTTACTAACTGAAAATAGATGTGTTTGTTTAATCGTTAAATATTAATTGTCGTTGTCAATAATAATAGGTCTCTACACCTATATTTTAATTCTATTTGTTTTTATTCATGTTGTTCATGTATTTGCTATGACTTGACATGTACTTTTATATGAAAAAGCAATGATCAATAAACTGTATTGTATTGTATTGAGTTAGTTTCGACCCGGGTTTTTCTCGTTGCTTTTCTAGGAGTCAAGGAAAACTCGACTAATTCTCCGATGCTTTACCCATAAAGTAGCGAATTCCCTGCATGACTTTAAGAAGACAGGGGAAAGTTAACCCGAGCAGTGACATTCACTCAAATCATCTAAGGCCTACACAAGATCGTAGGGCCTGCGTAAGCAGGCGCGAGTAGGATTTGACAGCCCGCTGGATATCCCAGAAGGGGCAGGCCACAAAAACCAAAACATCCCAACGCCTGGCTTGGGATCCTATGAGCACTGATTTTATTCATGTAGGTGTTTTATGTGAATTGTATGAATCTTATATATTGTGAATTTAATGTTATAATGAACTTTTTGGGTTAGTCAGTTGCAGATATGGTTATTTCTGGAATTTGTAAATAGATACGGGCAGTGATATAAATTAGAGTCAATAATAAAAAGAGTTAAAATTCCTGAGTTTGAAATACATATCTAGAATTATAGTCAAGTGCATTTTGATCACAATATATTCCTTCTTTGGATTGAATTGGTCGTTACTTGATGGAAATCCATAGTATAAAGCACTAAGGTAAACGATTAAATTTCCACAAAACTTTATTAAATTCGCGACATGTTTCACTACACTGTAGTTTTATCAAGCGATAATGGTTTACTTCCATTATCACTTGATAAAACTACAGTGTAGTGAAACATGTCGCGAATTAATTAAAGTTTTGTGGAAATTTAATCGTTTACCTTAGTGCTTTACAATATATTACTAACGATTGTTGTAAAAATACCCGAATAATTTTCACTTGTGTTTCTTCTGGATTGCAATGAAATTTTATTTTTCAATTTATTATGAAGATATCTGCGACGTGTCGAGTATTCCTGATAATTTCAAAAAGAACCATTCAAATGAAAAAATGTCAGTGTCGGTTCAGTTCACTCAGCTATAAATAATTTCTTTACGTTCCGAATACTCCAGCCTCAGTTTTTCCTCTGCTGTAATTTGTTTAGACATGTCAAAAGTTTCATTATTAATGGAAGTTTGAAACTTGTCGGGAAACACATTCTGAACTGGGATGCTGAAGTTTCATCAAAAGTTCTGAATTCAAGAAAGTTTTATTAAAATCCCAGAAGTTTTCAACCGGAAGAAATGTATCAGTGTGAAAAGTAGAGATTATTATTATCCAAATTCTTATAATGCCAAAGTTTAGATAGTTACCGTACGATTGTCAACGGTAAAAGAATAAGAGCTTTTGTCATCGGATAAATATTGTGCTTCAACAAAATAATTTTGCCAACCAGTAGTTTTACGAGAAAAACTGACCCGAAATATCAGTATTTGAACCAAATCTCTGATGGAAAAATTTCAAGTAGAAAGAATGTTTGTGTTTCTTGGCAAGATAATTCAACGACAATACCTATATTAATGCATCACAAAAAACGTAATTACCTTCGCTGAAATGAGTATAGAGTATAGAGTAGTTATTAAAAACACAGTTGATGTAATGTTTTTCTTGTTATTAGTTCAGATGAAACAACCCCAGAACGACTCATATTGTGTCAACAATACTCAACAATCATAGGTGACAAGAAGGAAATTGAAGTGACGGTCACTTACCAGATTTGAGAAAAAAAACATTTTTATCACGATAAAAAGGATCTGCACCTTTTATAACGCTGTCAAAGTAACTTAGCATAATTAAATGTTTTTTTTCCAAAGGAGTTGATTTATCAGAACATAATATAAACCTTACGTACTATCTTGAAAAACCAGAAACATACATGGATTCTCAGTCCCAGTTGTTTGACATTAATATCGTTATCTCATAATTTTCAGAACAGAAGTTAAATAATAAAGTCAAAAAACCATTTTATTATGAGCCAAATTGTGTTGTGTATATACAACGGTTTTTCCATTGACATGTTTGATGAATATAAACAACAGTATTTTTAACAGTAAACTTGTAATATTAATCAAATTCTAATTAACATGTAGTCTTGCAGAAGTTTCAAAATACTTTTCTATAAGAAACAGATTTCCATTATTATTAGAAAACATACGTATTTTTCAATACTGAAAATGTTGAATAAAATTTGAATAACTTCGGGCAAAAATATCAGATAATATATTGTTAGCACATCATACGTAAACATTATGCCACGTTCTCATCAATTCATGTTCTTGCTAGTCTGTTTGTCTATTCGATAAAACTGCATCAAATTTTAAGTAGTACAATAATAACAGTTATAGTTTATCGTTTTTTATTCATAAAAAATACTATTTTTGATGTTGACTTATCGCAACAATGTCAGTAAAAGAGTTTTAAATTATCCTCGTATACAACTGCTTGAAAGCCGAGTTTTATCGTTCCAGAATGTGAGGATTTGTTCTTTTCAGAAAGATAGAGGAATACAGGAATGCTGAATTTTTAACTGCTTTCAGATGTGGTCTTTGTGAACACTTTGGAATGCATCGCGGTCACTATTTTGAATAGATTCAAAAACTATACGCTTTCTTTCATTATTCAGTAAATGGAAAAGCCGGGTAGCTGTTTATATCGCAAAATGACACTTGATTAGACGATTCTAATAAATTAAAAAATCTCATTGACTGTCAGAAAAGGCGTGTTAAAATCTAAGAAATTGCACAACGTTAAATTCAATTCAATCAAGTAGCTAAAGTGTTTGATACTCTTTCCGCATTCGCTACGTCGTAATTGTGCTGCTGGATGGTGTAGAATAGGAATAAGAGGTAGAGATGAGAATGTGATCTGAATTTCCAAACGTCCGCGAGTTATGTCGTGCCAAAACAAGGTTATGGAACTCAAACAATTTATTGAAAATTCAATGTTACACGTAAGTGTCGTGAACGATACCAATTCTATACTAAAGCTCTTGTGCGAAAACATCTAATTTATACTATTCGGATTAACCCAGAAATGGCAAAAAGAATACGCTAGATAACAATGTAATGATAATCCTACCTAAAACACCTATTTTGAATGCAATGGATAAGAATGTAATATGATCTTTAAGAACTTATGCTTCAAATGAATGCAATAGATAAGAATGTAATATGATCTTCATCATCATGCAGTCTTCCGGAGATGATCAGGGCTGGCTCCAGTGGGATTCTTAACTCCTCCCTTCTTCAGCTGGAAAATGGGTCAGTGGGAGTATCTGCTGCTGGTTTCATTGGAAATAAGGCCAGATACTTTCGGATGATCATTTTCCGATACAACCATAACAATACTAGTGTAATAATAATGATTACTATGATTGTTATTGGAATAGTGGTTGTTTGGTGGAATGAGTACATCATGGGAACCATGGGCTGCAATTTATTCGCATGGTCTATTAGTTGATTCAAGTTGTGGTAGTCTGGTTGTTGAAGAGTAATTGTTGTCAACTCCATCGAAGCGGTAGTAGAATTGACAGTGATATCTGAAATCACCAGCGGTGGCATCGTGCTGATATCTTCGGTATTGTCAAAGTATTCATTGTCGATTTGTATGGTGCATCCTTGGGGTAGGTGGATTTGTGTCGGTGCATTGATCATTTGTACATGAGTAGTGGTTTGACATGTACATTTTAGAGATGTATCGGACCTGGTAATGACTAGAATAGCATCATTACTCTCTCGGTGGACTAAGGTTGTCACCATTCTAGCTGGGACTGTAGAACATTGGGCGGCTTTGGCTTCTAGGAGTGGGCGTATACAGGTTTCTTCCGTAGTGGGCCTCAGGTTGTTCCTCCGGCAAAAGTATATCTTCTGTATCCTTTGGCATTCCTCTGGTTCATACTGGAAGTAATCGTTTGAAACGACTAGGATAGGAGATTTTGGAATAATGATTCGGTTGTCCTTGTTAGGTACAGGAATGAGTTTATAGGAAGTGAATGAGGAAGTATCTACAATTGGTACTTAAATGATGAATACTAGGTCATTATTTGCATTAACATAGACTAAGACCGAAATTGTTTCATAATTGTATTGTAATTCTTCTATGGTAGTGAATAACAGTTCGCTTGGTGCATAATGAATTTGTAACGTATCCAAGTGGGCTACTAATGCATCTTGGGATAGAATCATTGGATGAGGTGCATGCATTTTTGCAAAAGTATCAGCACCTTCAATTTCAGTAACTATCGACGATAACAACTGAATAGTTGATGCTATGACAATATTGACTTCTAAAGTAGTTGTTCTGAGGTTATATGTGTTGAACTGGTATTTTATTTGTTCAACCAAATCGTCAATTGACTTTTTCAAAATGGCTTCATTAGAAAATATAGTAGTGATTGTCGCATTGAAGTTTTTAGTTATCCCCTGCATAACAGATATTTGTTCATTCGTGTGTTCCACAATGTCTGTTTGCTGTTTTTGGAGTTCTAAAATAGCATTGTCGTACTTTTCTCCATCATCTGCATTTAGGGTACCAAATAGAGTTTTAGAAACTGTTCCTATTCCATTTATCAAACCTCTTTTAGGCCTCTGATGAATTAGTAATGAAGTAAGTTGCTGTTTCACTCTCATTACTTGATGCTGAGTTACAAGTTGAAATTCTTTAGCCTGATCAGGAATTTTGTCAATGATTTGTTCTAAGTATTCTAACCTATCGTGTAAGACTTGTAGGGAATAATAATGAATAAAGGTATGCTGGGATCTTTGAATTTTGGTAGGTTCCAATGGGTATATGACTATGCCTGGATTATTTTCTAGGCTGGTTATCGTGACTTGTGCCTGGGATTTGAGAATCTGGGGGCATCTGCAACAAAGGAGGTCGTACTTCATTTTTATGAAAACATCGTCCTTTTTGGTCAGTGATCTTGGTTGGTAAAACTTTATCAATATTGATTTTATAGTACCTAGAAGCGAGTTTATTTCTTACTGCATTTTTCTTTGCATAACCTATTTTTTGGGTGTATGGTTTCGGTAGTTGGCGATTAGAATTTTGTTTTTTCACTGAAGATTCTTTTTTTTTTTGTAGCTTCTTTAAGAACAACGTTCTGGAGAATTTTAATTCTGTTCTGATGCGCTGTAGTAGCATCATTTAGCTTAATGGTTTCATTAATAATGGGTTTTTCACGCCCATATAAAACTTGAAAGGGTGTTAACTTAGTTGTCGAATGGTGGGAATTATTATATGCTGATAAAGCATATCGCATAGCCTTGAATATAGGAATGGATTTTTCTTTTTCTCGCAACATTCGGAGATGTTCCGTAATAGTGCTGTGGAACCTTTCGACAGGGCTGTTTGATTGGGGATGGTTTATAGTGGTATAGTGGATTTTTGTATTTTGTGAGGTAAGGAATTCCGTGACAAGGTAGTTCTTGAATTCGGAACCTTGATCGGTTGATATGAGCTCTGGGGCAGGAAAGGATTGTAAATTGAAATGGCTTCTTTGACTTGCTATAGGCTATACATAACAGTAAGTAACAATTTTGAATACCTTACAGTTAACAATTGATAACGAATTATAGAAAACCCGATTTGTCCCGGTTTCAATGATATCAAAAAAGTATATGTTACTTAATTGATAGATCTTTTCAATGCCTATAATCTCCTTATTTAAATTTTTCCGATCGGAGAAGTTGTTTTAGTTATCAACAAAAAACCGCTTTTTTCAACTTTGGTAATTTTTTAGGTTATGTTCGTTAATCCGGATCGAGTCGCATGAAATAGAAACTCATCTTGAATTTTAATTTCCTATACGCCCATATATTTTTTTCGGATATTAATTTCTGCACTCACTTTTTCCTATTTCTTGGACTATTGAGGAATATTGCACAAATGGATGACAGATATAATTCAATGTCCGCAGTCGGAATTATTTCTCTTCAAACTTCTTTCAGTCATTATTCAATTAGGTGCTTTGTGTTATAGAATCGTATTTTTTCTGAAATTTTGAGCATTGAACAAATTTAATTAAAATAATCTTATAAATTGGAGTGTTTAAAATAATTTAACATTTTTAATAATTTTTTTACGTTTTCAATTTAGATTGTAAATTCAAGTATGAATTTTTACGTAAGGTGTTGCTTTTATAAACATACAATTTGAAAATAACAGTTTTTAAGTTACAACCAAAAGCGACGAGGGGTCCTTTCCGGACAGAATATTCTGCTTCTCAAGCATTTCGCACTGATACTTTTCCAGATCAACTCGAACATCATCCCCCATAGTCAAACATAAAAACTGATGAACACCATAAACTACTAAAATATCCAAGTCCGCCATCGTCTCCGCTTGCCCCAGTTCGTGTCCGTTGTTCCCGGGGTGGCAACAGCTCGAACGATCGGCGGCGGTTTCGTGACGTCAGCGGAAACGCGAGGGGAGTGGAACGGACGTGGAGGCGGCGAGGCAGCGCCATTGGTGTTTCCGTAATTGATTTAAAACGCTCGCCCGCTGAGATAACTAGTTTGCCTTACCGCTAAGCGGGGGTGGTCGATTTCCACTTCACCATTAAATGCCCCAATTTGAATTATTGATCTAGTTAGAAGTACATCAGAAAATCAGTAGAGGGTATTATCATGAGCACTACTTTAAACAAAGTATTTAAAGGGTACACCACGATGAGCTGAGTCGATAATATGGGAAACTACTGATGGAAGTAATTCTCTGAACATTTGGACCTATACGGCAGTTTTCCGACGAGCTCGTTTTAGTTGAAATATGTTTAGCTGTCTACGACTTCCGGTTGTTAGTCTAGTCAACAGCCATTTTCAATTTGGAAAATCAAGGTCGATTTCCTTGAAAATTTGGATTGAGTTAGTATTTATAACCTTTTTCAAAATCTACCCTACGCCGAAGCGGGCTTCTTTTTGCCCTGGGGGTGAAAACAACCCTATCTAGGGGAAACACGGACACGGATGTCCATAGATTGGCCAATTTTATGCAACTTTTCTTTCATAAAGTTTTTTTGTAAAGTTGATACTTTCCGGCGATCGGAACTGTGCATTTTTCATTGAAAAAAACACGTTTTCAACCGATTTTCATGAATAATAAAAAAAATATATCGAAATAATCATTAATATTGTAGCTAATAAAAAACAACATAGACCAGGAGATGGTGACATAAAATATTAGGTCATTTGTACCAGTATGGCGGTTCTTCAAGGGTCTAATTACGGAATGACAAAAAATAAAATGATGGTCATATCGCTGGTACCGGCGGGCCAATCGCGTGGGCGTAAATCGAACGTGTCGGATAAATAACGAGTGTCGAAGGATTTGTTGCACTAAAATGCTTGTATTGTGTAAAAAAATAAGTAGGCGACAGCGTAATGCCATACTTCTCCGGTGTGACTTGCAGCCCGCCATTCCGACACGAATACATTAATTAAAAAAAAACAATTCAACCATTTGTAACAGGCTAATTTTTGCGCAGCTTATCATCGTCCAGTAGCCATTCACGGAAATCACCTTGCCATACGTTTCGGATGGTTCCCAATGGCCGCCATTTATTTTTATCGACTATCAGAAAATACAACCATTTTTCTGGAACAAATCATTAGACACTCGTTATTCATCTGACACGTTCGATTAACGCCCACGCGAATGGGCCGCCGGTACCAGCGCTATGACCATCATTATCTTTTTTGTCATTCCGTAATTAGACCCCTAAAATTTTGTGTCACCATCTCCCGGTCTAACAGCGAATAAAAACAAAAATATTCGTGTCTGAAAAACCTATAGAAACCCAATAACGACTGAGTTATTGTTCTTTGAAGCATGGTTATTTTCGAAGAACCCCGAAATTGAGAACCTTCAATCTCAAATAACTCGAATATGGTGAAATTTTTGGGGAAAGAGAAATTGGAAATTTGCACTAAAAACCCTTCCAAATGGGCTCTGATAAAAGTCTTTTGCATGAGAATTGACTGACTTATGACCGAAAATATTGTTTTTTTTTGTGGAAAAGATGCCAATGTTGAGAAAAAAAGACGTTAGCACACCTTTTCCAGTAGTATTTCAGAAAGCGTCATTTGAATTTCAGAATAGTCACTTGTGTTTCGGAAATTATCAATTGTAGGTATTTCAGATTAGTGAGTTAATTTTCGGAAAGTATCAATTGTATTTTCAGAATAGTTAGTTGGATTTCAGATAGCATCAGTTGAATTTCAGAAAGGTTAATTTTATTTTAAAAAGCATCAATTGTATTTCAGAATAATCAAGTTGATTTCAGAAACCATCATTTGTATTCAGAATAGTCGATTGTATTTCAGAAAGTATCATATGTATATCGGAAAGTGTTATTTGTATTTCAGAGAACGTGAAAAGAATTTCAGAAAGCATAATTTGTAACTAATATATAGAACTTGAGTTGGTGATAGTACCTCCAAAAATTCAATTCAATATAAATGCAGTTCAAAATTATTTCTGATTTTAAAAAACCTTTTAAATAGAATCAATTTTCAATAATTTATATTCCCAGGAAATGGTTTATGAGAGTTGGAGCATTTTGTCAAATAATAATTTTATTCTAACAATAATTCAGATTAAATGACACAATTTTCAATCGTTTCAAATTATAATATCTTTAATACTATGTAGTTTCGAAAATTACTACCCCTTAGGGAATGATTTACAGAGGTTACATCTGTCTAATTAATTATAAACTCGTTTGAGAATGTCAAGTAGTCTACAAATAATTAATTCAAACTTTATTTTGATGAAATATATGCTAAAATCTACGTTTTTTTTTTGCAATAGGGGGTAGTTTTCACCCCTTAAAAATTAAAAGCCCGGTTTAACACAGGGTGGATTTTCAAGAAGAGGGTCATTAAAGCCTGAATCCAAATTTTCTTTATAATCGGTGTTGATTCTCAAAATTCCACAGTTTTACAGTTTTATACCGCTGATAACTGGAGTATATATACAATTGTTATAGGGTTTGCATGGCATTTTGAACAGTTTCCAATCTCTTTTGAAATCATATATCGAAGATAGGAAGTTATTCGCGGAATATGAGGGGATCAGATCATTTTCCTTCATTGCAACATCTGGAGTGCCCAGGGTTCCAATCTGAGCCATTTATTATTTCTGTTATTTATTAATGAGATAACCGACTCTAGGAAACTGATAATATGAAAATTCACAGAAGTATTATGGATTACTCGGACTGTATACTCTTACAAAATGATATTGATATGTTACAATATTATTGTTTGAAAAATGAACTTTTTCTATTATATTCGAAACAATCCGATTTTAATAATATAAATTATATGTACATATATAATAATTCAAAATAAACAATAACAATAATAAAATGTATAAAATAATACTAAATATAATCTCAAAAGAGTGATTAACTACCATCCTGCTCATAGAAGAGTACATATGCTCTTCCGCTCATCAAGGACTCTGGAAGAATCTGGGAAACATGAGAATCGTTATACTCGTGCCACGTGCCTGAATATGGATGCTTACAGTAAGCAGTATAGTGTCCGCTATAGGAAGACCCACTGTGATTCAATAAAGCGTATAAGTTATAACGACAAGGCGCTTCATTGTCTTTTGTGAAGTTGCTCATATCTAATTCTTCAAGTGGAAAATCAATGGTGACATCTAATTTTCCTCGAAGTCTGTCTGTTTCGAAAAACCTTTTCAAGTGGATTATCAAAATTTTCGGTAATTTATGAAACATAAGAGATTTTGTGCATTTCCTTCTTTCATTGCAAATCGAACATGTCGGTTTTTCATCACCATCCATAGTTTCTTCCTTAGTAAATGAATCCAAACATTGCGACAGACTAAGTTGCTCTGATCTTGGTGATACTGATATAGGAAGAGAAATGTCCCAGAATGTATCAAAAGTGACTGACCGTTGACCACAAAATGAGCATTTCAATGTGGATATCAGCTGTCCAACAAAATTATCGACTATCTTGGAGTTGTCCATACTCAAGTATCTCGACCATGACTCTCTGGCTTTTTCACTGATACTCAAACTCTCGACAAACTCTGTCAAAATGAGTTTAGGCTTATCGAATATACTATTCACGTCTTCATGTAGTCCTTCGAGCAGGTATCGTAAAAACTTCTGAGCATCTTGCTGGGCGTAATTGATGAAACGTGGCGCGAAGCTTTGGATTTGACTTTTCAGAGAAACTGTATCGACCACTTGATTCAACGAATCCTCTGACCACAGTTCCTTGATCACTTTCGCAAAAGTTTGGATTAAAGCACCCTTCATATCCTTCATATCCCTTGTGTAGGCGTCCTTCTTCAAATATTCCAGCAACCATTTAGTGTTCGACAAACACTGGATAACACTGTTCATAAAACAAGTGTTACCAATATTTTTTAAACCATTAATACCGAGTGTGTTCATTGATTTTGCAGAACTATGTATCGCAGGCTTTCTGCTGCTTTCACCACTGACACCTTTTACTGAGAAGTCTGTAATTGAGTTCATGTCTTTGTTGTAGTCGCGTGAAATCGAACCTGAGTTAAGGTTGCTGGACATAACTTGCGGAGGAAATGGGCAAATATGAAGCGGTAATGTTGAACTGAAAGAAGATATGTTCAGAAAACTCAATGTTTGCGGACAGATAAAAATTTCATCCAGACTTTGAGAGGATGGAATGGAGCCCATGACAGATGCGGCGTTTCCTCTTTGGACTGCGATAATTATTCTTTGTAAAAGAAAAGTCCTTGCTCTAGGATCGTCGGTTTTATTTATAAGTTTATCAATGAGTTTGAAAAATTCAGAAGCATAACTAGCAAAAGAGCCATAGGTTTCGATGGCTATTGGATAAAAAATATATTGGTCAATTAAACTGGAATATTTTTTCATCTTCAATTTTTCAGCAGAATCTGCAGCACCACCAGCAAATCTTGAAGATGAAGAAATATGGGAGGGAGCAACAGTGTCAGCACAGGTGAAGTCCCATACTAGAGATTTTCCATGACTCCAAGGGATGAGAGACATCCCGTCTGGACGTTTACCGTCGTCACGAAAAACTTCTGAAGGTTCCAAAACAGAAGGAATGTCAGCAGTTGATAGAGCACGTTTGATTAGGTCGTTAACAGAGGAGTGTCGTGAGAAACGACCAGAACTAAATTTACAACACAAACCATGAACACCTTTTTCGTTGACGATGGACCCACATCTGCAAGTATGGCTAACACAAATTGAACATCCTAAACGAAGACCTACTGAAATCCTAAAGCAACCATTATCCAATAAATTGCCAAGGGAAGCAACAGGAAGGGCGTTGAGCCAAGCACCAGATTCCTTTGTAGAAACTGATTTGAGGCGAGCCATATCAAATTGAGAGTTAGCAGCTGACTCAAAGAGTTTAGTGGATAACAATTCAATAAGAGGGAGATCCCAAGATTTCTGTGAGAATTTACAGCTAGGTACATCGCATCTTGTTTTAGAGAGCCATATAGATTCACATTCTATATACGATGAATCTGGTACGTTAGAGAAGTGATAAGGTAAAATGTGGTCAATCAAATGTAGGGTGCTGTTGAAAGAGGCAAGGAAAGCTGGTAAAGCGAGTGAAGATGCCAAACGAATGCCTAGACCACCCTTGTTCACGGGAAGCGTCGCTTGAAGCCATGTTAGATCATTGAAGTTGTTATTGGTTATCTGCTCCAAAATCGTACGAAGTGTTGAATCAAAATGAATAAGTTCCTTTTGACAGCTCCATGTTGCGCAACATCTCAGAGTATACATCAGTTTAGGTATAGCCAAACAATTCTTCAGGAGAAAATATCCAATATGGTTAGGAATTGTATCCAAGCGCGATGCCATCAACATAAGAGAGTCAGTTTTTTGGTTAAGGCATTCTGCCAAAGATTCCACCGTAAGAGGTGCACCAAGGAGGGTCCAATTGGTTCTGTCCATTATTTTAATGCCGGGAGCAAAATCGTTGAAACTCTTTGAAATGTGTTCTGAAAGATCGTTCATAAGAAAAAGTTCGCACTTTTTGAAATTTAGACTGAGGCCGACTTCATTAGAAGATGATACAATTTTTTTGAACTCTTCTAGGACTACATCTGCATTGCCACCTATGGCGCCATCATCAAGATACCAGCAGTTGAAATCAGCTTCAATGGATCTTGTCATTTTCTCAATACATAAACAAAAGAGTGCTGGGCCCAAAGGATCTCCGTTCAGCCTCTTTCAGAAGAAATTACGTTGTTTCCAAAATTCAAAAAAGTTGGCTTCTGATGACATTGTTTCATGTAAGGAAATAAAAAAGGGATCGTAATTTTTACTCTTTCTAGTAGAATATTTCTGTGAACCATATTGCAGGCATTTTCAGAATCTATTTTCAGAAATACAGGAGAAGAATCTGGTTGCTGGTTTAAGAATCGACGAGCTGCATGAGCGACGGCTTCGCATCCACCAGGGGTTCCAAAAAAAAATTGTATGGGTCGGAATGAGTTACCCAATAATTCTTTGATTTGTGAACATGCTAATTTGGATGCAAGACGTCTGAAAGTTGTTCCGACGGCTATCGGTCCACCACATTTTCTTCTCAAAGCAATCAGCGAAGCTCCATATAGGATTGGGATCACATTTTCGTTAACTTTACCGTTAAGCATAAAATTGCAGAGATTAGTTAAGGAACGGAGAAGTTTATCGCCCATAGATCCAGAACTTTTCGACAGCAAATCTTGAAAATGGGATGGTCTCAATGAATCCAGGCCTCCAGAAGATCCTGTACGAAATGATTTCACTGCATTCAAGACATCAGTATCGCTTACTTGCAATGGGTTAAAGTTTTCACTACCTGTATATGAAAAATCCATATCAGCTGGATGTTCTGATAGGAGCTCCGATAGGGTAGAATCGTCAAAAGTGGCGATTGTGTCACTAGACGTCAATAATTGAATAGCAGCAGTGAGATCGCCATCAGAAACTTTATTGACGATACGTTTAGGAAGATTATATTTCGGCGTTGACGGATTAGCAAGGCGTGTGGTACCTTCAAACACAAACGGGCTTTGGATGTTTATCTTGATGATTGTTGTTAGAGATTCTTTACGATTTGAATTGGTTGATGGAAGACAGAAGGACTTGTATGCGAAACATAACAGATTTTCCCATGCTTTTATAGAGTTTGACAAGATACAATTGTCAATTGATCTACTTAAAGCTTCAGCAGCACTCATTCTAGCCGACTTTGGTATCCTTTTGGCAATGAAGATAGTAGCTTTGAGATGGGCCAAACGTTTATTCAGGAGGCCAGAGGATGATACTTTGTCAGTTGAGGAAGTTCCATTCAGATCCTTGGATCCTTCAGATGTCAGTGAAAGAGAACATGTATTATAGGAGAGGTGCATTTTCTTTTTATGGATATTTAAACCTCTTTTGGTATTAAAACTTCTTTTACATGTTTCGCAAATAAATACTATAGGTATTGCATGGCGTATAACGGTGACGTTATTTTTAACGGAAGTGATACAGCATAGGGCCGATTGTTGTATTAAATCTGTACAAAAGAAATATTTGAAATTCTTTTTTATGAAAAAAACATGGAATTTATCCCGACAGGGGTCAAAGGTATGAGTCACTACTGTATGAATTCAACTTCATTTCCCTCGAAAAACATCGTAAAGTTATTGATATTCATCTACAAAATTACTCACAATCATATCGACTCATCTACGTTGCTCTCTTCAGTAAATTACAATGTTCTTCGCACTTCATCCAAGTCACAAATGACGTTTCACATTGATGTTCCCAATTCTTTCCATAATTTTCATTGTTCATTATCGTCTACGTGTCAAGTTGTACTTCGTTCGCTTTTTGAACTCCTCAGGATGCCTGAAGGAATTGTATAAAGGATTCCCAAATCTGTAGTTTACTTTGTAGTAAATATATAGTAATAGTTCAGCAGAGACAAATTTTGCAAAACATTACAGTGGATTTTTTTTAATAATAATTTTGGAATGCCTTATCTTCAAGGAGATGAAATATTCGTGCTATTTCTCGTAGTAAATTCATCAAGTTGAGTTTTTACAATTATTTTTTCGAAAATGAGTTCAAAAAAGGAGCTTATGAATGAGAACACATCTATGAGTTTTAACGATTTTAAACATGACCAAGTACAATTTGTTGGAAAATTGCTATAGATATAATAACTTTTTATATAAAACGTTGTACATAATAAACAAAGGGATTCCGCCAAAGATGCAGTGTGAAAAAAAATCCGCATACTTACTTGAATTTACCGGTTACCTTATTTTTTCCTCGTATTTTGCTATGTCAACTATTACTTTTAGACAGTAATAAAAAGGCAGTAAAAAATAAAATTCTGACCTTTTTCCTCAATAACTTGTGTCTATTTTTATAATCTTAGATCTGATATTACATTGAAATTTTTGCGGGCTGTCTCTATATTTTGAGAGTGAAATTTTGCTGTTTATTAGAATTTCGAGATAATGTTGATGGCAAAACTTCAGTTATGAAACATATTCACTGGTTTTTATACAAATTAAGCCGTTACGAAATTTTCTTAAGAACTAAAAAAAAAATGTTGAGTTTTATAGGTAAGTAGTTATTATGAATTCTTTAAAATGTATCATGAAAATTCTATAGTAAAGTTGATCATCGTTTTTAAACATTCTCTTTGTCAAATTAAATTCCTATTTATAAATGAAAAACAATAGTTATTTATGCAACAAGTGCAAAAAGTAAGTGTTTATTGCACTCGACGTGAAATTGTCCGACGAGGCCGTCAGGCCGAGTTGGACGACACGTCGAGTGCAATAAACATATTTTGCACGAGTTGCATACAATATTTTTTCTACTTCATGCACTAGGTGAAGGAAAATGAAATACACAATTTAAGTAAATAATTATTGCTATCGATTTCATCACCATCATCTAGTTTTCCATTAATATTACTCATTTTAAAACTTTCAGTTCTGTAATTGTCAGAATTAAATTTTGACTGACGTTTATATAACCACAGTTGCATTATAAAAATGAAAATCATAGTAGCCATGAGCGCGTATGTTATCACGAGGTGTGGTCATAGTACAGGCAGTTTGCTCTATGCAGGTAGACGGTTTAGAACATAGCGGATCGGTTTTGATTATAGAGTTATTTTCGGGAAGGCATTGTTTGTTCAACTCTGACTGCTAACATTAATCCAAAAAAAACATAAAATATGTAGCTGTTTAAAACGTATGGCCAATTTCACAGACTATCTGCTAAATATGTAGGGGGTTCGAACGTTTATGTTTATCATGATGACAGCACGTTGAAGTAGAATGACAGATGAGTGCAATAAAAACTTCATTGCACTAGTGCAATAAAGAGCTTATTTTTCCACTGAATATAGTTCAATAAAGTTTTGCTGTTTGCATGAATGTAGAAAAAGTTTATTTATTAAATTTATTAGTTCGGTTCTCAAAATTTAACAATTTTTTTTTCATTTTTTGTTTTTTCCAAACGGAAAATATGTTCTGCTTTGCAAACACATCGGATTGTGCTCATGACGCTATTGACTTATTTGGTGCAATTGTATGTACTGAGGTTAACTTTTACATGATTTATGATGATATATAATGAGATATGAAATGAGAATATTTGTTGGGTAATAAGTTTACCTTTGTCTTAAGGGGATTATGGAAGAATATCCTTAGTGGGTTGAATGATTTTGCCTGAGAAAGTTTATATATGAATTTGCACGGGGGACGTGGAAGAATATCCTCAAGTGGGGTTGAACGTCTACCTGTGGTGTTTGAGTATAATATGATGATTATGAATATATTTTTCCTCGATGTGTTTCCGAGGCAAAGCACTCCAAAGTAACTCGGGGTAGAGTTTGACTTGAAAAAATCAGACACATTCTGATGGCTTCAGGAGAGAGACAGAACATCAGCAAGAAACCCCTTATTCTCTCCTTAATTTTAGGCAGATATCTGACAGAAAACAACAACTTCCCTGGCTAATACCACGACGGACGTTGAATTAAATCTGACAGATATCTGTGCAGCGTTCTCCCTAGAATCTGGGAGACAGCCACAAATGCTTTCTGTATCAAGTAGCAGAATCCTGCCCGACATGATCAAGGACTTGACCACATACATATCGGTTTCGAGGTGTATTGCCTCTCTTCAGTGCAAGGTAGGTTCGATAACATTTGCAGTCGTCGACATCCTTGCCACCTCTAGAAAACCTCAGAAAGCTCTCCAAAGTAACTCGGGGTAGAGTTTGACTTGAAAAAATCAGACACAGTCTGATGGCTTCAGGAGAGAGACAGAACATCAGCAAGAAACCCCTCATTCTCTCCTTAATTTTAGGCAGATATCTGACAGAAAACAACAACTTCCCTGGCTAATACCACGACGGACGTTGAATTAAATCTGACAGATATCTGTGCAGCGTTCTCCCTAGAATCTGGGAGACAGCCACAAATGCTTTCTGTATCAAGTAGCAGAATCCTGCCCGACATGATCAAATCAAACTCTACCCCGATTTACTTTGGAGTGCTTTCTGAGATTTTCTAGGGGTGGCGCTGCGACTGTCTTCTTACGAGACTCCGCATCCACTTCACAGAATCATTTCAAGTATCAGTGAATTGCATGTCATGACCAAGGACGTCAATGACTGCAAATGTTGTCGGACCTACCTTGCACTGAAGAGAGGCAATACACGTCGAAACCGGTATGTAAGTGGTCAAGTCCTGGATTTCAGACCTCACGTCCTTCCGAGCACCCTTCTGCATGCCCAGTACGAGCATGTTTCTATTTTGATGACCCTTTGAATTGAAAACACCCTACTGATAGGTACATTACTAAAAGGGTATGGGCCGTGATGGTTGCGATGGTGAGGCACTCGCCTAAAAAAAATCATAAGGTCGTGGGGTCAAAGCCCAGCACAGTCATCGGCCCCGGATCTTTTTCTTGCTTGCACAACCTCCTAGTAGTTTCTGAGGGGTTTTTCTCTGTAGAAACCTGGAAGATTCGTTGGAGATAAAAAAATACGTTTTTTGGTGAATATTACCGAATCAACGTTTTCTGGATTGACTCTGAATCAATCGGCAGAACACCAATATTCCACTCTACTCAGAGCTTCATTAATGCATTCTTCTAGAAGATTCAGCAATTGACTTTTGAGTCATGATGACTACTTCATCTGTGTTTGCTTACGCCTACAACCCTGAATGATTCAGTTCCGCTAGAAGTCCATTGACTAACCAGGCACCATAGTTGGGGTGACAAGACCCCTTCCTGATACCCCTCTTGATACCGTGGCAACAACTGAACTTCCACTTGACTTTGCTCCCAACGTTCGTTATGCTAGCATGGCACCTATCCATCTGCTAAGGGTTAAGTTGACTTCATGCCTTGCCGCGTTTCAACATATGGATTCATAAGACGTGTTGTCGAAAGCTCCTTCTATGTCGATGAATACTCCCATAGTGGATCGTCCACTACCCAGTACTTTCCCTATCCTTTGGATGAGGTGGTGAAGGGCGGTTTCGGTTGATTTTGGTGTGCGTATTTTTTATCGTGTAGAGGGATTATCTACACGATATGCTTTGACTTGGGAGTAGTCATTCCTCCCAGGTTTTGGCATGAAGATGATTTTGACTGACCTCCAAGCAACTGGTATGTGGCCTAGGGCCAGAATGGATCGTAGATCCGATAATAATCCGCAGGGGTATGATGATGATCGCTTTGTTGAGATAGTTTACTGCCGTATCTATTTTTGCCTCATTCTCATATTTTGACGGTAGTCCTTGAGCCTTCCTTTGAGTTCCTCACGAAAGAGATCTCCCATTTAGGTTTTCCAAATTACTGGTTCCTAGACACTCAAGAAGGGCTCTGTCCCTGGGATAAGTGTCCCTGTTTCCCCGCAGGAAGTAGTGGGCGTTTGAGTCACAATCCATGTGCAGCATGAACAGATCCGTCACGGTTTCCTCGCAGTATCGCTCCAGTAACTCAACCCCTCGAGGTGCCGATTCTGTCTCGTACGGGAAGTTCAAAGAGCAGATGACCAATTCCCGAGTTCAGTCTCCAGCTGACATGTTCATCTTTACCGCTATCAGATCTCTTGTGCAGAATCCTGGCATTGAAGAGACTTATGTTCATGCGCGAGGGGTTCGGAGGGGCACTAATGAGCTGTTTTTCTACACGTCTCCATTCCCCTTAACTTTCCCTGATATGTCCAAGGCTCCTGAATGAGTAGGACATTTGCACCTCACTCGAGGAACTGAATGAATTTGACAGACATAAGTGGCTACAACTTCTCCGATATTAGCCGATCTCTGTCTCCTCTTGGTGTTGGTAGGTTTTGGCATATTCTACCTGAGGTCCCCGTTTGGGTTCCTCAGTCCTCTCTGTAGGCTCATCTTCTTTGGTGGCATCTGCTGGGATCCCTCCAGCCATGGTCTCAGGGGTACCTTGTGAGGTTCCTCTGCTAGTCTGTTCCCCTGGTTCCCTTTTATGGGTTTCCCACCGCTGTAACTAGGCCCGCCGCTTCAGAGGCCCATTTGACGGTTCCTTCGATCGAAAGGTGATGAAACAATTATATTTTTCATTTATTTTAAGTCAGAGATATCTCGAAAGTTTAGAAAATGATTTACATCCACTAGATTTGAACTGGAATCAGCTGTGGTATCAACACAACTTAGTCCCACCTCAGTATTGCACCTGTGAATATAACTTCAGATAATCATTTTGAAGATCGTTGAATAGCAAACAATGGACCCCATCGATGGCCTCTGTGATTGCCGGAAAAGAGTATAAGGAATGCATTTCGATCTCTTTCCCCGTAAGAAATTTTGTCAGAGTGTCTCACATATCGGATTTTTTAAAATAATTTATAACTGTTAAAGTCGCTTTACAGCTCGCAATTTTCATTTCATGCAATCAATTGCAAGAGATTTCATCCAATGAGGCGCTATTTGACAGCTGAGTAGCCTTATCCATTGGTAGAAAATTCGTGCAATTTATTGCATGCAATAAAAATCGTGAACTGTAAAGCAGCTCTTAGGAAGTTGGGGGCAACCAGATCAAATATTTACTATATTTTGTTCAATTTCTTGTTTGTTCGTCTGTGTTTCACAATTGTGGATGATCCGCGTCCATTGTCTATAGTACCTACAGTCTACGTAGTTTTGAAACGAGGATCGGTTGTAACACCACCAAATTTGGCATGCTAGTAGTTGATACCAAAATTCCGGTGGTGGACCCAAAAAAAAAATTATTTAAAAAATAAATTGTTTTTTTTTTATCTTGGAAAAAATTAGGTTTTAAGAAATATGGTTTGAATAGGGTTGAAGATCATTTAATTCTCTACAAGAATGATTCCCAGTAATTCCCTATAAAATGAGCCCGTATTCTCAGAAAACGTGCTTGGACGCCGACATCAAATTTCAGGCTCCTGTTAGCCCGCCGCTGCAAGTTCCGGCGGTGCCGAACGTGAAATGTGTCATAACTTTGCTAAAAATTATCAAAAAATTAAAAATGAAAGTGTATTTTGGTCGTGAAAACTTCTATTTTTTCATGCAAATATAACATGTGGATATCTGAGTACCTAAGTGGTGGATTTTACCACGTTACATAATCCAAATGATGCAGAAATCATAGATATTTCAGTTAATCCGGAATAATTGCACTGAAGCAGGAACCATTACCCTCTTCAGACACTAGGCAATGATTTAAGAGTAGTGAGACAGGTCTCACTTACACACGCCAAAAAAACTGGGTTTTGCTCCCGCCCTATTTTCAACTCCCTCAAAATTCCGACATCTTAGCCAGTAAATGTTGAAAATAATCGCTTGTACACAACCAGCATGAAAAATAAAGTATGCAATTTCAAGCTGGAGGTTTGCACTTCACATTTCTGTTATTGAACTCACAAAAACAACTCCAAATTATGTTATATTTTTAAAAAATCCAGAGGTTTGTCCAAAAACTCATTCTTTTTAAACGATAGATAATTTTGTCGGACCACGGGATTTTCAGAAACCTCTGAACATCCAAAACGAAAGAAGATGATGTTCATTCCATATATAAAATATATAGTCCAGAATCATCGAGCCATAATATCTAAGCCAACAATGGTCACACTTTTGGAGCAGTTTTCTCAGTATGATGTCAGTTCAGATCATGAGCTGCGAGCGTAGTATCTCGAGTCCGGTTTCCGGCTTTTTATAGATATGTCAAACCGTACTGTCATGCGAAGTTTTTTGTTCTTGCTGTGAAAATTTGAGTTTATTATTAAGAATTTTTTTTTATTTTAATTTTTTTTTTTAATCGTTTAGGTATTAACTTGAAATATTACACTACTTCATACTCCACTTGTGGCTGGCTGAATGACGAATTGTCAAAGCCATTAAAAAAAAATGAGAAATTTCATGGTTAAAAGACACTTATTGAGATTATAATAGATCTAGCTGCGATTGTCCGTCTGAAAGTGAGTAGAAATTCATTCATAGAAGACAAGACATCAAAAATTCTTAGAGTGGATTGGAGTTGTATTGAATGGTACCTATGAAATTATTATTGCTTATCTTTTACAAAAAGTAAGGTGGATATATGTCAGGGTATTGAATTATTCTGGCAAAGAACAAGAGTGTTGTCAATTGCATATACCACAATTTTCTCTCTCCCAAAAAAGTTATATTCCATTTGTTATGTAGAAGTTTTTCCAAAGGGAATTATTTGAGTTGATAACTAAGTCATACGAATATTCTCTCCCCAGGGGTATTTGAAGAGAAAATAATGGAATCTTACATATTATCATGCACTGATCTTTTCTGAAGTAAACCCAAGTATATTAGCTGTGTGCCAACAAATCTATTTTCAGGAATTTAAAATTTGTACATGAGCACGTACACAAATCATAGGGATTTTCCGTCCCAGAACAATTATATGAATAAATACGTGTTCAATATATTTTCAGGTATAATATTGATAGATAATTTTTTAGAGTTGTTTGAGAGAATGTTATACAGGGCAATTCAAATTCGACCCCTACCATTGGGATCTCCTAAACTACAGGAGATACGTCGAAGCTTAAATAATAATAAAAATAATAATAATAATAATAATACTCCCTCATAAACACTCGTTGAGTGTACCCAAAGGCATAGCCTGTGCGGGTAGACGACGGCTATTATTATTATTTGCCGTGGCGCTCCGGGGCGACTTACTGATGTTTTAGGAGATGTATTCACTTTTTCAGCTGTAGGAAAACCCGGAAAACCCACAGCACCACCTCGGGTGGTCGGTGTGCACTCCAAGCTAGCACTAGACGAGATTGGCATCTAGACAACTTACAATACACTTGCTTTTCAACAAGGCATGCGGCCGCCTATCGAATCCGATATAAAGTAGTTGAGAAAAATTCTCGTACCTACATCGGATTCGAACCGACTATCGCTTTGCTGGAGTTTCGAACGGCCTGAAATTGTTCTGGGACGGAAAATCCCTATGATTTGTGTACGTACTCATGTACAAATTTTAAATTCCTGAAAATAGATTTGTTGGCACACAGCTAATATACTTGGGTTTACTTCAGAAAAGATCAGTGCATGATAATATGTAAGATTCCATTATTTTCTCTTCAAATACCCCTGGGGAGAGAATATTCGTATGACTTAGTTATCAACTCAAATAATTCCCTTTGGAAAAACTTCTACATAACAAATGGAATATAACTTTTTTGGGAGAGAGAAAATTGTGGTATATGCAATTGACAACACTCTTGTTCTTTGCCAGAATAATTCAATACCCTGACATATATCCACCTTACTTTTTGTAAAAGATAAGCAATAATAATTTCATAGGTACCATTCAATACAACTCCAATCCACTCTAAGAATTTTTGATGTCTTGTCTTCTATGAATGAATTTCTACTCACTTTCAGACGGACAATCGCAGCTAGATCTATTATAATCTCAATAAGTGTCTTTTAACCATGAAATTTCCCATTTTTTTCAATGGCTTTGACAATTCGTCATTCAGCCAGCCACAAGTGGAGTATGAAGTAGTGTAATATTTCAAGTTAATACCTAAACGATAAAGAAAAAATTAAAATAAAAAAAAATTCTTAATAATAAACTCAAATTTTCACAGCAAGAACAAAAAACTTCGCATGACAGTACGGTTTGACATATCTATAATAAGCCGGAAACCGGACTCGAGATACTACGCTCGCAGCTCATGATCTGAACTGACATCATACTGAGAAAACTGCTCCAAAAGTGTGGCCATTGTTGGCTTAGATATTATGGCTCGATGATTCTGGACTATATGTTTTATATATGGAATGAACATCATCTTCTTTCGTTTTGGATGTTCAGAGGTTTCTGAAAATCCCGTGGTCCGACAAAATTATCTATCGTTTAAAAAGAATGAGTTTTTGGACAAACCTCTGGATTTTTTAAAAATATAACATATTTTGGAGTTGTTTTTGTGAGTTCAATAACAGAAATGTGAAGTGCAAACCTCCAGCTTGAAATTGCATACTTTATTTTTCATGCTGGTTGTGTACAAGCGATTATTTTCAACATTTACTGGCTAAGATGTCGGAATATTGAGGGAGTTGAAAATAGGGCGGGAGCAAAACCCAGTTTTTTTGGCGTGTGTAAGTGAGACCTGTCTCACTACTCTTAAATCATTGCCTAGTGTCTGAAGAGGGTAATGGTTCCTGCTTCAGTGCAATTATTCCGGATTAACTGAAATATCTATGATTTCTGCATCATTTGGATTATGTAACGTAGTAAAATCCACCACTTAGGTACTCAGATATCCACATGATATATTTGCATGAAAAAATAGAAGTTTTCACGACCAAAATACACTTTCATTTTTAATTTTTTGATAATTTTTAGCAAAGTTATGACACATTTCACGTTCGGCACCGCCGGAACTTGCAGCGGCGGGCTAACAGGAGCCTGAAATTTGATGTCGGCGTCCAAGCACGTTTTCTGAGAATACGGGCTCATTTTATAGGAAATTACTGGGAATCATTCTTGTAGAGAATTAAATGATCTTCAACCCTATTCAAACCATATTTCTTAAAACCTAATTTTTTCCAAGATAAAAAAAAAACAATTTATTTTTTAAATAATTTTTTTTTTGGGTCCACCACCGGAATTTTGGTATCAACTACTAGCATGCCAAATTTGGTGGTGTTACAACCGATCCTCGTTTCAAAACTACGTGGACTGTAGGTACTATAGACAATGGACGCGGATCATCCACAATTGTGAAACACAGACGAACAAACAAGAAATTGAACAAAATATAGTAAATATTTGATCTGGTTGCCCCCAACTTCCTAAGAGCTGCTTTACAGTTCACGATTTTTATTGCATGCAATAAATTGCACGAATTTTCTACCAATGGATAAGGCTACTCAGCTGTCAAATAGCGCCTCATTGGATGAAATCTCTTGCAATTGATTGCATGAAATGAAAATTGCGAGCTGTAAAGCGACTTTAACAGTTATAAATTATTTTAAAAAATCCGATATGTGAGACACTCTGACAAAATTTCTTACGGGGAAAGAGATCGAAATGCATTCCTTATACTCTTTTCCGGCAATCTTTTGTTGTTAGCGGCACAGCATAGAATTTTTTTTTCATACGACCCCAAATAAAAAAGTCCAATGGAGTGATAACGAACGAACACAGAGGCCATCGATGGGGTCCATTGTTTGCTATTCAACGATCTTCAAAATGATTATCTGAAGTTATATTCACAGGTGCAATACTGAGGTGGGACTAAGTTGTGTTGATACCACAGCTGATTCCAGTTCAAATCTAGTGGATGTAAATCATTTTCTAAACTTTCGAGATATCTCTGACTTAAAATAAATGAAAAATATAATTGTTTCATCACCTTTCGATCGAAGGAACCGTCAAATGGGCCTCTGAAGCGGCGGGCCGAGTTACAGCGGTGGGAAACCCATAAAAGGGAACCAGGGGAACAGACTAGCAGAGGAACCTCACAAGGTACCCCTGAGACCATGGCTGGAGGGATCCCAGCAGATGCCACCAAAGAAGATGAGCCTACAGAGAGGACTGAGGAACCCAAACGGCGACCTCAGGTAGAATATGCCAAAACCTACCAACACCAAGAGGAGACAGAGATCGGCTAATATCGGAGAAGTTGTAGCCACTTATGTCTGTCAAATTCATTCAGTTCCTCGAGTGAGGTGCAAATGTCCTACTCATTCAGGAGCCTTGGACATATCAGGGAAAGTTAAGGGGAATGGAGACGTGTAGAAAAACAGCTCATTAGTGCCCCTCCGAACCCCTCGCGCATGAACATAAGTCTCTTCAATGCCAGGATTCTGCACAAGAGATCTGATAGCGGTAAAGATGAACATGTCAGCTGGAGACTGAACTCGGGAATTGGTCATCTGCTCTTTGAACTTCCCGTACGAGACAGAATCGGCACCTCGAGGGGTTGAGTTACTGGAGCGATACTGCGAGGAAACCGTGACGGATCTGTTCATGCTGCACATGGATTGTGACTCAAACGCCCACTACTTCCTGCGGGGAAACAGGGACACTTATCCCAGGGACAGAGCCCTTCTTGAGTGTCTAGGAACCAGTAATTTGGAAAACCTAAATGGGAGATCTCTTTCGTGAGGAACTCAAAGGAAGGCTCAAGGACTACCGTCAAAATATGAGAATGAGGCAAAAATAGATACGGCAGTAAACTATCTCAACAAAGCGATCATCATCATACCCCTGCGGATTATTATCGGATCTACGATCCATTCTGGCCCTAGGCCACATACCAGTTGCTTGGAGGTCAGTCAAAATCATCTTCATGCCAAAACCTGGGAGGAATGACTACTCCCAAGTCAAAGCATATCGTGTAGATAATCCCTCTACACGATAAAAAATACGCACACCAAAATCAACCGAAACCGCCCTTCACCACCTCATCCAAAGGATAGGGAAAGTACTGGGTAGTGGACGATCCACTATGGGAGTATTCATCGACATAGAAGGAGCTTTCGACAACACGTCTTATGAATCCATATGTTGAAACGCGGCAAGGCATGAAGTCAACTTAACCCTTAGCAGATGGATAGGTGCCATGCTAGCACAACGAACGTTGGGAGCAAAGTCAAGTGGAAGTTCAGTTGTTGCCACGGTATCAACAGGGGTATCAGGAAGGGGTCTTGTCACCCCAACTATGGTGCCTGGTTAGTCAATGGACTTCTAGCGGAACTGAATCATTCAGGGTTGTAGGCGTAAGCAAACACAGATGAAGTAGTCATCATGACTCAAAAGTCAATTGCTGAATCTTCTAGAAGAATCCATTAATGAAGCTCTGAGTAGAGTGGAATATTGGTGTTCTGCCGATTGATTCAGAGTCAATCCAGAAAACGTGGATTCGGTAATATTCACCAAAAAACGTATATTTTTATCTCCAACGAATCTTCCAGGTTTCTACAGAGAAAAACCCCTCAGAAACTACTAGGAGGTTGTGCAAGCAAGAAAAAGATCCGGGGCCGATGACTGTGCTGGGCTTTGACCCCACGACCTTATGATTTTGTAAGGCGAGCGCCTCACCATCGCAACCATCACGGCCCATACCCTTTCAGTAATGTACCTATCAGTAGGGTGTTTTCAATTCAAAGGGTCGTCAAAATAGAAACATGCTCGTACTGGGCATGCAGAAGGGCGCTCGGAAGGACGTGAGGTCTGAAATCCAGGACTTGACCACTTACATACCGGTTTCGACGTGTATTGCCTCTCTTCAGTGCAAGGTAGGTCCGACAACATTTGCAGTCATTGACGTCCTTGGTCATGACATGCAATTCACTGATACTTGAAATGATTCTCTGAAGTGGATGCGGAGTCTCGTAAGAAGACAGTCGCAGCGCCACCCCTAGAAAATCTCAGAAAGCACTTCAAAGTAAATCGGGGTAGAGTTTGATTTGATCATGTCGGGCAGGATTCTGCTACTTGATACAGAAAGCATTTGTGGCTGTCTCCCAGATTCTAGGGAAAACGCTGCACAGATATCTGTCAGATTTAATTCAACGTCCGTCGTGGTATTAGCCAGGGAAGTTGTTGTTTTCTGTCAGATATCTGCCTAAAATTAAGGAGAGAATGAGGGGTTTCTTGCTGATGTGCTGTCTCTCTCCTGAAGCCATCAGACTGTGTCTGATTTTTTCAAGTCAAACTCTACCCCGAGTTACTTTGGAGAGCTTTCTGAGGTTTTCTAGAGGTGGCAAGGATGTCGACGACTGCAAATGTTATCGAACCTACCTTGCACTGAAGAGAGGCAATACACCTCGAAACCGATATGTATGTGGTCAAGTCCTTGATCATGTCGGGCAGGATTCTGCTACTTGATACAGAAAGCATTTGTGGCTGTCTCCCAGATTCTAGGGAGAACGCTGCACAGATATCTGTCAGATTTAATTCAACGTCCGTCGTGGTATTAGCCAGGGAAGTTGTTGTTTTCTGTCAGATATCTGCCTAAAATTAAGGAGAGAATAAGGGGTTTCTTGCTGATGTTCTGTCTCTCTCCTGAAGCCATCAGAATGTGTCTGATTTTTTCAAGTCAAACTCTACCCCGAGTTACTTTGGAGTGCTTTCTGAGGTTTTCTAGAAGTGGCAAGGACGTCGACGACTGCAAATGTTATCGAACCTACCTTGCACTGAAGAGAGGCAATACACCTCGAAACCGGTATGTATGTGGTCAAGTCCTTGATCATGTCGGGCAGGATTCTGCTACTTGATACAGAAAGCATTTGTGGCTGTCTCCCAGATTCTAGGGAGAACGCTGCACAGATATCTGTCAGATTTAATTCAACGTCCGTCGTGGTATTAGCCAGGGAAGTTATTGTTTTCTGTCAGATATCTGCCTAAAATTAGGGAGAGAATAAGGGGTTTCTTGCTGATGTTCTGTCTCTCTCCTGAAGCCATCAGACTGTGTCTGATTTTTTCAAGTCAAACTCTACCCCGAGTTACTTTGGAGTGCTTTCTGAGGTTTTCTAGAGGTGGCAAGGACGTCGACGACTGCAAATGTTATCGAACCTACCTTGCACTGAAGAGAGGCAATACACCTCGAAACCGGTATGTATGTAGTCAAGTCCTTGATCATGTCGGGCAGGATTCTGCTACTTGATACAGAAAGCATTTGTGGCTGTCTCCCAGATTCTAGGGAGAACGCTGCACAGATATCTGTCAGATTTTATTCAACGTCCGTCGTGGTATTAGCCAGGGAAGTTGTTGTTTTCTGTCAGATATCTGCCTAAAATTAAGGAGAGAATAAGGGGTTTCTTGCTGATGTTCTGTCTCTCTCCTGAAGCCATCAGAATGTGTCTGATTTTTTCAAGTCAAACTGTACCCCGAGTTACTTTGGAGTGCTTTCTGAGGTTTTCTAGAAGTGGCAAGGACGTCGACGACTGCAAATGTTATCGAACCTACCTTGCACTGAAGAGAGGCAATACTCCTCGAAACCGGTATGTATGTGGTCAAGTCCTTGATCATGTCGGGCAGGATTCTGCTACTTGATACAGAAAGCATTTGTGGCTGTCTCCCAGATTCTAGGGATAACGCTGCACAGATATCTGTCAGATTTAATTCAACGTCCTTCGTGGTATTAGCCAGGGAAGTTGTTGTTTTCTGTCAGATATCTGCCTAAAATTAAGGAGAGAATAAGGGGTTTTTTGCTGAAGTTCTGTCTCTCTCCTGAAGCTATCAGACTGTGTCTGATTTTTTCACACCGTTATTATTATTGCTTTAGCGTCGAATTATTAGCAAATAGTGTTTTTCGACACTTCAGCATCTGTTTTTTGTCGATTCTTCCAAGAATGACTATTGTTAATTGAGATATTTCTTATCACCACACGGAAATTTTAGTTCTTCCAAGTTTCTACAAGAACCGTTCAATTTGAATATAGGGTTGTTAGCATAAACTCCCCCTATATTTCAGCGTAAAACCCACTAGTGTTGAGAAAAATGGTGTTGCCATTGAAAAAAAAATAATTACTGAATTTTCGAGATAACCGAATTCACTGCCAATTTTTGAGCATTCGGATAATTTTTTTGAAAGGTTTCCAAAGACCTAGGAAGCTTCGGGTACCACTCAGGCAAATTCGGGCAATTTCGATCTGACTCTCTCATCATGAGTTCAGATCCCATTCTCTGCATGGCCTGCGAGCATGAAAACGCAGAGATCGGAGCATTTCTCTTTAGGTCAGCAGCCTGTGCAGCCGATGAACATGGTCTCGTGTTTTTCACTAAACGGAGAGAGTTTTCAACTGTGGGTCCTTTCCGTATTCCTTGCATTGTCCTTTCACGCTCAATCCAAAATTGCTGAGAGATAAACCCTCGAATGGGATAATTGGTATCCACACAACGCTGGGATATATTTCATTAACTCACAAGCTTGTATTGGTACAAATGGTCAGCGCATTTTCCATATTGATTTTTGTGAACTTTTTTTCGTAACGATACTTTAATTATCTGCACTACAAGACTACATAATTCAGAAGACCTGTAAGAAAGGTAGGTAGTAATATTGTGCAGTTATGCCAGAAATTGATCGAGAGTCATGTACCAGAAAACTGTTTCAGTATATTTTAATTATTCGACCTGTTAACTGCCCATTCAGAAAAGAATATCAAAAACAGGGTGTTTTATTTGAAAATTCCAAGTTAGTATTTGGATCTTTCATTCGGATTGAACAGTAGCAAGCCGTTTTAGGTAGCCTTTCAAAAATTATAAATTGATTTTTCCTGCTAAAACTTGTGCTCATTCTGGGACAGCCGGTAAAATACACTGAAATCTTCAATACAACAATACAAATAACTTTTTTAAATTTTGGTGACGATACTCATAATGTTGTAATCAGCTGAAATTTCGATTATCTTAAAAGAGAATCGAAAGCTGTACAAGTTATAAGGACTGAGATACTCTCGCTGGAAGTTAATTTCCATTATCATTACACAAAATATTTCTATTGAAGTAATGGTTACTTTACCAAATTCATTTACACTTTCATGTTTCAATGGGCTGAATTTTTGATCTTCAGTTTCCATATGTCGCTAAATGGATGATAAAGTTATTTGTTGACATATCATTTGATAAGTGAATCAATCTCCATATATAAATTCTAACGATTTACTGTATCAGTTTCACATCAGTTATTACCAAGTATCTGGTAGTGCACATTACGAAAAACAATCAGAGAGATGTCATATACAAAGTAAGTCTATTAATTCTTCAAAATATTAAGTTTGAATGAACCCATATATTGTAGAGATATCGACAGTGATGTCATGATGTAAAATAGGGTGGTTGGTAATTTTCTAAAAAAAAAATAGATCAATGAACAGATTCGAGATAAAGTTTTCTAAGAAAATCGATTGATAATTTTTGTCGATTCAGTCTTTTGACATTGTGTTCCTATTCTAGCAAAAACATGAAACCGATATAATATAAGATTATAAAAGAACAAATCGTAGATTAGTTTGTCTTTTCTTTGGTGATTAAAAGACAAGTTTAGTTTTTTTGACATTACCGGGAACCAAAAGAAACTCTCAATTCAATTCATTCATGTATGTTTTGTCCAATGAAAACATTCGTCTGGTAGAACTTTTCTACTTAGACTATTGCCGTGGAAAACCTTAAAGATATGTCTGCGAATATATACAGATATGGAAAAATATTATCAGCATATAGCAATCCCAATACTGCCGCAACTGCGGTTGATATAGACACTGTCACGTGCAACAGCTTTGGCAAAGGTAACAGACGATATCCATAGCGCTGTGGATGATAGCAAGGTATGTGTTCTTGTCCTAATCGACTATTCGAAGGCATTCGATATGGTATGTCATCGATTGTTGGTTTCGATTTCAGGATATTTATGGTTTTCGGCTGATTCATGTACGATGATCAAAAACCATCTGACAAACAGATCTCAGACTGTGATAGTTAAGCGCATATCATCTAACTTCGTCAACTTGGTATGTGGTGTGCCACAGGGATCCATACTCGGGCTACTATTGTTCACCCCATATACCTCGCAACTTTATAAGATTATTAAAACGTCTACATCCCACTTTTACGCGGACGATTCCCAACTCTACCTTTCTTTTGGCGAGGAGGAAGTTGCATTCGCATGTATTAAGATGAATGAACACTTAGAACAATTTCATCTTCAATTTCATCTTCAAAACAGATCTCACTGACCACTATACCGTAATGTTATCTATCAATATGAATGCTGAGGAAAAAAATACAACTTCAGATTTATCTTACACTTACCTAAATCAACGAAAGCTGAATAATAAATTGAAACAAGAGAATTGAACGGGTGGCACCTTTAATAGAATGTGTTATTGGCAATACCACATTGGATTTTTCTTCCTGCGAAAAAAATCTAGGCTTACTACTCGATACCGATCTCAGATATAAAAAACATGTATCAATGATGACTCAAAATGCATTTTGTAGTCTGAAAACTATATTTTCCAACAGAAAAATTTTAAGTAAACACTGCAAAAAAATTCCCTGCGACTCTTTGGGGTTATCGACATTTGATAACGCAGACTGTGTATATGGACCAGCATTTTTCGAATCTGAGTGTAAACGTATTCAACTCGCTCAAAACTCATGTTGTGTTCGTCTTATTTGCGGTCTGCGTAGGCGGGATCATGTATCGGCTTCTTTGAAGAACATAGGTTGGCTATGAAAGAGAGACGTTTTCTCCACAGAAAATTCAGCATCGGTGTCAATCAAGCACACAATGTTAATTTGAGAAATAAAGATAACTTCACGATTCCAAAACATCATGGCTCTCTCTACCAATCCTCATACTCATATAACATCTCTAAAACTCATAATAACATCCCTCTAGATATTCGTAATTCCAATTCCGTAAGCCTTTTCAAGAAAAAAAATTAAACTTGCAATTTTGAATGGATCAGTGCTAGTCTATTGATTTTTTTTCTTCATTGTTATTAAATATTTTTTCAAATAAAACATTCTGAGGAATGTGTGTATCTCTGTATGTGTGTGTAAAAAGTATGTAAACCTGTTTAAATTCCTACATCATTATCAATGTTTCGTTTGTTATGATTAGTTTTTTCGCGGTATATTTGTTTTTTCTTTGTTGTTTCTGCGACTGAGGCCTTGAGTCTATAGGTTCGTTTATTATTATAAGAGTAAATATGTTATTTATCAGGTTGAGTGAAAGAGCGCAACTCTTTTGTCGAAAAACCGTCAGAAAGAGAGCGAACTTTGACTTTAGATCTACAGGTTAGTGGGGTAATCAATATATGTTTTTTATATATAGTTCTGTATACATAACCTATAATCAATAAAAGCGATATTAGTATTATTATTTTTTTCATACTGAATGTACCAGTCAGGCCCTGTCTCCGGAGCTCCGATACTACTGGAGGGCGCGCTGGTGTATCATTAACCCCAGCAAACACTCCCCACGTCTGTGGGGTGAGTGATTACTGGGTCCGAGAATCATGTGCCCTGAGTAAACGGAGTGAACCAAGAATAACGGCCTTCTGCATTCTTCCGGCTAGGTTTTCTGCCGCATCACGGCATGCCGGTATGATTTTCAGATTTGAGAGCAGCGTGTCTATCATTCCACCAAGGATCCCTATTATCAGAACCACCATTTTGACAGAATGGTTTGGATAAAGCCTGCGGAGTTCAAAGAGAAGATCTCGTTATTTAGTCCGTTTTTCCTCCTCTTTTCGGACGATGTTTGTTTCGCCAGGAGCTGAAAACTCAATGACGAAAATCGTCGAGGATGGTCGAGGAGGACTACATCAGGCTTATTGGCTTGTATTTGCCTGAGGGTGGGGAATGAGTAGTTCCAATAGATTCGGCACTTCTCATTCTCCACAACGGACTCAATATCCCCCGGAGCATAAGGCAACACCGGTGTCTCGTCTACACCGTACGAGTGTCGTAGATAGTAGTACAACACTCGCGTAGGGCCGCGTTATGCCTGTATTATTAAATTGTGGTCGACGCAAACATTTTGTAGGGAGGAAAATAGTAGTTCGGTTGAATACTTGACTCTCCATCGCGTACAATTGTTATATTTTGTACTAGTCGACTGACTACACCAACCAGCTTCTACTGCAATTCTAGAGGATACTGGTACCTATTTGTAATAATTGTTTCGAACTATTTAAGAGCTTCCTCACTGATACACATCAGGCTGTGAAGATCAATGAAGCAGTGAGTGAATTCAAGAAAACATAGGATCTCAAAGGGAACTGTTTTGGGTTCTAGATTATTCAATAACATTAAATGTGCTGTATACACAGCGGAGCAGTGGAGAAATTGTTGAGTTTGCTAATGACACCGCCATCTCAATCAAAGCAGAAAACTGAGATGGTCTGAAAAAAAAAAGCGAAACGGATTTCTCTATAATCAAAAATTGTCTTGATCGCAGATTACCCACACTCAATCTAAAATAAATTAAGTTACCATTGAGTTGTAACAAGCCTTCATCCGACTGTGTGAAATTTAATATACATGGTGAACACTTAGTCATAAAATCTGAAAACAGAATTGAATACTCATAGGAGTACTTGGGAATAATTGATGTTCATTTGATATTGGACCATCATATAACACAAAAAAGCTTCAGAATCTACTACACAAGTTCAAGAACTTAAAAATTCCATACTTTTTCTCAACTCAACCCCTTTCTATTTTAAAAATTTCTCAATTTTATTATTTACAGAAAACTGCGCCTGTCATCCATTATAGAGTAATAGGCCAATCAAAATGGGAATCATTGAGCACCCTAACTTTCGTGAAAGTTTGCATTCTTCTGCTATTTTTTCCACATTTTTTATTTTCAATGCCTAATTGATTGCGCTATAATAAGCATTAATAATGTTACGAGATTGATAAAAATCCCGCTGGGTCGACTCGCAAGCGTATCGTCGATAATTATTTCCAAGAAGAGATTATTATTTGGGTGGAATTCTGTCGTGAGTAATCTAGATCGGATCGCGAAGCATCTGGTTGCACGTCTGGACCATATAAAGCGAGAGTTTAAGGAAAGTTGGATGATTAAGAAATTTATGAAGAAGTGATAAGCAGTTTTTGAAGAAATATATAAGTGTTTGGAATATTTAGCTAGTTGTATTGTTGTATAGATCTAAGTGTTTTATTAGTCAGTGGAGTAGTTTGTATGTTTTTAGTGAAGTTAGAAAGTAAACAGTTTAGTAGGGTGCTCGGCATTATTATTTAGCAAATCGTAACAATATCATTGAGTAAAAGGCAGCCTTAAAAACCTACGTTTAGAAATAATTAGAAAAAGGACCAGGCAGCGGCCTTGAGGAAAAATTGTTGTGTCAATTTTTCTGAATTTTCAATATGTTTGGAATATGAACATGACACAACTGAATTGAGATTAGTTTTCGAGATACATAGTGTTGAAGGAAAATATCTCTAATGTGAAAGATTTACAACACTAATTTAGCTTACCATGAAGCATCAATTTCTGACCGGTGTTTGATTGAATGAGACATAATTCATTTAATATTAACGCAGCTATCTGAGTTGCTGATGATCCGATTACTAATAAAAATTAAAATAAGAAATCAAAGCGGACGCTCGCTGCGCTCACATTCCATAAATTACCAGTAGAAACAGACACGGCAAAAATTGAATAATTGAACAAATAAATTAAGTGGAAGGAAATATTTGCTCACATTTGAATCTGAATAGTCGGTCAGGCATATTTCAAGTAAGCATCTTACCGTGATAATGAAGATAACTAAGAAAGAGGAGGTTATGTTTGTGATTGAAAAAGGTCGAATTTTTGTGTGAAACAATTGTTTTTCGTGCTTGTTAATTCGAAATTAGATATATTAGCTTCTAAAAAGAAGTCAAATAGAAGAAGGCATGTTCTGTGATTTTTTATCGAAATATTTTTGCTTGAAAATGTACCCCGCACTTTTCTTATGTAAAGTGGCGACCGGTCAAATTTTCTGAAACATAGGTATGTTGCTGTTCTTGACCTATTAACCAAAAGTTTCAATGTGCCCGACCCAATCCTATGACTAGTTTTCTAGATACGGGGTGTTGAAACTGAAAACTGCCCAGTTTTTCAGATTTTTTTTTGTTAACTTACGAACTAGATTGAATTTCTGTTTTCATACACATGTTTTCTACATATTTCAGTAAAACAATGGTGAATACATGTGACTAAAAATATTCATGTATACGGGCGAACTCACAAATGAATGACAGTAATTTTTTGCGAAATCCCACTTTTTCTACTGTGAACTTAGGAAAGCATGTTTTCGAAAATAAAGCCTCAATATAGTATTTTGAGGAGAATATAACGCATAGTACACATTTTTCATACAGTGTGTTTCATAGAGAAAACCACAATACCAAATAATTTTTTTTTATTAATTCAAAACCTTGTACCTATAGATTGATTTGAGGATAAATTATTACCACTGATATATGAGGGTCTCTAATCTTCAAGGTATACAAGGTGGTTGATTTTCCGAAAGGTATTCTATTCTGAGATAAGTACAAAAACCATGATCACTCTGTATTCTGAAAGTTACCCGGTCAACTTTTACCATTTTCTCATTATATGATTATTTTAATAACGTATTGGGAGGTATGATCTTTACATCCGATACTATGACCAATTTTCTAGATACTAGATAAAGTGGAGAAATGCTGATTTCATCAGTTTTTTTCCTCAAATTGAAAAATTGTAATGACTTATATTGGATATGTAACTTCATTATAAGTTTAGATTGGAGGTACATTGAAACGTACAGCTAGAAATATTTACTGTTACAGGGTGATTCACAAATAATACGTCTTTCAAACACTCAACAATTCAACATTGGCGCCACAGCGAGCTCATTTCTGGAAGTATATACTAACTTACTCGTTCACAATTTCGAGGCTAAGAGATTTCGGTATCATTAGTTTTGTACAGGGTGAGCCATATGACAAACCATCTGATAATGATCGAAATATTCGGCCTCAAAATCGTAAACGTGTAAGTATAAACTTCAAAAGATAAGTTGTCTGTGGCGGAAATGATGAATTATTGACTGTTATAAAAACGTATTGTGAATCATTCCTAAATCACTAATAGTAGTAAATATTTAGCTGCACCTTTCAAAACTCATATTGAAGTTACATATCCGCAATATAAGTCAATGCAATTTTTAAATAAGCATTTCTCCACTTTAACGTCTTGCATCCCAAGACGTAATTAAAATCATATACTGAGAAAATGGTAACATTTGACCGGGTAAATTTCAGAATACAGAGTGTTCATGGTTTTTGTACTCATCTCAGAATAGAATACCTATTTCGGCAAATCAACCACCTTGTATACCTTGAAGCTTAGAGGCCCTCATATATATTAGTGGTAATAATTCTCCTCAAATCAATCTATAGGTGAATTAATTCATGAAAAAAATTATTTGATATTTTGGTTTTCTCTATGAAACACACTATATGAAAAATGTATACTATGCGTTATATTCTCCTCAAAATACTATATTGAGGCTTTATTTTCGAAAACATGCTTTCCTAAGTTCACAGTAGAAAAAGTGGGATTTCGCAAAAAATTACTGTCATTCATTTGTGAGTCCCCACGTATACATGAATATTTTTAGTCACATATATTCACCATTGTTTTACTGAAATATGTAGGAAACGTGTGCATGAAAACAGAAATTCAATCTAGTTAACCAAAAAAAATCCGAAAATGTGAGCAGTTTTAAGTTTCAATACCCCGTATCTAGAAAACTAGTCGTAGAATTGGGTCGGGCACATTGAAACTTATGGTTACTAGGTCGACTGCAACAACATACCAAAGTTTCAGAAAATTTGACCGGTCGCCACTTTACATAAGAAAAGTGCGGGGTCCTTTTCTTCGGATTCGTGTTCAGGAGACAAAAACTAAGTAAGTTAAGACCCTTTTGTTTTCAATTTCAAAGCGGATCCCAAAAAATTTACATTCACTCAAAATCTGAAATTGCAACGATTTTGAGGCCGGCCATGTCTTTGGCTTGTATAGGTACAACGCATATCTGCTCGTTAACGGTCCATCCATGACTCATCCGTACAAGAAGGAACGAGAACTCGCTAAGGAAAGAAATCGTTGCTCTTACCGCGCCAAGAATTTACGAGAGCCATCTGAGCCATCACGGTTTAGTCTCGATAGTTCGAGAGCTGCAAAAGGAATCTGCTTGTCGGTATATAAGATAGTATCTGTGATATAAATGTTCCAAATTATTAGGTTATTGTTTGGAAGAGTAGCGAAATAAATTAACTGTATTTCCACTACATTTGGTGTCAGAAATAGGATGTTCAAACTAAATAAGTATTCGCTGTAAAAAAAACCGATAGACCTTTATCGCGTCTAATGGAGTAGTGACCCGTTGAACAAATGAATGTTTGCGAAGTGGACAGTTTTGGGCATCGCGGTACAATAGAATGAAAACTCTCTGTGTAATTTGAATAGATTGATATCTTGGTTGAAGACAATAAAACATAAAATGTTTCCGAGGAGAGTTCGCCGAGTCAACCTAAAAGTAAGTGAATTGAAGCATGAATTAGAGAACGTGAGTTAGAAACAACTGGAAAGAAGGCCGTACTCCAGAGAAGACTGATTGAAGAAGAAGAAAATTTGGTAAATCTGGAAAATTAATTTCTTCAAAATTCAAAGAGGCAGGAGGAAAAGCTTCAACAAAACTCTGTGAACTTGAAAGAAGAACTTCAACAAAATTCGGTGAGCAAGGAACGGAAACTCGCTAAAGAGTAAAATCGTCGCTTCTATTTGTGCCGAGAACTTACAAGAGCCATCTGATTGAGTCGCCGTATAGTCTCAATAGTTCGAGAACTGTGAAAGGAATCTGAATAAAAGACGCTCGACAGGAGATGGTGGGCAGAGTTGCAGATATAGTTCGAAAGTTCGCAAATCGACAGAGTAGCGAGTAACTGTGATATAAATTTTTTAAATAAATTAAGTTATTGTTCAGAACAATTTCAAATCAATTAGCGAAATGAGTGTATTTTCACTATAATATGAATTCACGCCAGAAGACACACTATCGAGTGTCTAGCCTACATCATCACAACACACGCTCTCCGATCGCTGATGATTTATTAGTGCCACGTTACAGATTAATAAAATCGGAGATGAATTAATTGGGTTTTAAACTTCACAACAAACTACCTTGCCATATTAGATCCATGATTGAAAAATGTTTCAAAATTAAAGTTAGAAAAATGCTACTCGAACATTGATTCTATTCTGTTATGGAATATAATCAAAAATAAGTATGCAAACTTATCATGGCACTTACTCTCTTACCTATTAATCACGTATCACGGGTACACTTGTCATCATATTTATGTATATTTATGATCATTACGCATGTATCACATAGGCAAAAAACTATCTATCCATCGTTTGATTATGTCAAAACTGACTAATTCAAAATTTTCCACTGAGTGAGTAAAATATTTCGTTAGGAATTAGTTACTCATCCGGTATAAAATTTTGAATTCGTCAATGTTAACACCATCTAAATTAATGAATGATTTAGTATGGACCACGTACAAAGTCACATCTTCACTGAATGGGGTCAATCAAGAATTTCATTTTAAATAATTCTTGACAGAACCTACATCTTATAATATTATTATTCAAAAACCAGTTTAAAATGAATCAGTGAAAAGCAATATTAGTCACTAAACCGAAAATTGAAGTTATGCCAGGGATGCTTTTGTTCAGGGTGTCATACTCCATAACATTCAAAAGAATTACTTAACCGGTTACAATTTTTCCATTAGGTGCCCGCCCGCCTCGTCCTATTTTATTGTTTTTCCTTCTAATCACTAATTGGTACAGTGAAAGTGTTTCATGACACATAGTTACATGACAAATAGTTATTAGACATTTTATACCTTCGTAATACAATATGGCGAGGAAAAAAAAAAGACGGAGACACATCAATTCCGTTTTGTTTTTAATTTCATTACTACTTCCTGAATAGGAACGTACAGAGGAGTATTCAGAAGTTGAGGTGATATTGAGTTTTCAACCACACAGAGTACCTATACCTGTAGCCGGACAGTGTGGCAGAATCGGCCTCAGGCCTAATATTGTACCGATTATTTACCTCATCATTTATGTTGTTTCAAAACTTTTCAATTTTTATTTCGTAAATGGTAATTAATAAATGGTTTATTATTATTATTATACTACAAATATAATAAATAGAGTGATGGCAGATTTGATTGAATTATGTCAAATGCAAAAAAATGTTCGTAGAACTCCCCTATACACCAAGTAGGTACACTCTCAAAATATATGGGGTTTTTGCAACATAGGTATCTCTACAAGTGTTAGAAATAATCCCATCTAACCTTGATTATTCTCGAAAGTTATTTTTCCACACTAAAGATGTTCTGTAGATGTAACAAAAAGTTAACTAGAGGCTTGTCGCTTGCTGAGGATATTAACAGTCGATTCATTCCGTGTTACTTATTACGGTTTTCCCGCTGCTTGTTGACATTTCTTAAAATTTGCCTGGATTGAAGTTTGTTTTCTCACCCTTCCTTCATGATTATTCGTTCCGCTATTTCATATTAAGTTGCTTGTGCGCATAACTAAGTTACCGAATAAATAGACAACAATAATATTCAAAAAGTCTCATAACCTAAAAATTGATATAAATGAAGCTGAAGGTATTACTTGTCGAAGTCAAAGTCATTACCCTAGGCATGTAAATGACACTATTTATATTCCGTTGTCAAGTTAAATTAGTAAACGAATGATATAGGTCATTTAACTGTTTTGAGTATGTATGGACTATTTACAGTGTCGGCAGCGGGGAAAAAATTAAGGTATTATTCACTTTCAGAATCAAAACTGTGACAGATACGATTTAGCAAAAATGGGGGAAATATAGCAAAGGAATGCAAACTTTCACAAAAGTTTATTTTTAGTGCCCAATGAAACTGTAAAAATTTGAGCCTTTGTACAAGGCCGGCAACATAGTTAAAAATGTAATTTATAAACAATTGTGGATATTTTGTACAGAAAATCTGCAAGAGTCGCAAAAAGGTGAAAATTAAGAAAATATCACCCTTTATCATTCCCCAATTATGCGACAAAGTCTAAGTGTTTTATGTGAGTGATTCAATATTAATTTTTACTTTTTTTTAATAACTCAAAAAAAAATCGAAAATTTGGCAAACGAGAAGAAAAGTTGCTCTCTATTTCATAATTCTCGTCAAAACTTTGCCAGTTCCGCCGATGACGGCAATATAGGTTTTTTTTATTTTACATTCAAAAATTGAGATGCAAACCTGAAATAATTTTGAAAATAATCCAGAACTTTTTTGAGTTGGTCGCAAACATAGGGAGTAATATCATAGAAAACATATAAAATTTAGCATTACTATAAATTTCGGGAACTTTGTCAAATGAAAAAAAAATATTTTTACATTCTCGAAATCTGTTATTAGTATAAAGAAAAAAAATATTTGTTGCCGTCATCGACGGAAGTGGCAAAGTTTCAACGAAACTGAGAAAGTTTCAATGAAACTTATTACATAAGTAAAGAAAAACGTTTCTTCACCTTTGCCCCTCTTCATTATTATTTTTTTGGCCGAGTTATAAACAAAAGTATAAGTACAATAAACGAACAAAGTTCAAACAGTGTGTATACGGTGAGGATCAAATAAATCAAAAGAAATGATTCCGACTACGGTCAAAAATACCCTTCTCTCCACACATTCCCACAAAGTGGAACAATGAGGCAAATATTTGACAAAAAGCAACTAGTTCCCCATACGGACATTGAATTACGTCTGTCATCCATTCGAGCAATGTTCCTCTGTTCCTCAAGGAGGACATGTTGAAAGTGCTGATTGTAGTAAAGCCATTGAATATTATTATATTTCATTTGGAATATTATGGACCGCGGTGGTATGCAGGCTAAGTGCTCGCTCCATAAGCCAAACATCCGTAGGCGCATGAGTTCGAATGTCAGCACTGCCACTGGTCTCATGCATGGCATCACACGTATCAAAAGGTATGTACTACGTCTTTCCCTAGCTCGCACAAGTCTCTGACTTCTGAGGGTTGCACGTAGGGGTGCAGCTGGTTGACGGATATTGTGAAAGGATTACCCCCTATGTGGATATTCGTGATTACCCCATATATGTTTTTACGTTATGATGTCATGATTATTTTTGAAGTATTGTAGAACTTTAACAGCTGTAGCAATTTTGTTAGAAATGGACACCTGCATACATGCATGTTTCGAGGTGTTTTTCTCTCATCAGTGTGGGATAGGTCAGACGACAAAAGAGTCATTTTGTTCCAAAAAACGAACAATAACATTCAATAGCCTTATAAGTGTTCCCTTACGAATGAAGCCGTAACCTAAAATCGAAGCGCCAACCGTGAACAAAGTTCAAACTATTCAAAAAGTTCACAAAATAAGATATAGGCAAAAAATTATTCGGAAATTTTCGATTTTTCCTGAACGACCCCAGAACTCAAAGAGCTAAATGAGATTATTTTGTTTCACATCATTGATATCTGTAATATGTTGTAGAGGGCGTTTAGAAGGCCCCTTCCAAGAACTCAAGTCATTTGCAGAACAGCGCTGGGCATTCCCACAGCATATTTTCTGCAGTTTCTGCGAAGTTCTCGCAGTAGCGGCAACTATCACTCTCTGATTCACCTATCTTTTTGAGGTGGTACCCCCAAAAAGGCAGTGTCCAGTGAGAAGTCTCGTTACCATCTTCAAGTCTTTTATGTCCAACTCGAGAAGCTGTTTAGCTTTCTTTGGCGATAGACATACTAGTCTTCCCACTTGTCACTTTATTCGAGTGAGATTTCATTTCATCGGTTTCCCAGCGTCGGAACTTTTCTTTCTAGTGGGCTCTGGAGAGTCCACAGAAAGGTTTGGGGCCGGTAAATTGTGTATTTACATCTTTTTTGGCAAGGCAATCTGCTTCTTTGTTGCCTTTAATTCCTCTGTGACCTGGCACCAACATCAGGGTGACCTGATTGTTTACTGCCAGTTGTAATAGGGAGTGTTTACAGGTGTATGACCTCAGAGCTTTTAGTGCTGCTGAGCTATCTGACAGTATATAGATTTCTGCCCTTCGGGTGACTCTTTCAAGGCATGTACTTCTGATTGGAAGATGGTTGGAGTGTTACCAAGAGGTTTTGAGAGCCTGAAATTTGGTCCTGTAACGCCCACTCCAACCCTTTCGTCCATCTTAGATCTATCTGTGTACCACACTGATGCATCCCTTTCCAGTTGAGGTCCATTCTCTGTGCAAGTTTGGTGGCTGTTTATGACCACTTCAAACTGCATTTCGAAGTCGTACCTAACTGGAATGAAATTTTTCGGTTCAGACATGGCTTCTAGGGAAATGTGTTCCAAAATCTTTCAGTGACCGATCAGATCTCCTGCTTTCAAGTTTTTTGTTTCGTTCAGTCTGAAGGCACTGTTTGCTGCTTCTTTCATGACACATAGGTGCAATGACGGAAGGTTTAGCATTGCTTCCAAGGCTGCAGTAGGGCACGTAAATATTGCCCATGTGATTCCCAGACAGGCTAGCCGTTACACTTTATGCAGCTTGACTCGTGCCGAAATTTGTTGAATTTTTGGCCACCATACCAGTGAGGCGTAGGTGACCATAGGTTTAATGATTGTTTGGTATGACCAATAAATCATTTTTGGTTTCAGACTCCATGTCTTACCAAAGACTTTCCGGCATGTCCAGCTTGCCGCTATAGCATTGGAAAGAATGTTGTTGATTTTGCTGTTCCAAGTCAGTTGTTGGTCTATTTTAACTCCCAACTATTTCACCTCTTTGGAAAATGTTACTGGGTTCCATTCAGAGTTGGAGCTATAAGTTCGTACTTTCACCTCTTGGTGAATGGCACATGCACTGTTTTGCAAGGATTGACGTTGAGTCCTTCCTTAGCGCACCAGCTTCTGATTGTGTTTAGGGCATGCGGTCGCAGATTACTCCGTCATGTTTGCCCCTGGTGGTGGCACAACCTTATTTCGTAAAACCAAATTCGTGTAGCTTTACTAGCAGGTCGTCGACAACCAGTGACCACAGCAAAGGCGATAAAACTCTCCCTTGGGGGCAACCTTTTTCTGCTGTCACCTTGACTGTCTCTTCCATGAGAGTCGCCACAATGATTCTGCTTTTCAGCATTGATTGTGTCCATCTGATCACTGATCCAATGATCTGGTTATGGATGTAATATGTTACTTTGCACCTATTCAGTCTCTAAGAGATAGTTTTACTGTTATCGAGATCTCACTGAGTGAACTCGAATTTGAATAGCCATATATAAGTTTTATACAGTTTTGGGGGTAATGAATTCATCCTACGTAATCACAAAATGTAGGTAACTACTTATATCCCGAAGTAAAAAGCATTTCTTATTATTTTTTTAATGGTTATTACGCCAGAACTGTTGAATGAAGAGTACGTTTATCCTGACATTCATGATTCTATCCAGTAGCGCAGAAGCGAATTGAAGCAAATAATTACTGAACCAAAACGAGTTACACAAAATTCCTCTACCTTGTAGACTATGTCATTATTCACGAAAATATCGAATATAATCCTTGCGGTGTAGTTACAAAGAATATTTCTTTGGTAAATTGTAATTTTACTGAAACTGAAAACCAAATCCTAAAACAAACAAGAACATTCCGCAATTTGAAAAATTTTAATCAAGAACTTTTCTCTCGTAATTTGGAAATCATACCTTGGTTCCATATATTACCTAGACATTCAGCAGACCCCATTGTCCCTGGATAACAGAAAATATGAAATTGATAATGAAACTCCGAAACAGAGCACATGATGAATTCAGAAGATCAGGAAGGGGCGAGGACTGGGATCATTATAAGAATCTTAGAAATTTTGCAAAATCTTCGATCTATCTCTGATCACCTGGGCAACGTAGAGGATATTGATCAACATTTCGTGAAATCGATGGAGTTTGCTCAAGATATAGATGAAACACTAAAAAAATACTATGAAAAGAATATCACAGGAAGTGTGGCAGATATTTCTGAACTCCGTTTGATCACAGAAGGTGATTTAATTGACTATATTTCCCAAATTGAGAGTAAAGCTACTAGTATAGATGATCTTGATTATTTGTGCGCGAAGGAAAATAATAGGAGAAACGTTGAAAATGCGCATATCAACATCCTATCAGACAGTCAAACGGCACTGAAGGCCTTATCTAGCAAGGAAGTAACCTCCCAACTGGTATGGAACTGCAAAGAAAAACTGAAAACTCTGTCAGACCGGAATCAAGTCAAACTGATATGGGTCCCAGGTCATCAGGGAATCGCAGGCAATGAGAAAGTAGACGAACTCGCATGAAGAGAATCGGAAATACTCCCAAACCAAGGGCAGATGCTAGGGGTACCGAAGTGTACAATAAGAGCGTCTGTAAAAGACTGGATTTGGGACACGCACAAATCTACTGGGACAATGTCCCAGGAAACAAACATGGAAAAGAATATACCGAAGGACCGTGTAACAAAAGAACGGCAGACCTGTTAACAATGAGCAGGATCCAGTTGAGAACCGTGACGGGACAATACGATGGAGACCTGAGCTGCAGACTATGCGGTAAGGATACAGAAACCGTGAAACACATACAGTGCTATTGCAAGGCTCTAGACCGCAAAAGACAGTCAATTTTTGGGCAGCTATCTGGCGACCCAGAACTATACAGCTCCAACCCAATACGGAACTCGTACAAAGTCGTACAAGGCACAAAAATATTGGATTGGGTACTGTTACAATGAAACATAGCGGTGCCTTGGTTCGCGGACTTGCTGGCTCTATTGATGAAACGTGGAGTTGGCGGTTTTGCGAATTAAGGCATCGATAGGTACGATACAATGGGTTAATAAGCCTAAGTGTCACCGGAAGCAATAATCGACCGGACCTACACAGAGGTGGAGGTTTTAGTGAGTATGCCTACTAAGGAGAGTCTCACAGTATTGAGTCTGGGGACTCAATATTTCTCTATGAAAAATTTCCTCCACCTCTCAAACAAAAAATCAATGATCGCAGACCTATCCCGTTCTTACCAAAATTATTGAAAAAGTTGTCGCTGCTCAACTCAAAGCTCATAGGGCCGAAAATACCCTTCTCTAGTTGTAGTTGTTTTCTGTCAGATATTTGCCTCATTTCTAAACTTTGTGAAAATGTGTGGAGGAACGGGTATTTTCTGCCGCAGTCAGAATTATTTTTTTGAGCCCAATATAGATCACCATCAACTAATAATAGAGAATTATTGGTAAACGAACTGTATGATTACTTTAGTAACACTGATGTAGAGAGCAACGACGTACATATAATTATTGGCAATATCGATATTAGTACGCGAGCCTTCGTACAAAATCTGAAGTGATAACCAGCAAGTTGTAACTTTGTATACTGTTTGAATGTGACGAGTCCGACAAGATGTCACAAAGAGAAAACCTTGAAAGTGGTGAGTTTTCCTTTGTCGCCAAATAGACATCTTTGGAGCTTCGGACTGCTGAAGATCCTCATTAATTTTGTCGGACAATGGTGCCATTGGAAATCTCATTAAATCATTGTATTTTCCTATAGAAAAATCAGACAAAAATGTTGGGTACTTCTAGGTTGTACCCCACTCTAAAAGTGTCGATATCACTACTTAGGTTGGCGACAGACAGCAATCTGATTTTTCTAGGAAAATACAAAAATTAAATGAGATATTCAATGGCACCATCGTCTGACAAAATCAATGAGGATCTTCAGCAGTCCAACGCTCCATAGATGTCGATTTGAAGACAAAGGAAAACTTACCACTTTTAAGGTGTTCTCTCTGCGACATCTTGTCAGATTTGGCACACTTAAACAGTATACAAAGTTACAACTTAGTGGTTACCACTTCAGATTTTGTACGAGGGCTCGCGTACTATATTGACTTATTGTCTAAAGATAGCACATATAATCAGCATGTTTAGTTTCATCTTAACTGTTAAGACCTTCACCAATATTGAACGCAAATATATTTGAGTATAGTGATTTTAATTATGAAGGAAACACGATACAAAATATAAATCATCAAAGATATACAAACCTACTTCATCAGTTGAATTATTCTTGTAATCAATAAAAATTCCATAGACTACAAACAAAAAAGTAAATAGATAAAAAAAATTATGACAATGGGATTGATAGAGTCAATTCAAAAACGTCAGAATAAAATTTCTATAGCCACTATTGAGTGATTATTTTCTGTTTACAATGAAAAATTCACCGAACCAAATAAAAAATTGGGACATATATATCCCAAAGGAGATTTTAAGTGGGATAAATAGATCCCACTGGGTCAAACTTTTTTCAAGAAAATAGTGATGAAAGTGAAAAGGGTTATTGGACTGTTCAAACTCTTTATACATGTTACAATCCGAGAGCTCGCCCAAGTTTTCAGCCAAATGTTGCAATTCAACAGACTTCAATTTTCTCTTCGACATGCTGAAAAAAACTCAATTGGACATATAGCTCCCAGGCGTATACAATTCGTAATTAAGAGCCATCAAATAATTTAAAAATTTCCCAATACTAAATCATATTTTTCTCTCAAATAAAATTCGATTTAAAAAAGGTACGAAGTCTAGGATGAAATAAGGAGTACAATGTTGCCAATCTAGCTCATACATCGCGGGAAATACAGGGTGGGGCACCGAAAACGAAACAGATTGAATATCTTCCAAACACTTGTGTTGTTAAGAAAAATGCAAAAACACGTCGATTTTTAATCCAAGGGGGACATCTTTCTATCATAACCTCAACTGTCATACCTCAACCCCCCCCTTGGTCACTATCACCCAAACAATTCGAATAGGGAAAGTAGTAAGTGTGATACATCAGTAAAAAGTAATTTCATAAGGAATTCAGCCATGTCAATTTTCGCTACCCAACTTTCTATTTTGGCGCCCTCTTGCGGAAAAAACAACTGATCTGTATTCGAAATTATGATACTTCATTTGCAAGCTAATTTGACATAAATTCGGTGACAATGAATTAGGGAACTTTTCTAAGGAAAAAACAAAATGGCGGCTCCAAAATGGCGGACAAGATTTGAAATTATGGTCCGATTGGATTCAAACTTGATAAGTTGTGGTTTTCAGCGTCGTAAATTATAAATTGTTTGTCAATGTAACATAAAACAAGATGGTGGCTCCAAGATGGCGGACGAAATTTGTAATTATGGTCCGATTCGAATCAAAATTAGTATGTGGGGATTTTCAGGGTCAGAAGTTCTGATTTTTTTGTCGATACAAAAAACAAGATAGCGGGTGAAATGGTCCATAATTACAAATTTTGTACGCCATCTAGGACCCACCATCTTGTGTTTTGCACTGACAAACAATTTATGATTTTTGACCCTGAAAACCACCACTTATCAAGTTTGAATCAAATCGGACCGCCATTTTGGAGCCGCCATTTTGGAACCGCCATTTTGGAACCGCCATTTTGGAGCAGCCATTTTGGAGCCGCCATTTTCGATCCGCCATTTTTTTCTTCAGAAAAAATTCCCTAATGCATTGTCATCGAATTTATGTCAAATTAGTTTGAAAATGAAGTATCATTATTTGGAATACGGATCAGTTGTTGTTCCCGCAAGAGGGCGCCAAAATAAAAAGTTGGGTAGCAAAAATTGACATGGCTGAATTCCTTATGAAATTACCTTTCTAATGATGTGTCACACTACTTTCCTTATTCAAATATTTTAGGTGATAGTGACCAAAGGGTGGGGGGAGAGATATGACAGTTGAGGTTATGATAGGAAGATGAACAGTTTATCCACCATTGTCAGCATGTCCCCCTTGGATTAAAACTCGATATGTTTTTGCATTTTCTACACAACACATGTGTTTTGAAGATATTCGATCTGTTTCGTTTTCGGTGCCCCACCCTATGTATCAAAGATGCTCAAGAGAGCCGATAGAGCACAAACTCATGTGAAATAGGACATAGCACAAGAAGGAACTACACCCTGGGATCTATATGTCCCTACGGAGCCAAAAGGGCTAAAACTTGAATGATCTCTGGATACTGCCAAGTATCGTATTCTAGGCTCGCAACAGATCCATAATATAATTGAATGCAGAAACTGAAAAAATTCCAAACTGAACATTTTCAGATTTTTTATTGCGCTAGGTGTTGCTAATCGTCCAATTATTTTGATTTATATTAAGTATCCACTTGTTAATAAAACAATTCTCTTCGAGTTGTTCTTGTAGTAATTCCATAACACGAGTGAAGCCAGAGGCATTAGTAGAGCAAACGATTTAATAAGTGTCATCATCCGGGCAAATATATCATGCTCCCCTCGAAACATCATAAATTCCAGTCAGATACAGAGCGCCGCGACTCTGACGTCCCGACGGAACGTCCCTCCCGCTCGCACAAACAATTGAACATCAGATGTCAACACCAGAGGTTGCCATTTTCCGCTTGGTTAAACATCCAACGGACCTCTTCAGCGGAAGTATTTGGTTTATGAAGACAACAATATGGGTTCGGATAAACGATAAAAGTGTTTCGGGCCTGTTTTACGCAGTACAGCGTCTCTGATTTCACTGATGTATAATAGTCGGGTCATTGCATTGGTGCTATATTTTAAAATTGTGATTCCTCCAAATTTTTTTTATTTCTGCTACATAACAAGAAAATAATTAAAGAACCAATACGAAACTACGTCAATTCAGTGGTGTAGTCAGATTTTTGCTGAAAAAATCGCTAATACAAATTTTTGATTTTGTAGTAGATACCTGGTACCAATACACCATTTTAGTGCTGACGTCAGAGCTGTCAATTTTGTTGAGTTATCGGTGGATCAGCGGTCTAAGGCACAGGCCGTTCGACACTCCAGCATAGCGATAGTCGGTTCGATTCCGATGTAGGTACGAGAATTTTTCTCAACTACTTTATATCGGATCGATAGGCGACCGCATGCCTTGTTGAAAAGCAAGTGTATGGTGAGTTGTCTAGATGCCAATCTCGTCTAGTGCTAGCTTGGAGTTGCACACCGACCACCCGAGGTGGTGCTGTAGGTTTTCCGGGTTTTCCTACAGCTGAAAAGTGAATACATCACCTGAAACATCAGTAAGTCGCCCCGGAGCGCCACGGCAAATAATAATAATAGCCGTCCTCTACCCGCACAGGCTATGCCTTTGGGTACACTCAACGAGTGTTTATGAGGGAGTTATAATATTATTATTATTATTATGCATTATCCAAACAAACTTGTCTTGTGTTTGATTCCTATACAAACTGTTGAATTATTGTGGATATTTGATTTATTAAAGGGTTTCAAATCGAATAACAGTAAGTGTCTTTTGTGTAAATGATACTGTAACAAAGAAACTGTGGTAAAATTTAAACATAATAAATTTATATACAGATTGGCCACTTTTTTAATGGGATTGTATCGGTAACTTTTAAACCATAAGAGTTAGAAGGTCGGTCAAATGTAGAAAAAGTTGCATTCATAGAAGCATTGTTAAGCAGTTCAAACAAATCGAGATTATCAGGACCGGTTATTGAGATATCATAAGAAAAGTAAATTGTCATTTTGATTTTTCTCTTTTTCCCACTTTATTTCAAATATTATCAAAAAATGTTACAGGAACTTTTTATTTGACAGTAAATTATCCTCAATTTGACGTAATCAGATTTTGTGTACAACGTTTTGTATTCTCTGGGCCACCTTCAACCTCATTTTTTTCTATACGGACCTGCATATTATATGACAGTTTTTTAAATAACTTTTAACGCTGAATTCAACGATATATCCTACAATGTCATTCAAACTTGATTTTCAGGTGATTTTGACCCTTATCCAAATTTCTTTGGGTCGGATCTGTATTATTTACCTTGCCAGAGAAGATTCCAAAATTTCTGTTCTATATGAATTTTGGGTTTTCGGTCGTGTATTCATTTGTATTGGCTCTTAACGTTTCGCCAACACTAGCGCTTGGCTTGTTCAGAAGTTACAAGTGTAAATATTATACTAACACTTGGTAGCTATTCTACGTCTCAGGTTATATACGGGGTGTTCCAAATTAAGTCGGCACCTTTGCCAACTCCGTTATTATTGATGCTACGAATTCGGTTAAATGGGCAAACCAGTAGCATTTTTAATGTCCTTCTCGATGACGAAAACAAAAAAAAATGACAGTCGCATTTTCAGAATATTTCATAAATTGATAATTCTTTCAATGGAACACCCTATATTTTTTCATGCATTTCGATTCGCCAGAAAACAATTTTCAAGGTGTAATCGCACAAGAAATATTCCCATCGTTGTTGATTGATTTTGCTTCTGAAGAATATGAATCTCAATTCATTCGACCTGCCTGATTTATCTTTGAAGAGTGAAATGGATTTTCGTCGACAAAATTTTGGTAAAAATTGCAAATGTGGATAAGCCCGATTTCAATGAAATTTACACAGTATGTGTAAAACATTCAATTGAAATTTTTCCGCGGAAACATCTAGTTATAAGGCCATTTTTTGACGAAAATGTTTCCAAGTGGTCACTTCATCACTTCACTAATACTCCCTAATAAACGACGACGATTTATGGAGTTTTCCACTCATTGCCAATCCAACTACCTGGTAATTAACTATACTTCAATTCTCATAAGAATAACGGATATTCATTTACTGAATGGAGCTCATGAAATTACGAAAGAGTGCAAATTTTTAAAGGAAAACTTAACATTCTTATATTTGACAAATAAAATGACAGCTCTCGTCAATGCGACGCGACGTTGCCAACTTCGACAGAAAAAGGTTAATGTATGTTTAGCATATGTCGATCACCTTGAATATCGCGTAACCAATTTTAACGTGAAAAAATACTCAAATTTTCTATTTTTTAGCTATTATATTTATCCGAAAGAAATTCTTGGAAATTATCAATTTTGTAATAAGAAAGTGACGTAAATTCGAATAGCAAGGTTAGCTATGAGGTTAGATGATGTCTCCATTAAGTCATTAGATAGCGAGCAAAGCGGGCTCTGTTTCGGGATTGTAGGCAGGCTCATAAGCTCTTCAACTGCAATCAAGTTGAATAAGAAGGTTATGTCATTTTCTACTTATTTTTTCTCCAGTGAGCCATAAAATAGCAAACGAAGCAAGCTTCGTTAATAGGTTGTTAGCAGGCTCATAAGCTCGTCAACTGCATTCAACTTGTATAGCAAGGTTAACTTTTAGTTTAGGTTATTTTCTCCTTCTCATAAGAAAGCGAGCGAAGCGAGCTCTGTTTCTAAATTGTATGCAGGCTCATAAGCTCTTTAACTGCATTCAACTTGAATAGCAAGGTTAGCTTTTAGATTCGGTCATTTTCTACTTTTTTTTTTCTACCTCAAGCCGTAGGATAGCGAGCGAACCGAGCTTGTTTTCTGGATTTACAACAAGCTCATCAGCTCTTTAACAGAATTCAACTTGTACAACAAGGTGAGCTCTTAGGTTACGTCATTTTCCTTGCATTAGGCCATTGAATAGCGAGCGATGTTAGCTTTATTTATGGATTGTTAGCAGGCTCATGAGCTCTTCCACTGCATTCATTTCGGATAGCAATGTTAGTTAGCCTTAAGATTAGGTCCCACCGCTTAATTTTTGGTAAACACTCTTTTCTTCCAACTGAATATGATGTCAAGAAGTCACCTGCCAAGTACAAATTTTTATATAAGGGGACTATAAGGGGACTTGGGTTTTGTTTATGTTTCATACTTTCTGGACCACTCTATACATACAGTATATTATCGAAAAACCGTAAAACAAATTCTGGGTGTTCGACTGTACATTATCTGACAACCTAAGAATCAACTTTGATACATGTCACGTGATCACTCTTATGGCAGCAAATAAAATAAATTGCGATGACGCGATAAAAACTGGGATAAGGTGACAAGATACCGAAGAGTAGTTTGAATAAGTTCGTGAAAATCGATGTTTTCATTTTTTTCGCGTATTTTTCGGTCTCTTTTCAAGTATCTACATTGATATTCCGATAAAAATAACAGAGCTTTCTCAATTTCTCCACACCAGAGCACTAATAAGTATAAAAAAAATGTCTGCTTAGACATTGATTCGAATCTAACAATCAAACCAGACTTGAAAATAGTGCGTCAAATCAATGAGGCTTGTTATAGTTGTCGAGTTGCGGAGTGATACGTTTATGCAAGATTATCATAGAAATTTGATAATAATCAGGAAAACGTGATGTGTGATAATAGTCGTGGAATACTGATAAAATTGTAAGATACCAAACAATGTAAATGCGAGGGTTCTGACAAAAACAGTTTTTTTCAAGTTGCTGAAACCTGTGGTGACATTGAGCAAGTTTCATCATTACCGTCGAAATACAACTTTTTCACGGCAGTCGTGCTATTCAGATGAAAATAAATTAAATGTTTGTAGAGATATCGGCAAATACGGGAAAAAACTTATTTTCAATTTTCTCTCAAATGACTGTTGAAAAAGCTGTTAGTATATGAGTAGAGAACCAAATTCTTAAAAACTTTTTCACCACAGGGGTCAATTCATTATCACAACCTTGAGAATAAGTAAACCTGGCGTACTCCTTAGCAGACATTTCTTCAAAAGACCAGTAGCAAAAATCAGAAATTCTATAATCTAAGCCAACTGGCATTTTTTACGAATTCTTGAATGATGTCAACCAATCAGCTACTTGGCTTGTTGACACGTACAGTAATTTGGTGAAGGAATGTTTTCCTCTGAAGAAGTATCATGCAAAATAACCACCAATAAAGTGATTTAATGGACAACCACACATCAAACTAGGTACTTTCAGCTATAAGAACATAAAAGAGACATGCTTTTGAGATACCCTGCTTGAACCACTAGTAGCTCTCATCAATAAATGTTTTGTTGATAGCATTTTCCCAGACTTATTCAAAATTTCCAGAGTTTTACAATTGTTAAAAAAGGTAACCCTGAAATTTTGAACACGACGGACATTGAACTACATCAACGTTCTTCCAAGAAGACCCAGAGGTGCGTATCTTGTAATTAAACAATAGGTTATCCTTCATTTGGCTGGGAATGACCACCAGTAGACATGCATATTTCGAGGTATTGCCTCTCATCAGGGCCCGGGTAGGTCGGACAACATTAAAATTGTCCTGTCCCTGCCAAATGAATAATTATGAACTGTTTAACTAATATTTCCCCACGGACAGGACAATTTTAATGTCCGAAGTACCCTCCAGGTCAATTTTATTTTCAAGGGGGACACTTTCAAGGAATATTTGTAGCCCTCGTGGTTCAACCCCCTAGGAGGGGTTGATGTTACCCTTAGAATCTTAAGTGGCACATCATTTTGATTGGCTTTCAATTTTATTCCAATGATAACTTGACTTTTCATTTTTTCCGAAATTTGCCTGTTCTGAGATGCATTATTGTATTGACACCTTTTAATAAAAATGGTTAGAAGACTAGGAGACACTCTTCCAACCCTTGAATGCCAGGAATAAATTTATTATGCGTGGGATGTTTTATTTGTTGGTTATTTTATTTTTACAAAATAAAATTTAATTTGTGAAAAAGGCATTGCAAACATAACATTCACTTACTCTTATCTTATAAACTGTTTGAAATGTCGTCCAGTTTGCTCTCGAACTCATTACGAGGAATTGACTGGCATGCTGCTGTAATTCGTCTTTTAGGTTCTTTAATATCAGAAGGTTGTGTTTTATAAATAACGGATTTAAAATTCTCCCAAAGAAATAAATCTGATGGAGTTAAATCCGGTGATCTCGAAGGCCATTCAATTGCTTCCCTTCTGCCAATCCGTCTATCCGGAAATCTCTCGTTTAACCACTGTCGGACGAAATAAAATAATGAGGAGGAGCACCGTTCTGCTGGAAATGTAACAGATCCTCCTGCGAAAGTTCATTACCTTCTGCATCAATTTGAGTTCCTAGCTCGTGAGTTATAAGAGGATCTAGTCTCTTCAAGCATTTCAAGGTACAGATTGCCAGTCAAGTTTTCTTCCTGAAATAATGGACCAATAGTGGCATTTCCAAGAATACCAGCCCAAACAGTGACTTTTTGTTGGTGTTGTGTATGCCCGAAAAATATGTGGGTTTTCGTCACTCCAATAGCGACAATTTTGTCTATTAACACTGCCATTCAAAAAAAATTAAAACTCATCGCTGATACAGAAGTTTTACAGAAGATTAGGGATGGCATTGACTCGATGAGACATGGTTTCACAACTCTCTATTCATTTATCATAATCATCCTCGTGGAGCTCTTGAAGAATCTGCATTTTATATGGATGAAATGTATGCATTTTCAATGCTTTTCTTACAGTCTCGCGTGTCATTACCGTCTGTTCTGAAACTGATCGTAATGGGCTCTGCAGCAAATGTTCCCAAAACCCCAAAACTTCAATTTGAGCTTCTTCATTTAGTAATCTGGGATTATTTCTCTTTATTGAAACCCATTATTCTAACCAGTTCTGGTCAAACCATGCATCTCAGTATAGACAAGTTCTAATAATCACTTCTGTTAGTTTAGAACGCCATTTTTCGGAAACTGCTCATCAAAAAATAATAAGTCATTGTACCATTGGAAAAAGAATTGAACGCCAATCAGAATGATGTGCCATTCGACCCCCCTTCACGTTTAAAATTGTAAGGGTAACATCTACCCCTCCTAGGAGGTTGAACCACGAGGGCTACAAATATTCCTTGAAAGTATCCCCCTTGAAAATAAAACTGATCAGTTTTTTATATTCCTCATATTTTTTACTGGAAGGAAGATATTGGGGGTGGGAAGTTTTCAAATTGACAATTGGGTATTAGTCGGGAATTAGTGGTATTAGTTGAAAATTATTGGGTATTACTGGGCATTACTCGGGAATTAGAGGTATTACTTGAAATTTTTTGGGTATTACTAGGCATTAGTCGGGAATTAATGGTATTACTCGGGTATTACACGGGAATTAGAGGAATTATTCGGGAACTAGAGGAAATTTTCAGAAATCATAATGATGAAAAAGTATAAGTTAAGAGCAATGAAATCACAATGAAGCTATCAAATGTATGACTGGGAATAACTACGACAACGAAGTATTTTTTATATGTTGGGCCAACTCAATGAATTACTTCGATCTTGAATTAAGCTAGTGTATGAAAATCGCACTACAAAGAGTATATTTAGAAGCTTTAGTAATTGTCAAAAACCTAAGATCAAAACAGGATTAGGAGTAGAAAGAGAATTGTACGAAATTTTTCCATTATATTTTTTACGAATTCAGAAATAGAAGAACTTTTCTACATCATTTATTTTCAACTGCTACATTCACCAAGGTAACAATGTGTTTTGACTCAAATGCAGACGAAAAATATCAATGTGGAAAAATGATTCCCAGGGGAAAAATGTATATGTTTCTTGATCATTTCATTTTGGATTAATTCAATTCCGGCATAAACGTAATAACTCGCCTCTCAACTCTCTTAATAAAAAGTTTTATTTTAAATAATTGTTTTTTCCGTTAACCAGCTGTCCTCCTCCTAGAACGGCAGCCCTCAGAATTCAAAACTTGTGCGATTCCTAATAATCAATAAAGCACCTAAGTGATCATTTCTTAACTAAAAATACAGTGTGTTTCATTACTCATGGTAACACCCTCACGTCATCCATAGTTTTTGACGAAGAATCATGAAATTTACGGGATCGATAGATAAACTACAAATGAACTCACTGCACAAAAGGGGCCATCCTACGTCATATACAGCGATGGAAACATATATTTTTCCGGAAAGTTTTATTAGGGGACAAACTTGGACCTGAGTTCATTCAGATTTGTGTTTAGGATTCCCAAATTACTACCAATACATTTGTGTCCTGAAAACTTATATAGAAAATCCTAGTATAACAAGTGAGTGCTCGGATCCCCTATAGCAAGGAAGTTGAGGTGCCTAATGGTTGATATGCCTATTGGAGTTGACCTTTGGGCATGTGTTTAAACTATAATTATTTTTACTTTTTGATAATACGACCTACGTGGATCCACCTATAACTCGGAAGTTGAAGTGCCTCGAGGCCAAGTGGTTGATACGCCAAAATTTTCATACTTTTCATACTATTTCCTAAACTATCGGTACTAGAGAAAAAAATCATCAACATTTTTTGTTCACCCATTCAAGTTTTATGAAAATCTCATTATGAAGTTTTTTGCCAAGTGTATTTTTTTCGATATTTTCAAGTTTTTGAGATTTTTGTGAGAAATAATTCCATGTCCAAAATTTTCATAATTTTCGTAATATTTCCCAAACTATCGGTATTAGAGAAGAAAGTCATGAAAATTTTTTGTTCACCTATGCAAGTTCCATGAAAATGTGTGCATGAAGTTTTTTGTCACGTGTATGGTTTTGAATATGTTAGAGATTTTGTTGTTTTCATAAGAAATAATTCCATGTCCAAAATTTCATAAATTTTGTATTATTTCCTAAACTACCAGTATTAAAGGAAAAAGTTATCCACGTTTTTTGTTCACCTATGCAAATTTCATGAAAATGTGTTTATGAAGTTTTTCGTCAGGTGTATGGTTTTCGAGATTTTCGAGTTTTTGTTGTTTTCATAATTTTATTTTTTTTTCGTAAAATTTCGTATTTGACAAAAAAATCATAAACATTTTCTGTAGACCTAATTAAGATGAATAAAACTCCAAGTATACATTTTTTCGACATTGTAACGAAGCATATTTTTTTACACCCTGTATGGGATGATTTGAACTATTTTATTATCCGCATTATATAGATAAGGCCTTCAGCTGATGATGCTTTGTTGGGCCACCCTGTTTTTTTCCTAAATTTATTCGCGTTAATATTACAGTTTTTAATAACGGCACAGCGTTATTATTATTATTATCATATTATTGAAAACTGAATTACTGTAGGGCTTCACTCTCATAATCATTGACTGAAATGTTTATATAGTAGAGTAAGTTAGAAAACAATGTTAACAAGTTCTGAAATAGTTAATCAAAATATCTCTAACCATACTTTCGGTTTGTTTACAACTTCAAATTTTCAAATTCAATTCCTTTCTGTACCACTTCGGTTTCATTACTTCCATACTTTATCAAGAACTGCCGTCCCTTTGTTTTGCCGAACCTACTGAGTTTTTGTGGTGTGTTAAAAATTTCAACTTTTGAATAGTTTTCCAGCTCCGGTTTCTTGTAGGTCATGTTTTTGATATCTTAAAAAGTCAGAGCAGACTTTTTTCTGTTTTTCATTCAGTTTTTTACGTTATATTCCGAAGGTCACCGGTTCCCTATAAATACAGCTGCCCGTCTTCGGTAGCGCTTTTTTCCGCGTTTTTGATTTTCTGATGAATTAAAATAGGTTATCCGTAACATATTTCGTTTGAGATCCGTTTTGCTTTAAACCCGAATAGTGAACCGACCTGCAAGCCGTACCCATAATAACCGTAAGCAATGTAGAAATAATTTTCCATATTGTTTTGGCCGCTTGAGATTTACATCGTGTTTCAATCAGGAATGATAGGAATGTTGAATAATTAGTATATTTGGGGTATCTGTGTATTTTCTTTTTAACGAATCCGTTGTACACCACCAGAGAAGATTTCTCCTACCGTCGTGTTAAATCAAACCCACTCCGTCTCTTCCCTAAGGTGTTGATCTGTCCGCTGCTGGCAGGAAGGCTGTTTTCTTCAGTGTCCCTAAGGTGTTGTATCGCCTGCTGGCAGGACACTGACCGCGGAAATTTACAAAAACGGTGAAGGAATCATTCTGGCCTAGAAATCATATTACTTCTTACTCGAAAACTGGATTTGTCAATTCAATTCGGGAATATACGAAGTGGCTAGTTTGCCGGGACCGGTGAAATAAGCCAATATATGAAACAAATATACTGTATATTTGTCAAATTGTCTAGTCCGAACACATCCGCCCCTGTTACAGATACTCCTAACCCCCAGAGATATACCGCGTTTTCCCTAACTTGAGTACCTCACTCCGGATACGAATCTACCTGATTTTAACACCCGTACAATCTCTGTCCTAGACCGATCAAACCGAATAGTACCCGGCACCCTCTTACCGTGCAGAACTTGCTTCTCTGCGTAGTAAATTTTCTTAGTTTATCGTAGTTATCAGAGTCTACTCATGTTCCAATAAGTTTAAGTACATATTAGTTAAATGTTCATTTTAAGGAATCAACAATAAATGCTGACATTGATACTTTATTCCTTCTTTTATTCTTACTACTAGAATTCTAAAAGTAAGCAAAGCAGCCGGTATTTCATGAAATTCAAGAGTTGCAATTAAAGCCTGCGACCACTTGACCGCTTTTGGTCTTGAGGCACCATCTGAAGCTGCCCTGGGCCTCCCCCTGAAGCGGGTTAGACAGAAGTGGAGCATACCACTTCAATAAGCTGGCGCCCGAGGCACTTGTTGAGTTTTGAGTCGTTTGTCGTTAGAGAGAACAGAGGAAGCTCAACAACCGCCGCGCCATAGTAACGCCCGGCCTTTTTGTCCTGTTAAGGAAAAAAGAGCGTTACAACATCTAGTTCGGTTTTCAATATTTTGGTGTTTCTTGAAAATTTTTTGAAAACGAAAAAATTCAATGAAATTTGTTGTTCATCGGATCGGGTACAATGAAAGTGTTCATACAGATTTTTTTCGTTATATCCTTTAGTTTTCGAGTATTGGTGATAATTCATTTTTCCGTTTTTTTTTGGATAATTCCCGGACTATCGATACTAGACAAAAAATGTATTGAAACATTTTGTAGAACGTTGGAAGGCGATTAAAAAAGGAAATATGTAATATTTGAAAATCTGCATTGGTTTTGGAGATAACTATTTTTAATTTTTCCAAACATTTTTTTTTCGGATTTGAAAAAAAACAAAAATTTATCCCGAGTACATCTAAACGAGTACAATCTATTTGTTTATATAAAGTTATTCGATATCTCTTTCAGATTTCGAGATTAGGTGCTTTTATAAAAAAAAAGTCTCCGATTTTTTTGGTATTTAATTTTTTTCCCGCGCTGTTTATGAATTCGAAGAAACGAAATTATGAAGGTAGGTAGAACTCGTAAATATGTATTTTCAGCAAGAAATTTTTTTTTCGATAATCCTCTTAGTTTGGGAGATATATTGATTTTTCCGTTTTTTGGGGTTATTTCCTGCACTATTGAATTTATGGAAAAAATTCAGAACACTTGTTATGTATGTTTGAAAGGCGGTCAGAAAAGGTATCTAGTAAAATTTGAAAATTCGTAGCCGTTTTCCAATTATTCGGTATTTTCCAAAATGAGAACCTCGATTTTCGGAAATATCGGTTTTTCATAATATTCCGAGCGTTTGAAAAATAAAACGAATTCTTTGACATTTGTTTTCTGGTTCAAGCTCTATTGATTGCATTTTTCGAATTCTCATTGTCTTTATCGGTTTAGCCGCAATGAATTTTCTAAAAAACCCATTTAATTCGGAAAATCGGACGGGAAATCGATATTAATTTTTGGATTTCCACCAAATACTATAGGCTATTGAAGGGCACAAAACACATCTCTCAAAAAAAATTAGATAGAAAAAACGAAAGCTCCGAACCCTATCAAGTAATATTCGATTTTCGGAAAAACAGCCCTGAAACTTTTCCGAGTTTTCCGATCACGAAAATTTTTTATTTTCAAGATATGTTTTAATTTTGTTATTGGCTTCTTTAGAATTTTATCTCTCAATCTCCAACGGTTCCGGAGATATAAGGCAGTTTCTGGGCACGACGGACAGACAGACATACGGACAGACGGACAGGCAGACATACAGACGGGCAGAGGACAGACTTTTTGAAAAATGCGTATTTTTTCCAGATCAGGATTTCGTTCTCAGAAACTATGGGTCTAATTCTAAAAATAAAAAAGTTAGGCCCTCTGTGGTGTCGGCTGGAAGGCCGTAGTACTCTCTAACGGTCGTATTATAAAAAAATACATTACATAAACTACTGTGCGAATACAAAATATGAAATGAGTATTGTTTCGTTGTGAAGAAATAATAAACATATTGGTTGGTGCATTATAATGGCATGAAATAATAAAATTCCAGACCTGAAAAATATAGTGAACTTAGCAAGGAATTAGTAGGCATTAATAGGCATTAGTCAGGTATTAGTCGGTATTAGTCGGGAATTACAGGTATTCCTGGTGAATTAGAGGTATTACTCGGGTATTAGAGGAATTAGTTGGGCATTAGTGGCATTAGTTGGGTATTACTAGGGAATTACTTGGGTATTAAAGGAACTAGTGTACACAATTTCCTCAGCGGTCTCCCCCTCGGGCCTCAGCATAATACAATTTGATCGATATAACCATAATTCATATTCAGTATAGTTCTCAAATTCCTCAACTGATAGGCTATGAAATTCAGTTGTGTGATCAGATTTTCAGAATGGGGTTTCCATGTTAAACATTGATTCAAATATACACCCAAGAATATTACAGTGTTATCATTTTTTGTCTTGATACCGTGAAAATTTATACTTTCTCTATCTGTTATGACTCCTAGTGTTTTTTCTATATTCATCAATAGGTGATTGGAAGTGAACCATTCTTCCATTTTTGTAACCGTTGCACTACATTTTTCTGTAAAAGCTATATTGTCCTTGCAAGAGATTACCACAGACGTATCATCAGCATGAATTTTGAAGGATGTTGGTTATCTGACAGAATATCCTCTTGTAAAAAGAATGAAAGCCTATCAAGAAATTAATAATCGAAAACCTTGGAAAATCCACTAGGCACTGTTATAGGTCTGTAGTTCTCTGGCATACCTATGGGGGTCTTTTTATTGTAGATTGGAGTTACTCTACCCATTTTTAACATATCGGGAAAAGTTCCGGTCAAGAATGATAGGGTCATAAGATGGGTGAAAGGTTTGTTATTACTTTTCTTATCATAAACATAGGAATACCATCATAACCTGAAGACACACATGAGACTTCTAACAAGTTCACGGTAAGGAACATCAATCGTGCCTCATTACATTCGCTCATATCGAATTCACCCAATATCTTTACTATCATCTTCTTCTGCGAAATATGTATCAAGTTTTCATTCCTTTTCACTTCCATCCCAAGGAAATTATCAATTTCTCCCAAATCATTGGCATTGCATTCTGTTTTTAACTTTTCTACCACATCCTGTATACTTCAGGATGTCATCAACAAATATGAGCATCCAAGTGTTTTCATTTTTGTTAAAACAAAATCATGCCCTAAGCGAATGAAACCATTTTCTGTTGAAAACATATTTAACCTCTCGTTTCAAAATTTGGTGACTCTTTTAGTCCGTACAACTTTGAACGTTTCGTTTTTTTTCTGCTTGTAAACCTTCTGGAGCCTTGATGAAAATTTCAGATTTCAAAGTATACCATTCAGAAAAGCAGTAGGTATGATTTTTTTGAACAGATTGGAATATAAGCATTTTCACTGTTGACATTCTTGCCAATGGTGCATAGACATTACCAAAATGTTCTTCTTGAAATCCCTTTGCTAATAATCTTGCTTTTTTAACCCCGTTCTCTTTGCTTTTGAAATCCATTTAGTTTCAATTACTTTTTTTCTTGCGGCAGTTTTGTTGGAATCCACGTGCCTCACTTTTCATGTGCTGCTAATTCATTTTATATAGTTTTCTGTCACTTTTTTTCTTTAAATACTTCCTTATAGTCGATCGGATCCTTGTTAACATACAAACAGTATACCGTATATAACTCGACATCATTCAGTTTTCTCTATTGTCTTCAATTTCTTCTATATTTCTGCTATTTTCCCATGTTACATTTTCTTGATTATGATCATTTTCAACTTGTTCTATTCTGTTTTGATTATAATTTTTTCTTGTCTTTCACAACATGCACTTCCTGTTCCATTTTCTACCTGTAGGAATGTATTTTGCTTTTGCTCATTCTGGTTGTCTTTTGTTGAAAAATGCCTCGAATTTTCATCGAATTTGACACCCCTTGAATAAGTGATTGTGTTCTTACTGAATTCCATAATCTACAAACATTTCTGCTATAGCCTACCGTTCTCATTTCTAAGGCTCTTGGTTCTAGTTTCCTGGATTTTGGTAGATGATTATATACCCATACATGCTTTGCATCCAAATATTTTCAGTTTATCAAAATCAACAGGTCTGTATTTAATTGATGATGGAACTGTATTTTGCAAAGCTACAGTTGGACAACGATTCCATTAATAAGTAATACATCTTATAGCTTCGCCCCATAAGTACTTTGGGAGATTCGATTCGATGATCTTGCTTCATCCAATGAAGTTCTATTCATCCTTTCAGATTTGCCATTCTGTTTCCTCGGCAAAAATTTCTGAAATTTCTTAAAGAATATTTCCCTATATTGTCACAGCGCTTTCTGCTTGTCATTATTCCCTTAGCTTCAGTTTATAATATAGTCTCGGCTTCATTTTTGTTTTTTAATAGATAAATCACAGTATGATGTGAAAAATCATCAGAAACAGTTTGGAAATATCGTTCTCCATTTATAGTTTCAGAATTTATCGCCCCACGTACGTCCGAAATTAGAAGTTCACCGATACGTTTAGATTTCATGTGACAAACACTCTTGAAAGGCAGTCTGGTTCCTGTAGGATGAGTTCAAGAATCTAATTTCGATTCTTTTTGAATGACCAAGCCTTTGGTGGCATAGATTATCATCTTGTGTTATAAGGCAACTTTCACCATTCAGTGAAAATTCTACAGGATACAGTTGACCCAACATTTCACCTTGGAAATTAATTCTATCGCCCACTTTATTCATGCCTTCTTAACTGAAAATGACATGTTTTACAGATTTTACAAATTTTTTCACTCAAAATAGATTGTGAGTTAACATAGGTATCAACAAGGCTTCGATTGTTACTTTTCGGTTGTCATACGATACACCTCAAGTACTCCTTTCTTTATTGAGGCTAGTGTTCTACCATTGGCAATGAAAATAGTAACTTCATGTTCTAATTCTTGGATATTTACCATCGAAGATTCCATAATACTTGTCACTGAATCTCCATAAGCATTTTCGATATTTTCATCGTTTGCAAAAACGAATGATATTTCATCATATCTTAACTGTTGCATAATATATCATCTGTTTATACTGGGCATTTTTTTCCCCCATTAAAATAGTGTCCAAATCGTCTTCCACAAAATCCTTGAGATTTATTTTCTCTCATGTTTTTATATGGAAAGCTGTTGGTTTTGAAACTATCTTCGTTTGAAGACTGTGGAGATTCTTTTTTGTTGTTGAATTTGAACTCGGCATCCAATAACAAAAAAAATCAACTTATGATGTACGTATATACGTATATTCATTTTGTGAAACTGTTATATTTTTATGTACGAAGGCGTAGAAGGACCAACAATGAAATATATGTCAAAACATTTGGAATTGTCACTTCAAAGTGACAATTGTCACTTGTATCTGACAATTGTCACTTTGAACTGACAATTGTCACTTTGAACTAACAATTGCCACTTTTATCTGACAATTATCACATTGATCTGACAATTGACACTTCGAACTGGCAATTGTCACTTTGAATTTGAATTAAAAACAATATTTTTGAATGGAGTTGTCAAAAAATGTGCTAGTTTAAAGTGGCAACTGCCAGATGGAAGTGACAATTGTCAGATCAAAGTGACAATTGTCAGATCGAAGTGACAATTGTCAGATCTAAGTGACGATTGTCAGTTCAAAGTGACACTTTGATTGTCAGTTCAAAGTGACAATTGTCAGATGCAAGTGATAATTGTCACTTTGAAGTGGCAATTCCAAATATGTTCTGAAATATATTTTGTTGTTGACCCTTCTACGCCTTCGTATTTATGTTTCTGTAGAAATTTTATATTTTTATGAATAAATGTAGACTGTACGTATGTATATATTTGTTGTCTGTCGTATCCTATATCATTTTTATGATCATAAAGGATTTAATAAATTTGTATCATAACATATTATTATAATAATCGAGTTTTTATGAATTCTACTGTTGCGCTAGTGGACATTTTTGCTATGGCTGTCATCACTTCCTCGTACTTTTCCGGCATAGTTAATAACGACATACTGTCATTTTCAACCATATTAAAACCAGTTTCTTCTATTTCCCTGACCAATGTCTCTAACTTCACAAAGTGTTCTTCCAGCTTATCATTCCCATTGAACTTCAGTGACAACAATTACTTCTTCAGGTAGAGTTCGAAAATTTGCTGTTTCTTTCGAACACATTTTCTAACGAAATCATAATTTTTTTTTTGCTGTTCTATAGTCTTTTATATACTCCAAATGTCAGACACTGTATGATGATGGGGTTGGCTTTTGAATCAATTTACTTTCATAACTTTCTTCTCATTTTCATTGGCTTCTTCTGGTATTCCTGTTTCTACTATCCTTTTTACTAATTTTTCTACCAAAATCGCATGAACACGTAAACTGTCAGATTGAACTGATTATTCATATTCGACAAAATTTATTGAAATTACTAATATATTATCCCTTTGTTACTCCCTTTTGATTTCTGGGCCCATAACCTTTTAAATTATTGGAAACTACTTTGAAAACCGTTTCACATACTTTTATTGACAACTGCAATAAATTGACAACTTCTATAGAAAAAATACTGAGCGAAACTATTTCCATAAACATTATTTCAACAATTTCATAGAGTTTAATTTTTGTTCGTTCGCCCATTATCTTCATTTCATATTTCCTTGGATTTCCCTTTTTGGGAAATTATTTTCTGTTTTATCAGATGACGTTTTTATTTCAGTGGGTCCTTTAGTTGGAGTTGGTTTTGGCTTGGCTTGTACATATATCGTCCTTGAGTTCATCATGCATTTTCCCCCATCAATTTGATTTGATCGTTCAGCAGTACAACTTTTTACTGGATTTCTGCGATTATAATATTTTTCTGTTTGATAATGTGAGAGGAGACATGTAGTTCGGTTTTACTATTTGAATTCTCAGCATATTTAAGGGTATCAAAGAATATCATATCGGTCTCATCAGATTCAGGAGCGTTGTGTAGGTTATCACAACACACGTTCGCTATCGATAACGTTTACATTTTTAAGGTACTTCACACATCCGTTAGGTATAACAGTTTCACATTTGATACACATCAATCCACTTTGGGCTACAATTTTGCACTTTTTACATACATTTTGAAGAGATGACAAATCACACGACATAATTCATAAGTATATAGGCACTATGGTGCTATGATGTGTGGGTGAATATGTTTAATCATTTTAGCTTGGCGAACAGTTATTTTTAGGATTTTGATTAAGATAATTACTTCATTCTCATTAATAGGTTCTATAGAAACATACTTGACTTTATCGACGTGTTTTTTAGGAAACCGTTTGATGAATGTTTAGAATTTTTTTTCATTATTTCCTGTCTAATATTCATAAAATAATCGTGCATTTCGTTTTCTCATAGTTATTGCAAATTTTTTTCTCCATTTTATTTTATATTTGATATATTTTGTTCATTATTTTTAGTGCAGTTTGTATTCTGAATGTCTTTGACAGTTTTCCTGTTTTTTCACAGTCACCGTTAGCCTTATTCACTTTGGTTTTTTCCTATTAAACTGACCAAACAGATACCGATAATACTCAAAACGAAACCCAGCCCGACAATTTCTACCGTCAGTCAACATGAAATTTCTGCAAACGAGCGCCCAAAATCACATTAAAACAAAATCCCATAAACGTCATCCCTTTCACCCTTCATTCCACAATAAAAGCGTGCCTTCGCAAGAATAAAAGCGCGCCTTCACAGGATTTAAAACGTTATGTGCCTTTGCAGGACGTCGATTTTCCCTATCCTTTTACTGATGGTGGGCGTCTCTATAACGAAGCCCATGACCTCCTACGAGGAAAACGATACCCTGCAACCAATCATGACGCGGTCGCAGCAGCGGAAAATATGCGCGGAACTCTGCATGGCAGGATTGGGAGGGACTCCCTGCGGCGAAGACTGCGTCGATCTCGTCCCTCAAGATATGCCCCTGCAGTTCAACCAGGAAAACACTACTGTAAGCTACAGTGTGTACACACGTCATCGTGCATGTGATCTACTTTGCGAAAATAACCTGGGTTATCCTCTGTGTGGGTGCAGATACGATCAGTCGAAGACGACCGATTATGAAAGAGGTGAGTGATTTTTATTTATGGACCAAGTAGGTGATCTGAATTGACATTCACGAAGTATGAAGCACGAGGCTATGAGGTCATTAACATACACAGCAGCTTCGGATGTTCCACAAGGATCAAATTTTGGATCACTTCGATTTGTATTACCATTAGCATTTTGCGCCAAGTGCGACATCTATGATTATTCCGTTGAACTGATATAAAGTTTTAATGTAAAGCAGATATTAACATATTCTGACACAAAAAGATTGCATGATAATGAAAAATAAATAGCATGGAAATATTGCCAGAAGTGTGCATTTCCTAAGTGTTACCAAAGTGACTAACAAACTATTTCAAGTCCCACAGGATAGGTAGTGTTCTTAGTCCAATTTTGTTTATTTTATTTATCAATGACATCAACAAGGTTACAGGAAACATAAACACTGCCCACATAACTAGTTTTGCGGACGATACCAACCTTTTACTTACTGGTGCCAACCTACCAGAGATCATAGAAAATGTGAGTAAAATTATAGAACAATCCAAGCATTATTTTTCAGAGAATAAGTTAGTCTGACTGTATCATGTTCAAACTCAATAATATCTACCATAGAAACGCCTGAGGATATACTTATAGATAATCAATACATACGCATTTAGAGTTCTTTTAAAAAATGTTGACTTTGAATCACTGATATCTGTCTATTATGAAAATTTCTACTCTGCTATGAGATCGGGAATAATCATCTGGGGCTCAAGTCACCAGCTGAACAGAGTTTTCGTATGCCAAAAGAAAATTATTAGGATAATCTTTGATAATTTTGACACATATCGTAGAACACACCGTTATGAGACAAAGCAAGAGACAGACTTCTCATATCCCATTCATGCAAAATTCAACTATGAACGTAGCACAATCTATAGTGCAATGGAATTTTATAACAGTCTTCCAAACTATATAATAGTTATTATCCTAACAAGTACGGAAAGAGTACCTTTCCCGCATGCGACTGTCGTTACCCGAACGACGCAAAGCGGAGTTCGGGTAAGCAGTCGAGTGCGGGAGAGTACCTTTCCGTATGAGTTAGGATCAATATTTTTTCTACAAGCGAATAAAAAAAAATTATGTAGCTCGCTTGAACAAACTTTCGCGTGCGAGAAAAATTTTACCCGCACTAGTGCGGGAATAACTCACTTTAAAATGACACCTCTCAAACTAAATTGTGTGCGGGTATAGGGTGTATCACGCACTCTTGTAGGAAAAAGATATTGCAGATGAGGGCAGATTTCTGAAATCTGTAAAAGAATTTTTATGTAATTTACAATATCCCTTACAATATCCAGTAATATTTTCTGGACTGTAGAAATTGTTGAATTATCTACATTTTATTTTAGTTCCATGCTATGCACCTGTGTATTTGAAAAACTATCTGTTTTTATCACATTGCTGTAATGTGTTTTATACGTTATACTTGAATCGATTTACTTCGGATAATCTTATTTTTTAATTATATGTTTACCCACTAACATTTTGCAACTTCCTGACGTATTTCTCAGACAAATATTATTCTGCCACTTTTGTGAATGATTATGAACACTGTCTTGAAATAAATAAACATATCTGTATCTGTATGTGTAAGTTATGAAAACATTCATCATGAAACATCTCCTTCAACCTTTTCCTAAATACTGGGTGTTCCTAACTATGGTTTATCACTGTTAGGTCATTTCATGGAGAAAAGTGTGGATTTGGTTGAAATTTGGTACATTTATTTGAACTAATAAGGCGCTCATTTAGCCCTAACTAGATTAAAATTATTATGGCCAGTGGCGTCTCAGTGAGCACCACAGCCAACAATATTGTAAAAAAAGAACGCTGTTGACTTTTTTGCAGAAAAAGTTGAAGACACTCTATTGACATTGATAGTAGGGTTTTTCCTACACATATGTCATTTCAAATTGAAAATATAATTTTTGTTTAGGATTATTGGTTATTATTTGTTCACCATCCGTAATAATTTGATATGATATTTCATAATTACCGTTTTTTTTTATTTTAACTCCTTGTATCTCATAAATGAAGCAACTCTGGAACATATGTTCATAGAAACTTTTCTTCTTAAAATGACCACCCCCTGCAGTTGGAACCCGTTGGCAGGAAACACCCTGTATATTTCACTATAAATACTGTTAGCGAATGTACTAAATCTGTGAGAATCAAAAGAAAATATAATAAAAAAACTCCTTGGATAACAAACGGTCTACTCACATCAGTCAACAAAAAAATTCAATTATTCAAAAAACTCCAGAAAGATTCGAATAATCACGAACTACAAAGCCAGTACAAGAATCATAAAAACAAACTCACAGCTTTAATAAGAAAAGCAAAACAAAACTATTATGGAAACCTGATAAATACCAATCGGAACAATACAAAAAAACTATGGGCGGTAGTGCAAGACCTCACGAAGACACAAAAGAAAAACAAAGTAATAACACATTTAAAAAATGAAACGGGCGAAAAAATATTTGAACCGAGAAGCATTGTGGATGAGTTCAATACAACATTCACCAATATGGGAAAGAAATAGCAAATAACATAAAAACGTATCTTTTCAAAAATTCCGAACATTGAATTCGTTTGTTATGCTCAATACGGATTATCAAGAAATTAAATCTATTATCGGAGAACTGAAAAATAATAAATCACCTGGTTATGATGGTCTGAAATCAGAAACCCTCAAGTCTATATCAGAATATCTCATCGAACCATTGGTATTCATTATAAATAGATGTATGGCATTGGGATACTGGCCCTCGGATTTCAAGGACACTATCATTATTCCAATATTCAAAAAAGGTGATTGTGATTTGGCTAGTAACTATAGACCAATATCACTTATAACAAACTTTACCAAAATTTTTGAAAAAGTTATCAAAAAAAGACTAGTATATTTCCTCAAGCAATATAAAATTCTTTCTGATAGACAGTTCGGTTTTAAAGAAAATGTGTCGACACAAGATGCAATTCTTCACCTAACTAACAACGTGTACTCTGCTTTGGACAAAAGTGTGCCGTGCCTATGTGTGTTTATAGATCTAGCCAAAGCATTTGACACCGTAAGCCATACACTTCTTTTAGAATCTTTGGAAGAAATTGGGATAAGAGGAAAATGCCTAAGTCTCTTTGAAAACTATATTTCAAATAGAAAACAGTGTGTCAGAGTAGGAAATATATACAGCGGAAAACGAACTATCGAGTATGGGGTACCTCAAGGCACTGTATTGGGCCCAGTACTCTTTTCGATCTACATAAATAATTTATTCAATATAAAAAGTAGTGGTGAGATTATAGGATTCGCAGACGATACAGCTATCTTTTACAAAGCGACTACCTGGGAGGAATTAGAAGCAAAAGTAAAAACTGATATTTCTCACATTAAAAACTGTTTTGACCAGAAAATTTTAACTCTTAACTTCGATAAAACTGAGTATTTACCATTCAGCTGCAACAAATCTACGTCACCAAACTTCAGTTTCATAGATATACAGGTAGGAGAGTCGGTCCATCGATTACTACCATCAAAAAATGTTAAATACCTTGGTATCTTAATTGATACACACTTGCGATGGGACATTCATATACAACATGCGATCAAGAAACTTCAATACATAATTTACAAATTTAGATGTCTATGAGACATAATACCCCAGAAAGAACTTAAAGTTGTATACTATGCACTAGTGGAAAGTCACCTGAAATATGGTATCTTGGCTCATCACTGAAAACACATATTACCCCTCTAGAAATTCTCCAGAAACGATTTCTCAAAATGATGATGCACAAGAAAAGGGATTACTCGACAGATTTAACCTATATGGAATCGAAAGTACTTGATCTGAGGCAAGAATTCTACCTCAAATGTGTGCTTACCTATCACAAAAATAGAAAACTGGAAAAGCACAACCACGATCACAACACAAGACAAAACAAACTACATTCCGTCCCTTTCATGACGAAATCTATTGGTCAAAGATCGTTTGACTATTTGGCCCCGAAACTATACAATACCCCAAGAGTTGAAGAACTTATCGAACATGGTATTAAAAAAAAAACTGAAAACCTTTATATTAGAGAAACCCAGAAATCTTATTCACGAATTCATAGATATAAAAAGCTTCTGAATATCTTAGGTGTCCCAAGTTATACTTATAGTACGGCTATACTCACCAGTAAAATTGTGTTATGAAACATATACCCTCTGGTTAGATTTTATTCTCAACCTCCCTAATCCTTTAATGATAATATGATCCAAATTTTGCTAGCAAATCACTTTTATCTCTTTAGTATTTGTATTAAGATAAATTTTCCTCTTTTTATGCATGTTTTTTATTCTCGGAACAAGTGTTAGTACACTTACCGAGTATATTCTATTCACACGTGTTTTTGTTTTTTTAAATGTTGTCACTCGTACTTGTAACTTACTGTATTTATATAGTGTGAGTGTCTTCTTTAATGTGTTTTTATCTATACCATTTTTATTATGTATTATGTATGTGAATAAAATTTATTATTATTATATAACATGTTTTTCCACCAGGAGTTGGAAGTTGTTAAAAATCGTTACAATATCGAATGGCGGCATTTTGACTAAACGAATGATTATTCGTCATACAACAAAATGGTTTTTGTAGCTTGTATCGTAGTTTCCATTAGTTTATTAGTTAGTTTGAGGATCTGTTTAATGCATAAAACTGCATTTCTTGATTCCATATGACTTTTAAAATACAACCATGTATCATTTGTTATTTGAAAAAAAATTCACTATTATTCTCTATTCTAGAGGGCTATGGATAAGTTCAAATAACTAATTTCAGTCCTGAAATGTGTTCAAAAATACAAATAATACAAAAATTTTCAGCTTATGTGAAGTTTGATTGTTAAATAAATTATTATTAGGTACTTTTTTTTCAAATGGCAACATGGTGGCTTGTAGAATTAGAAAAAAAGAGCATTTCTGTAAATTCTTTGAATAAAATATTACGTTATAACTTTTCGAAAATGAAGCACCTGTTGAAAATGAATTAATTATATTGAAACTACCTATTTACATATTTATACTCTTCCGGATGTTCAAAGTGCTCTTGTTGCTGTCAAAGCCGAATTTTTCTTATTGTAGCCTCCACGTAATTCTGGCAGGAGGTAGATCATAAACATCGTTTTAAATAGATCCTCATAAAAAATCTAGAGATCAGGTAACCTAAACAGTTTTTTAGAAACGAATAAAAGTATAGTGAAAACCACCCTTCATCACCTCGCCGGCACATATTTCCAATCCAGCTTTTGTTGCATATTTCAAGCAGAAATTTCATAACAGTCCACATGTTGTATGGTGGAATACCATCTTGTTGATAAAATAATCAATTTATTAATGGAACTTCGTCCCAAAAATTCTCAATTTCGTGCGGGAGGAAACTCGCATATCTACCATCTATCAAAGGTATGTCAAACATTGAAGGGCCTAAAATTCTGTCCTCTAAAATTCCAACCCAACAATCGAAACCAAATTGTTTTTGGAAATTTCCTTCCTCCATCAATTGTAAATTTGCATTGAACCAAAATCGCTTATTATTCCTATTGAAATGTACTAAATCAGCAAAATGGCTCTCGTCGAAATACAGAATTTTGTATGTAAATGTGTTATCCTTCAAATATTTTCCAAAGAAACAATTGCAATACTCAAGTCTCCTTGCAATATCGTTTTGGTACAGGTGCTGGTGTAATTGATATTCATATGAATGATATGTATTATTCTTCAGAATGTTAAAACAACAGAAGTCTTTGACATTTCACATTCTCTGGCAATCTCCCTGATTAATTTACTCCATTAATTTACTTGAACGTATGCCAGAACACATATTCCTTCACTGACAACAAACGAATTGTTTCCATCATTATAAATTAACTCATTTCGCATTTTTAACCAGTATTAATTGTAAAGTAGTGCCAGGTCGGGTGACGCCGATCAAAATATATCTGTGCGTAGAGACGTGTAGCATCGATTAAATTTTACCTACACTCTTCAAAAACTAACAACTTATCAATTTTTTCAGTTCTTGTATAAATACTGTAATATTACATGTTTTTCAAACAACTAGGCTCACAATATCTACCTAATTGACTTTGTAGAATAGATGTCAAATAATATATGTCTACACGTCAATTTTTACATTTACATTTTAATTATTTTGTTTCAGTTGTGTTGGTCACAGGCTACTCGATAATTTTGAATCTTATTTCAATCTCAATAAAATTCTTCATTTAAAGAAAGTTCTAACGTTATTCTTTCAGTTTTTTATCAAAAGTTTTCTCACAACCTAAATAGAGTGCAGTGTCAAATTGATCGTAGTAAAAAGCTCTTACTTTCTAATCCGACGAGCCACCATGTTGGCATTAAAGAAAATAGTAATAAGAATTTTGAAATTCAACTTCACATAGCTGAACCATTTTGACTGAAAGCAGTAAATTGTATTTTTCCGAACATTTTAGCACTGAAATTAGTTATTTGAACGTATTCATAGCCCTCTAGAATGAAAAATAATCATAAAAAAATGGTTACAAAAAGTTAGAAATGATACATGGTTGTATTATAAATGTCATATGGAGACGAAAAATCTGAAAATATACCAGATGTCCAATTTAAAAATCGAAAGTTGCTGTCACTTCTCTGGTGAATCCTGAATTTGCATGAAGTTCAGTTACTTGTCAAAAATGCAGTTTTATGCCTTGACCCGTTTCATTCCATTTTTTCCGAAAACAAAAAAGTTATATGGGCGAGCTACCTTCCATGAACACCCGGTATTGATGTTATCAATGACTAAATTTACACCATGAAAAATATTTAAATATTTCTCATGTGGAACTAGAGTACTTGACGAAAGGCAATAAATTTCAAAACAAAAATTTGCGAAAGGCTGGATTATTTTCATAATCAAATTTTGTTTTGAAATTTATCAATGACTGTTTAGAATGGATTTTGCTTGAGAGTTTATCGTCATGAAGTTCTATAGGGTACATTGGAAATTATTCTCAGGATTCGTTCTGTAAAATAAAAACTTTCACATCCACGACCAATATTTTGATTCGATTTATGACTGAAAACGTCATTTAATCGTTTCACGCATCAACCAGTCTTTCCCATGTAAAATTCTGTTCTTTCCATAAGAATTTTGCAGATTCAGATATTTGAAATTATTGTAGAAGCATTTTTACAAGCTTATTGTACTTATACAAATAAATTTTCTTCGTGAGCACCAACTTTCAAATTCAATGTAAAGTTTTGTTTGTAAATTTTTTGAGAAGTTTATGTTCCATATGATCCAGTATAACCATACAGGTGTCATCTTTCTTCTTTCGAGAATTTTCACGAAAATTTTACTGTTTTCCAGGTAGGAGAGAAACCAATCGTAGGGCAACCAAGTATAGCATATAACTCTTCAGAAAGAAAAGATTTATCAACCGTATCAAAATCTCTTGTCAAGTGAAATGAAACAGACATTATAATATTATCATTATCTATTTGATTGTTGATATTGTTATTTCCGTCAACCAGCTGCATCCTTACGAGCAATCCTCAGAAGTATTCGAGAGACTTGCATTAGCTTGAGAAGACGTAGCCCTCACCATTCAACGTGTTATGCCATGCAGGGGACCGGTGACACCGCTCCTTGCACCTACGGATAATTGGATTAAGGCTCTAACGCTTTATCATCAACAACACATGTTTCAGTTGTGAAGTCTCGTTTAAAACCATGATAATGACAATTTGTGGGTAATTTGAATTACTTCAAATAATACTCTACTTCTTTATAAACGAGTTTTTCTATAACTTGCCATTTTGAGGATTGTTGGAAAGATGCCATATATAATAAAACTGTTTATAATATTGGAGCAATCACCTTTTTAGATAGTTTAATGACGTTAATTGGAGTATTGTCTAAACCAAGAGATTTTTTTTTGGTAAAGGCTGAGTCGCATCGATGACTTCTAGTTCCGAAACGGGAAAAACGGGGAAGCAAGACTATTTTTGGGACACCTGTACTGACTTATCACAAAAGTAATCAGAAATCTTTCTTGGTACAGTGCGGTCCATCAGAATGAATTTGAAATAATTTATTATATATTTGTTTTAAAAGATCTGAAATTCTCTCAATAGTATAAAAATATTAACCCTTTTTTGTATACCTTCTCTGAATTATAGATACCGAAAGAAATTAACAACACAATTCCTGTTATCCTACAAAATGTTCTACAAGAATTCCAATATCGCCTTGCACATTGTTAAGAAGTGAATGGTCGTTATTCTGAATATTCAATTTTAGCGTAAAATAAATTGAAATATTAAATTAAAAGTATGTCCTTCATTCGACGTAGAGTATCGAAATTTAACATTCTTAATATAAATTTTCTACGTTATGAAATAATAAAAAAATATTCTTTGAATATATTATGAACATTATATTTTCCCTCATTTTTGGGCATTATTGTTCATTGCCACCATCAAAACGAACGAATATCTTTGTGTAGTTTCATCCATTATTGAAGTCTGTTATTTAAATAGTTGAAGGATTGTCACACTTTTTTCTTGAAACTTTAATTTTTGTGAAAGTAATTTTCCAGGAATGTGTTGTTTTCGCCGACGTTGTGGGAATGTACAAAAAATGTCTAATTTAGGTATTCAATGACCTAAAACGAACGTACTGAAAATAACGAATGCGCGTAATCTGGACGTCACAATACGTACATAGGACGTAAACTGTACCTAACCTGGACATTCCCAGTACATACAGAATGTCTTGGTCAGGTGTTCTCAGTACGTTTTGAGGACCCAGTGCGGGTAGGGGATGGCTATTATTATTATTTTCCGTGGTGCTTCGGGGTGACTGCAGTCTTTCACGAAACTCTAAATTCGAGATTTCTCGTCTCGTCTCGATTTCAAATCCACTAATGGATTTTTTCGAGAACGAGATCGAGAAAAACACTTCGCGATTTTTCTAGATCGATAAATTATTTCGAGATTTTTTGATTTTGAAAAAATATTTGTGCTGCAATAACCTCAGCTCTGAATACGTCAGAAAAGAGAAAATAAAAAACTATACTCGGAAATAATTTTATTTAATTTTAAAGATAATAACATAAAAAACAAAAAAATATTACAAGAATAGCACAGCAAACAAAAAGGACAAAGGTAGAAATAAATATTTCCATATTCTTAAAGAATTTAAACGTTTTGAACTATTAAAAATTATTGAACACGATTAACACGAAAATTAAATTTAAACACTCAAAACTTAAGAAAACATAAGAAAATAAATGATACACAAAGTTTTCTAACAGATATCAGAATTGTTGTTTACACACTTGTAAATATATCTTTGTTACATAGCCAAGAATTCAAATACAGTAAGAGTTGATCCGATTCTCCAGTTAATCGGCCTCGTTCTTTTCTGATGGTTCGTGTTGCTGTTGAAAATAGTCTTTCTGCCGACACTGAAGTAGCTGTAGGAAAATTCAGAAATCCCCGGGTGATAGGCAACTCACATGATACTTGCTTTCCAACAAGGCATGTGAACGTCTGCCGAAACCGATACACTTGCGAAGAAAGATTCTTGCTTACAGAGGCCTCAAACGTCTGTCCGATGTGAGTCAGAAGCTCCACAGCTAGACACCTCAGCGTCCTCGTATGTTTGATATAATTCCTGGCATTGGACAGTAGTTGTTTTCTGACAGTTCACCTATATTGCTTGATGGCTCAGCTATTAGGCTGATTCGTCTCTTGGGACCTTATCCACTCTCGCTAACTCTCGTGAAAATAACGTCCGAGTCACATCGCTGGCTTTGAAATTCCTTCAAACCTTCAAATGGGGTACTCGAGAATATTACGCAATCGAGACGCATATAAAGAATAGCATTGATCAATCCAAACAGAACAGGAAGTCAAAATCGGTGGGGAAAATGGGTTCTTCGTACATTCTGAGATGATCTACTGCCCAAATTCATCCACTCTATTTCGTACACATAAATATGGCTTCGTGTAGCCACAATAAGTTTTGTGGATTCTATGTAGTCGTCATGTTCATTAAGAATCTACTGGCAAACCAATTATGTCGGAATAATATTGACGTTAAGTAGCTTATACCAAACGAGAGTTCAGGGGGTTGATAGAAGTAGCGGTGAATTTTCAGATGGTAATCAGGTATTTTTGTGTCCTGGACATAAATCTTATGGAAAGTTGCGGTACTATTCAATTGGTTCTTTCTGAGTAAAACCAAAGAGAACAATTTGAAACACCAAATTCTCAGGTAGAAATCAGACAAAATGCGCATTCTCGGATTGAATTCTGCTATGAGCTCTTGATAAATTCGGCTCTTCTTGAAATCTGTTTTTGAATAAAATCAACGTTAAAATACATGTGCATCTCAAAGTATTGAGTATTATATGGGTGGCGAAAAAGTTCAGCTTCGCTTAACTAACAAATGTAAAACTCTACGACTTGAAATTGATACTAACAAAAGCTTTATGTGATTTTTGTTTGAATCGAAATATTACCGTTTGAAAAGTGACATTCCGGTTTAAAAAAGTATAGATTTAGGTCACTTCCAGTAAAACATTCAGCTAACTAAACTTTCTTATTTGATGTCAATTTGTAGTTTAATCTCTTAATGAA